>CAUOFW020001297.1:0-110282 GCA_963454935.2 Ilex paraguariensis | reverse complement strand
TAAATTTTAATTAACTCAATTAAAAAAATATAAATTTTAATCAACTCGAATCGAATTTTAATCAATACTAATAGCTCAAGTTGAATTTAAATCCAATCAAATTTTAATACGTAAAAAAAAATTAATAGGCTTAAATTTTAATACAAAAAAATTAAATTTAATTAACTCAAATTTTAATAAGCTCAAATATATATAAAGGGAGAGAGAGAGAGAGAGAGTTTCGTAAATTGTAACTATTGGTTAAGTTGCCCAAATAATTGGAGGAACCTCCAATTCGCTTTCTACATCAACGTATTCAATTACTTTTGAATCTTAAAAATTGAAGTAAGTAAATAAGAGCCTAAATAAGCAGATGCAGATGCATGCATGTAGTGTCAACCCCGATTCCACTACAACCAAATCATTACCGCCATAGAAGTTACCATTATATATATCATCACCCCGTATATAAATACTAGCAATTACTCCGTGTTTGAAAATATTGTACAATATCAAAAATCAAACTAATCTTATAATATTTATATTTTAAATAATAATTTAATTTTCTAAATTACGCAACTTAAAATTAAATCGAAGAGAGAGATGTGTAAATTGATGAAATTGTTAAATATTTGGGAGTACACCGATTAAATTGTCAAACATCAAAAGTCATGGAAAAAAGTAAACGTTTTTTTAGCAAAAAAATAAATTTGGGCATGAATTTTTTTATCATTAGAACAAAGTAAATAAAAATTAAATCAATCTTAATCATTGTTGTACGCTTGTGTAAATTAAGAATTTAACTTCATAATATTAGATAGATATACCCTTGTGAACTTGAGAAAGTAGTGCTTCAACTGTTAGTACTTCAGAGAAATGGCTGCTATGTATACATTTCATGAGCAAAACCACATCAAGCATGTGACCACATAATACTGGATGCTCCCAAGAAATAAAAGAAAAAACTATCCTTGGTGACTACCCAGAGAGAGCATATAACTAGGTGTGTGAATTACGAATGAAAATATTAGACTTCAAACCTGGTACACTAAACATAGGCATATCCAAATAACATAGTTGGAACTCAAGAAAATAAACCCAAGAAGAGATTTAAGGTTTAAGGTACAAGAGAAGGTCAAATCAGCATAATTTGCATACATGAGAAGTTCGTCTCCTACCTAACTACGTGGTCAGGAAATTTTGTTTCCCAAACTCCGAGTAAAAGAAACATTTGAATTCTAACTAAAAATCATTATAACCAGCATTGAATAACCAAGCACACAAATCACATTTTCCATCTCTAACTAAAAATCATTATAACAAGAAGCATTTGAATTCTAGCTATCATTAAGAAAAAAATGGGTTTTGTCCTTGTTGAATACAGAAAAGATCCTAATTGGAACATATCAAAGCATTGAAGAGAGAAGAACAGAAAGAAAATGGAAAAGGGGAAAGAAAAAGAAAGCTCATACAAATCACTAAAACGCCAATACACAATGTATAGGAAAATCTTACATAACATCACTACCGGCAACTGATGACATAACACATTGATGCACGACAAATAGAATACATGGAAAAAGGAGTGTGTCCGGATTTCATCCAGCTACATCTGGTCTACCCTCCCATTGTCCTCAGAGATTCCATCCCCTGCATGCCTGCAACCAAATTCATTAAGTATAATTAAAATGTATTCTATATTCTATGAACCGGAATTCACATTACAACTCAGTAAGATAAAAGTAAAACTAGGTAGCCGACCATTGACAGCAAACATGAACTCTAGCATTCTTGGTCAATGTTATATGAGAAAATAGTGAGACATGACCATCAACAGACAAACAAAAAAATATCATTGGCTTGATCAGCAAACGGACTTCATGCTATGTGCATGTGTAAGCTTGTCACTGCTTCATTGTTGAATTATAGAAGCCAGATCAATGGGGAAAGCAAAAAAAAAAAAATAGCATACTTGAGTGAGACAACTCCCAGCCCGCCCGCCCCCCCAACAAAAAAAACCAAGCCAACTCCACTACCCATTACTCAATGAGAAAAAAGCCTCAATCAGGTGACTCGGGTTGTCATTATGACAGGAGGTAAAAATTTGGTGGCTTGACAATAAACAAATTGGCGGTGAGATCTCTTTGTTAGAAAGGAAGGAGACATCTACTGAAACTAGAAAGAGAAAGCTAAAAGAATTCTCCGCCATTACCACTCTGTTTAAACGACTCAGATTAAAACAGGGCATCTCATAAACTCCCCACTACCTACCATGCATTCCTCCAGACCACAAAAAGGGGAACGCGAGAAGGAATGCATTCCTCCAGCTACGTTCTCAAAAACCCTATTACCAATTCCCCCACCCCAAACCCAGAAAACACTGAAAACAAAATAAAAATGTTAAACCAAATCCACACTATATTTTGAGTAGCATATGCAAAAGTAGTCTCTCTATTGTCTTTATGAATGCTCTACCCGACCTAGTGTCATTTTGAACTAGGGCATATAGTAGACAGGCATTTATGTCCATCTACTGATGAGAAGTTGTAGAAGATAAGTTTTAGGACTTTTGGAAAGAAAAAATAAGCGAAGGTGCTGTGGAAATGTGTTCGGGCACTTCTTTTGTGTATTCTGATGGGGAGGAATGCAAGAATTTTCAAAAAGAATGGCTCCACTTTGAATCAAAGCCACCATAAGTTTTACAGGGTTGCCTTTGTCAGACTTTTAACAGAATTGGAAGGTGGTTCTTCTTTACCCATTTTTTTTTCCTCCTTAAGACTTCTCTTTGACATGAATTTTGCTTCTTTTTTTTTAGAGGATACCTTGTCTTCAACATTGTATTTTGTTCTTGATTTCCTTCTATAATAAAATTCTTCTTTTATCAAATAAAAAGGCTGTGCTGCCATACCAGTGTTGCAAGTTTAAGACTACAAATTAATCCACCAAGATCCATGCCTGATTACTTAAGAAACCACTCATTAGCAATTATGCTGCTGCTCAAGTCAAACCTCAGCCCTAAATCAATTTTAGACAGTAGAGAATCATTTTGTGGTTTTTCTCATTCTATGTCACATGAGAGACGAGAAAGGAAAAAATGGTGAACAGACAATTGCTGAACTTTTACATCAACTAGTTCTACGTCACATGAAAGCCCACCAGCAGGTTTAGGCCTTAAATGTTAAATTGAGTGTGCTTAAGACATAGCTAAGTTTGGTTGAATTGAACAAACATAAGGTCAACGATCTCAAGCTCGCTCACTTGCTCTCTCTCCACATAAAACTGCTAGGCTTATGCTCTCCTAAGAACAAAGAGAACTCACTTGAGCAGTATAGTTAATCAGAAAAAGCCACAATACCGACCCCCTAACCCAACCCAATATCCAAGAAAAAATGCTCTACACTCCCTAAATTCACACCTATTATCCACACTCATTGATCATATAAAAGCATAAAATCCACAACACAAATACCAAATTGCTTAACCAATGGACCATCAGATTTGCGGTTGACTAATTCTATGTAGGAGGATAGGCAAAGTAGCTCAAGGAGGAAAGAAACAATGAACTGGGCCAAAACAACCTCCTGGTAGTACTTTTAAGACCAATTGGAATTCAGACCAGATAAACTGTTATCCAAAATGTGATAGTTCCATGATTTCACTTTTATCAGCAACTAAATCAAAACTACAAGAATTTTCAATCTTGGGGTGAGAAACAAACCGCCAAGAAGTAGTTAGATTTCGAGCTTTTCTGTCCAACTGAAGGTTTTCCAAGGCCGTGGAAGCACGGATTACATCATCTGGAAGCTCATCACCATCATATCTCCAATTATATTCATCTTTCCTGTAGCCTGAGATGGAGGACCCTGCTCTCCGATCTACAGATAAAAGCATATAAGATCACAAGAATTGCAAGCAAGCAGACATTGGGGAGATCAATTTTACTACTTACCAGATGCCTGGGAAGATGGAACCAGCCTGCAAGAAGAATCCAAAATATTAAAGCTTATTAATAAAAAATGGAAAAGAAAGTGGAGAAAAAACAACAGGAAAAAAATGCTAACTAGTTTCTTGGTTAAGCACCTTCCTAGTGGAGGTAAGCCCCCGGCGATAGATGATGAGGAAGGTCTCCTAACATTCCGAGTTTCTAAATTGGAAGAGGATTCAGTTTCAGGATTCACTCACTCTCCTTCCAATACCTCTTGCTTGAGATAAATTCTGCCAGAATATAAAGGAACAAAGCAATTAATGGTCAAATTCAACTAAAGAAAACAAAAAACATAAACCAATTTGCTTGGTGGACATAAAACACACATGCTCCATGGTGAAAAGCATAATTTAACATGACCAGGTTAAAATATGTAAATCAATCGATCGTAAAGCATTATTGTTATATCCCATATTCTTACACACTAAGAACATACAGAACATCATCTCGAAGATTAAAAAATGTAACACATTAAAATTAACTTTCATGTAGACGAACATATATACACATAAATCCGAAACTAGACAAAAATTATTTGCAAATTAAACAAATCCTTGCATCAAATAGACTGTCAGCCAATGGCACTAGTCTTCATTCAGCATTCAGCTAAATGTGGGGTCAGATAGGGTAAATTATAGGCATTCTGTCTTTTCTAACTGCTTTCATCCACGGAATTTTTCCCCTCCTCGTCTTGTGAATGCATTTGCATTGCAACAACTCACATGCATATTTTCTGGACGATATTGCAAGCTATTCTTATTGATGCCTCCATTAAATGATGAATGCCCTTATTCTAGCATTTCTTATACTCCTATTCATCTGTGTTAACATCTACTTTTGGCCATGAATCATTCAAAAACAAATATATAAAGAAAGGCCAAATGTTAATGTTATTACCATCATACCTAGTATTCATCTCTCTCTCACACACACACACATTAATAAGGAGGTATCACGGCATGTTGGAGAACAACTAATCCTCCAGCAGGTTGTTACCACAACAAATCCTGGGCATTGCCCATAGCTAGTTTTCATCATAGAACTGATTTGGGATCAGGATGTTTCTAAAACCTTCAACAAACTACCTTGATGTTAACTAGAACAACAGTGTGAAAACTTTCACATCTATGTGAGGCGAGGGTGCAAGAACCCTATGTGATAAACCTATAAATAATATTCTTATTGTAATTGAGAGGGACCTTTGATATTGAAATTTATTTTGAAATCAGAATTGGAATATTGTTCTTTTCTCAATCTTTTTTGTTTTCTCTTCTCCATCTGCCAACGGTTCTGTGTCACCTGATAGAAAGGTACACTTCAACTGATCAAAATTAGCAAGAATTCCTTATTAATTGTTCTTATCCCATTCAACATTTGTTTTAGTACATAAGCACAAAGCAAATTACACTGAATAAATTAGCAATATAACTGATCATAAAACATAGAAATACATAATCACATTATTCCATGATGGTACCATGCAACACATGAGATCAGTTTAGAATGGATGATATCAGCAATATATAAAAACGTACCTCATATTTCAAGAAGCCTTCAAGGACATCCAAAAGCAAAGGAGCACTGTCTCCATTCCTGTTAAGATCATATCCATTCTTGCTACTAAATTCTTTCAACTCAGATCTCCAAAAATCCTTTTGCTACATTAAGTGTAAAAAAAAAATAAAATCCATCATAACCTATGAAAAAGATGACTTAAAGAACTTAGCAAAGGATGGCTGGACAAAAACAGCAGTATCAAATGCAACAAATAAATTGTTTATTGATTACCAAATTGCACTCTGGCAAATAAACTTTTATTGTGTGATTCAGTTGTGCCCAATCCAAGTATTCACATATTAGTGAAGTTAAAAGCCTCCCTGCATTTCGCACGTTGAAGTGCGACCAAAGAAGTAAAAAAGGAAAGTAGATTAGGATACACAACCATATGAAATTTAAACCACTTTCGAAAAGGCAAGCATATATGATTTTTAAATGCAATTCAAGAGGCAGGTACATTGTGAGAGTGTGTAATTGTGGAGTTTCAAACTGGTCCACACTCTTTTCCATTATGGTCAGGAGGGTTTAGCATGAGTCACCCAGTTCTACTTCTTCTTCTTCTTCTAGACAAGCACCCGACTACCTTCAAATTTTGAGTTTTATTCTAAAACTTTTTACTGATCAAAAAGAAAATTCTGCCAAAACTCTGCACTTTCAAAATGGGTCAAGATATGACTTCTGCCCGCTGTTTGAATCTGTTAAAACACAATTTTTCCTATTTGTTGGTTAGTAGATAACAAGCAAATATAATACTGCTTACAGGAGGATGAGCTCTAATATAAGGGCTGGTAGACCTCAGGTTCAAAGCAAGGAAATAAAATGGTTGAGTTAAGATTGAAATGGCTATTTTTGGGACTATATGCACTTGAATTGGATCCAAAGAGCCATAACCTGATCCCAGGACACAAATTTTTCTTCCACAGCAATAACAGATTAGGAAAAAAAAAGTAGGGTTGAAGTCAAAAACATTCTCACTCAATTCACATGACCCAAACTTCCCCTACTCATTAGAAAACATCTCAAACTCATTTACTGCGTCTACTAGTCTAAATCCAGTCACAAATGTCCATTACGTTAAAACAAATGCACAACCAGCTGAAAACAATTCTATGAAACTTCTTGGTCGTTCAATTTTTTGTTCTAAATGCTTGCTGACAATTATCAAAGATGATAACACTATATCAACAATTGGTCTTTGATAGCCTCCTGTACTAAACTACCAAAAAAAACCCCTTAATTGAAGTAATACACCCTACACCTAGAAAAGGGATTATAAGTTTCCCAAGGGAAAATGAAAAAACAAAAAAAAATCAAGCAATTATACGTTGCTTCTACAAGACTAAATGCCAATATTGGCAACATCTAACTCCAGACCTGCAAACCAATGAAAAATAAATGGCTTGAGCTGGCCAGGTCACAAGATACCTCCACCATATCAAACAAAAAGACAATTATCAGCAAATGTATTCTTATAAATTCAATCCCTTATAGACTAATTGTTATCAGGTTGCTGCTCCCCAACCAAGTCTAAATGAGTGAAGTTCAAGTTGGGACTTCCGGACTTCCCCTTAGACCACCACAATTCGATCTATCCAAACTGAATTTCATTGAACAATATTGCTATGAATCAAACCATAGACACTTCTCAGAATTTATGCCCATGAAACTGAAAAACCCTTTGAAAGAACACAGCTAGAAATCATTATCCATTTCCAATACAAAAGTAACCATTCAAAAGAAGAAAATGAGAATTAGATGTGAAGAGGAACCTGAAGGAGAAGCATGCAGTTGTTTCGCACGATCATTGCAGCTACCCAAAAGTGCAGGAGGCAAACCTTCTTCCGTCTCAATTGCCTTATCCTCTTCTTCAATTGCCTCAAATACACTTGCTCTAAGTTCGGCCTACGTAGAACATCATATGTGTCAACCAACTTTGGCATAGAAACACAAGTTCGGCCATGTTTGTAAACCATATGAAGAGAAGGAATAAACAAAATTCCAAGGTATTACTTTTTATTGAGTAGATAACAAGAATGACTTGAGACCACGCAAATCAAACAACACAGAAGGGCATTAATGCATCTTAGCATTGTTTCTATTTAACATTCTTAGGGACTCTAATTCCCCAACCCTCACCAAATCAATTAGACGGTAATGCACAGCACTCATTCCTCTCTATAGAAAAAGGAGGAATTAATGATAAACAACTATTTCACCCATGGTTCGAACTCCTGGCAATTACCATCACAATGCAACGATAGAAAATAGAGCTCCTGTTGTCAAAATAAGTAAAAAATAGAGCCTGCATTGAGTTGAGGAAATCGTACTCCACCACTCACCCCCCAAACAAAATCCGAGGGCTTTAATTCACGTTTTGCTAATTCTGATCATAAGAATTCCACGTTCGATAAAATAACTTCAATGATGGCATTATGAGCAAAACCCTAATACTTCAACAAAAATTGTATAAACCCTAATATCTAAAAGGTGCTCAGTGACAATTCTTTCTCTTTTACCAACAAGTTCTCTACTTTTTGAACAAGTATTACATGCTCCTCAACAAAAAATCAACCCCAAAAACCATTTCCTCAAGTGCATCTACAAAATCACACATACACACATATACACTTATAACCACTCGATCCATCAATTGATTACGTCTCCTTCCACCAATATACACATATAAACACAAATACATACACATAACAGCAATCTGGTATAAAACGATCCACGAAGAGAATCAATGAGAGAGAAAACGAAAGTCATACCCGGATCTTGGCGAGGACGCCCTTCTTTTCTAGGGTACGAGTGACCAGGGTCTTCAGGTCCATCATCTCTCTAGTGTAATCGTCCATCTTTTTTCCTTCCTGCAGGGGTTTTCTTCTCAGTTCTATCAGCTCACGGAAAAGCGCCCTCTCTCTCTCTCTCTCTCTCTCCAATCTGTTTCACAGTTCAAGTTCGATACCTTTTCCGTTTGGTTAAGTGCGAGGGAAGGAGAGAGAAAACAATTGCAAATTACTCCACTCCAAATGTGTGTCAAAGCTGTAAATGTCGGGTGGTGCAAGATGGGTGTAATTATGGAGTAAATATTCAATACAAAGATGACATCGTATCATTACTGTTACCTGACATCACTATTTAATTAAAAATTTAAAAATAAAAAAAAAATTATTATTTTCATCAAAAACACGTAAGATTAATGAAATTCACATTACTTATTTATTATCTTCTAGTTGAATGATAAAATCATCTAACGACGGTGATACGGTGTTACCATTGCAATGAATATTTTTTCATAATTATGGTGCAGGTCTCATGCCTTATAAAGTATGCCACCAAAAGAGTAATTATCTATTTGATTTTACAATTGTACCCCTAAAATTTAATTTTATTTTTGTTGTTATTTATTTCAAATTTTTTAAAAAATGAGAAGAGTGACGTTATTCTCACCATTTAAATATCTTTTTCCACTTTATTTAATTTTTAAATTTTAAACTATTAAATTCATCTTATTTATACTTCCTCTAATAATAACTAATTTTTAAGGATTAAAATTTTGTTTCAAAATGATCGAAACGTCTAAAACGTTTTTATTTTCAAAGAGATCGAAATGAATCAGTGATGAAATCAAAATTTTAATACTTTAAAGTGTTTCATAATGTTTATGAGGCGTTTTGTAATGTTTTAACGTATTTACACAATTGTTTCAATATGTTTTAATGTATTTTAAGATATTTTAGTATATTTCGATCAATATTTTTAAAAATAATTCTTTATTTTTTTTCATTCTATTTTTGAAACGGATTGAAATGTCTCTAAAACATGTTGAAACGTTTTATTTCTTAGGTAATCGAAATAATGCGCTGAAACAAAAATTTGATCTTGCTAATTAATTTCACTACATGTGATGGTGGTGTAAAATGTGGATGAGCAGAATGTTTATGTATAAGTAAGGTTCGATCTGAGTTACTAGGCTTGTGAGAATAGTGCAATAATTAGGGGATACGGGAGAATTCACACTAAGGAGTTATAGTAGTTTACTAGCTCGAGTAATCTACTCTTCAATGAAGTCTCTTGCTTTTAGGATCTATATTGATGATTTTCATATGGTTACACAGTGTTCTTGGTACAACTTGAATGGCCCTTTTCGTGATGTGGACACTGTACAATATGTATAGCCTAATTCATAATTCTATGGGGTTTGGGGCGAGGTCCTTGCCCTTTCTCCGTAACATCTCACTTAATTTCAGGAGAAGGTTTGGACAGTTGAGGATCTTACACCTAGACTGGTGTCACGTCCCAGCCCGGTCTCCCAAAAATAAGATGCGACTAGGTTTTTGATACACTTGTTTACATACATATAATCTAAATTAATAAAACACTAATTAATCTCACAGGTGCAACAATATCACTCATCACCTTAGTTAGTAAGTATGATGGTAAACCTGTCTCACATATATAATACATGTACCAATTGTTTGTTTTTGAGGTTATAGACAGATACAAAATTTCATACTCACATAACATATATCACAAAATATGTCTGTTGAGTCTGTTTACAAATATATATACTATTAACTTGTTATAATAATCTCTCATTAACATAATATACAATCCAACTAATAATTATACAGTCCCCCAACCAGTATCATTGACTCATTTAAAAGTAAATACATAAAGAACAGAATATCATACTAACATTGTACAAAACTTAACCCTTTTTGACAGTGGATTGATCTGTGTCTCCCTCTCTTATACCTAAAAAGGAGAAGCTATAGGGGGTGTGAGCTAAACCATGCGCTCAGTGAGTGTACATATTTTATATGAAATAAAAATGATAGTAATACACCGAAGTAAGTAAATACTACGTAAATACACATATCAAACAGTAACATCAATCCAATTCTAAAGTATTCACAAGTCACAACACATGTACACTACCCCTCATTGGGTAATCGATCCCACATGGATCCATGTTTTTCGAACCTCTCGGGAACACCACAGTGCTAGCACACCACTACACGCCCAGTGATCAAGCATCGATGCTCCTGTCTGAAACAGTGCGCCACATTTCACAATACACAATACACAATGCACAATACAAAGCATTATCCAATCACATAGGCACATAACACATAATCTTGGAGAAATGCTATTCAATTCTATCTTCTAACATCATCTTATAATAGCATTTTCAAAACATATAAAGATATACACCCACCTCAAATATTTCGATTTATATCCCTTCGGTTCTATCAGTGGATCCTTCCGGTGTTTTCATAGCCCTTTCTATACCAACTGTCCTACCTGTTCCACCTAACATATCAATATTAATATATTTATCACATTGAATAATTAATCATGCACTAATGCATGCAAGATGATTCAACCCAAAGTGTCCTGGTAGCTCTGATTATCGCACTGTTCACTCACATACTGACACATTAGATTTAGGGATCATATTTTTTTCTCCAAATCTTCAAAATCACTCACATTAATCACAATTAAGATTTAGTAGGTCAAACACATTGACCGGGGCCCATTTCCACATATTTCGACCCTGAATCTCAAAAATTGTATTTCTGACATTTCGTACATTCCGCACCGAATATTATATTCATTTGCATTCCAAATTTACATTATCACATCAAGCATCGTTTAAAAGTAATGCATGCAAAAATTCAGGTCATTTGGATTAAAATTCACACATGCAACAATAATATTTAGAAATTAGGATTTTGGCGTTACCGGCACCCATTTTCAATTTCTGTCGTACTTTTCTTTTAAACCCACTACACTTAAATTCACATACACATTTAATCAATGTAAAACAGCCCCTAATTGAGCCTTAAATCACCCATTTCATTCCCAAAATTTTCGTTTCCAACCTAGCCTAATAAATGTTTTCCGAATATCTCTAATGCTCATTTCTACACTTTTTGTACACTCGGTTGAGCACTTATTTAATACCCCTTCTTAACAGTCCCTAATTTTGTGTAACACTCTTAATAAAATATTTTTTGAACTTAAAATAAATCAGCCCATTATTTTAACACAAAATAGCCTACTAATTATGTTTAATACACTTAATTTAACATCACCAAAATATGCTTTGAAATTATACTAAAACAATTCCCACACATATACACAAATACTTAAAACTAATCACACAAACACTAAAATGAACACACATATACACCCTTATCTTCTTCTTATTTTCTTCCTACTTTGGTTTGGCATGGAGTCCCCAAGTTCTTCTTCCTTTCTTCTTTTTTTTTTTTTCTTTTTTCTTCCTCTCTTGTTCACTCCCACTCACGGTTCTAGTAAAGAACCAAGCACACACATATTAACACACACACACACATCTTTACTCTTTACATTACACACACACACATATTGTTTCATGAATTAAACACACACACTTTACTACACCTTTAGACACACACATACACTTGGCACACACACACATGCACTTGACTTTTCCAAAATGACCCACCACCTTAACCTTGACACATGGATATAGATATTTCATGAACTTTAATATTTCTATTTGTCTCCCTCCAAATTCTAAAGTAATTTCAAAATCAACTCAATACTAATTTCATACACAGAATTCTATCTAATAAGTAATTTCACATAATTTTAATTTGTCCACATAATTATGTTAATATGTATGCAATACATGATCAGGTCTCGCAACTGGTGCTTATTGTTGTTGAGGGGGCTTTGGGTGGTTTCAAGCTGTCTCCCATTAAATTCCTTCGAGGGGTAGGTCGAGAGAGCTCGAGCTTGTGTGGCTCAGTTCCTTTCCTAACCTCAATTCCGAAGTTCAAACATGTAATTTTTTTCAGGTATCAACAGTTGCCCCCAGTCCCTGGTCAAAGTGGGTTTGTGCAGGGGTTGAGCTGTAACTGAGTTAAGTTACACTTCCATGTGGTGACCTTAATTTGCGCACGAAGAGTCATTTCTAACGATTTTGTGCAATCATTTCTTCCTTGTTTCTCGTGCACGTCCCGTGTTTCGAAGACCCACTTACGCCAAGCTTTAAACACTTTTGAGACGATCGAAACTGCCTCACTTCTTTGTTAGATTCCTCTTTCCAGTATCTGACTCCTAATTTCCTTACGATTTTAGCTTCCCCAGTCTGTTAGTGTTCTTAGGGTTTTCACTAAAAATCGATTTCCCTTAAACTGATTTGAGGGCTTTGCGAGGCCCGCTTTCTGATTGCACTTTGGGCTTCGGTTTGTTACTCGTCCTTGATTAGGTACGTTCTTTGGCTCTTGCTCATTTCTTCATTCTGGATCTCTCGAATCCAAGGTGATTGCTGCACTTTTGAACCTTTCATTTTTGCTATTTTAGGAATCGAGGTTACTCCTTGTCCCCTCTTCCGTGGCTGGCACAGAAGAGGTGGCAAGTAACACTTCCTCCTATTTTTTGACTTATTTGTTTTGGGTTTCCAGGTTCTTCCTCAATGGAACCTTCTTTGAAAGATTTCAAGTCAAAGGTTGCCATGTTAAAGAGAACCCAGAGTGGGGGCAAGTGCAAGGTTGAGGTCAGCTCAGGGAGCGGTTCAGTCTCCTTAGCCAAGGTGCCGAGGTTAGAGATGCCTCCTGCTGCTCCCATTTTGTCCCAAGTGGCTCTCATTCTCCTATCAAGCTCGTTGAAGGTGGCACATACCTCCCTTCCTCAAGGGGCCGTGCCTCCCTTTTCTGAAGGAATTTCTGAACAAGGTGTAGTTCTGACCTCTCCCTTCTTGGCAGAGGTCGAGAGAGCTTTGGAGACGATCACCCGTATTTTTGCATGGGTTTACCTCTCCTAGACAGGTTGAGAAGTCCCCTCAGGTACTTCTAAAGGATTCGAAGAATGAGAAAGGAAAGGTCCCCAAAGTTGAGAAAGATGATGGCTCCCTCATCAATAACGTGAAATGTGTTGCGGAAGCCATTGCCTCCATTATCCCAGAGTCTGATATTCAAAGGGCTATAACTATACCCCTTGGATCTTCTATCTCCACTGCCCTGTACGGTACTATTTAGGTAAGCTTCTAAATGTTTGCTTTTAGTTGGCCATTCATGTGAGTGGTTTATTGAAATGGATCCAAGCTCTAGAAAGCTCTGCCAAAGCATCGAAGGCTTTCGAGCTCAAAGCGATCGAACTGACTTTTGCCAATAACAACCTCCAAGCTCAGGTTCAGTATCTGCAGGCGTAGGTGGAGAAACAAATTTCTATTATTAAGGGATTGAAGGCCGAGAAGGAGAGGATTAAGGATGGAGATGAGACGACCAAAGAAAAGCTTAAAAAGACCAAGGAGGAACTCAGGCTAAAAACCAAAGATTGGGTCAAGGCCAGTAAGGAAGTTTTTGAGGCTTTGGGCTCTTATGTGGGCATGAAAAGGGATTATGACATTCTGGCAAAAGCAAATGACGCTCTTCAGGGTGAACTTGAGGTGCAAAGGACTGTTGTTAAGCAGAGAGATGACCTGATTGCTAAGCTAGCAGATGATATCACTACCAAATGGGCTTTTTGGATGACTTGTTTTCCAAGACAAAGCTGAGTGAACATATCTAAGCTTGGATTTTGACTTTGAACCCCCATCTGAGGAGGAAAAGGAGGTGCCTAATGTTAAGGAAGAGGTTGGGGCTTTAGCTCCCTCAGCTTCTGAGCTAGCTCCTAAAGGTATTGATGTACCTCCCCTACTGCCGAGGTCCTGCCCCAAGAGGTTTCCCCTGTTTTGGCTATTTCTGTTGTTCTTGTCCTCGCTCCTACCACTAGAGTTGCTGATCTACCCCTTGCTCCTGCTGATGCCTCCATTAATGTTCTTCTTTCTGGCGATGATCCTGCCGATCTCATGGCTCAGGCTTCTAGGTTAACTTTACCACCTCCTGAAGTTTAGGTCCCTGCTCTTGCTCTACTTGAGGTCCCTCTTCCTTTACCTGCTCCTGAACCTTCAAAGGTTTCTACTGTTGATCTGTCAGATACTTCTTTTGCTCTTGTTGCAGATACTTAGGATTTTTTTTTTGAAGAACTTCTGTAGTTGTTTGTTTGCCTAGTACTCTGCTAATGTAATTCCTAGTACTCTACTTCCTTTAGAAAATATAAATATACATTACTTTTTTGAATTGTTGTATTGTTGCACTTCCGTTTGTTGTGCTGTTGTGCTTTTGCTATGCTTTCTATTCCCTTTGCCCCTTACTTCGAGGAGGACTTAGTTCTTTTTGAAGTAGAATTACCAAGCTTGGAGAAGTTGGATAGCTGAAGAGCTAAAGAAATAGCTGAGATATTACTCTCGGAGGGCACATTCTTATGAACTAAGGCGCCTGTGAGCTACTGAGCTCTGCTTTAGCTGGGTTAATGGCCTCTTGGCTTGAGTTTACACTCGCATAATGTGTTGCTTATATTTTGAGGTCAACCTGAACCGATCCGAGCTTGTAGAACTGAGCTAGTAGAGCTAAACACCGACTTTCTTATTGTAGTGTGTGTTGACCTACTTTCTAAAAACGTAACTACCGCCATAATTTTGGAAGTTTAAGGGACTGCCTTTTTGCCTTCATGCGTTCCTTGGTTCCTTAAAACTTAGAATTTCTTGAAGTTTCCATAAGACTTTGGACTTCATGTTGCTTATGAATCTTAAAGTTCCTTCTTGTCAACAATCTTTAAGAAAGAAATCTTGGGTTTCCCGGTTGCCAATGGCTCTTGCGATCTCTGTGTTTTTCCTTGATTTTTGATGGTTGTCCCTCTTTCTTCTCTATTCAAGCAACGAGCTTCCACTGGGATCGACTTGAGGTGGCATTCCAATCACTTAGTTCCTTCAGTAGTACCATCCTTAGAGTTGGATGGAATCAAGAGACAATTTCTTCTTTTTACAGACTTGCCCCTGCTAGTCCCAAGTCCTGATGAACCCTGTAACTTCCTTTCTCAAGGGGAGGTTTGCTTCTTTGAAGGTGCCTTTGAGATGGGCCTTCGTCTCCCCATCCATTCTTTCATCAGGTGGATCTTTACCTACTATGGTTTGTGCCCTTCTCGCCTCTCCCCTAGAGGGTGGGATGCAATGATCAACTTTTTCCTTTCTAGTGTCTGCAAAGTAATTGTGAGTTCTCTACTGTTGCCAAGTTCCTTTATTTTTATGAGCTTGAAGAGGACGAGCTATCTTACTTCAGATGGAGGTGCTTATTCGAGCCCTTACTGGTCCTTGAAATTCTTTCCTCTCCTGAAGGATGGGCCCAACGCTTTTTCTTTGCCTCCACAGATTCCTGGAGGTCCAGTAAGTAGCATTGCGTGTGGTCCAGGGTTCCTCGCTCTTGGGAGTGCTTTTCTTACAAAGATAGAGGTTTAGAAACCTACTTTGCTAGATTCGTGGTGATTGGCTCTCATAATGCTTCTATTGTGTAGGTGCGTCGAGATTAACTCCGGCGGAGCTGTAGAGGGTTGGCCAGGTGGCCCATGTCGAGCCCGCTTCTTTCTCAGGCTCATTACTCCAGAGAATCTTTTTTTTTTTGAGTGCTGCAGCTGTTGCTTTAGAATTTGCCTCCTTCCCCATTTCTCCCAATTCTTCCCCTACTAAGATAGATGAAGATGAGGACGTTGCTACATCTTCGAAGAAATGCAAGAGGAGCGATTCCTCCTCCGAGTCGTTTGGTTCCTCCTGCGGTGACATTTTATTTTCTACTACTGTGATGAAGCTTTCTAAGCTGCTCATAGAGGTGGAGAAGGAACGCGACGAACTGAAGGTGCAGTCTGTGAATGCTTCCTTAGAAAAAGGAGATTGCTGAGCTGAAGATGAGGCTTGGGGGAGATTAGGACTTTCTCTTTTTTTTCCTCTTTTTCTTATATCCCATCATGTTTGATGAATAAGAAACCTTATTTTTCTACTTTGCTTATTTTCCTGCAATTTTCCTTTTTTGGTTGCTGTGTTTGTGAGCTTACGAGGACGTTGCTTACCTTTCGTTTACTTATGAACTCAAGAGTTCATCATTTATTTATGATTTGAAGAGCTCATCTTTTATTTATGAGCTGAAGAACTCATTTCTTATTTATGAGTTGAGGAGCTCATCTTTTATTTATGAGCTGAAGAGCTCATCTCTTATTTATAAGGTGAAGAGTTCATCGTTAATTTATGAGCTAAAGAGCTCATCTTTCATTTATGAGCGAAAAAGCTCATCGTTAGCTTTTTAGTTGCTTATGGAGTCTAGCTGGGCTGAATTGACACTTAGTTTTTTGAATATATCCTTCTTACAAAAGTTCACTGAAAAAATCTCTTTAAATGTTCTGTATTCCAAGGATGAGGTAGGATTTTTCTTTCTTCTGTCTACAGCTTGTAGTTCCCAGGTCTGATTATCCTTGAAATGATGTATGGACCTTTCCAGTTGGGACCCAACTTTCCATGAGTGGGGTCTTTTCTTACAGAAATGAGCTTTCTAAGTACTAAATTTTTGATTTTAAAACTCCTGTGTCTAATCCTTCTGTTGTAGTATCTCTCTGCCTTCCTCTGGTAACTCTTGATGCGATGCAAAGCTCTGTCTCTCTTTTGTTCAAGAGATCGAGATTTAGCAGAAGTGACTCATCATTGTGCTCAGGCTCTGAGAATTCAGCCATGGGGGATGGCATACCAACCTCTACAGGTGCCACTGCCTCAATTCTAAATGCCAAAGTGAATGGTATTTCTTGAGTTGCCGTTCTGACAGTTGTTCTGTAAGCCCACAGTACTTCTGGGAGATGTTCTACCCATTTCCCTTTTAGAGCGTCTAGCTTGATTTTTAGGGCTGTTTATGGTCCTGATGGTTACCTCTGCTTTATCCGTTGGATTGTGGATGGGCTGGAGCTAAGAAGTAATTTTTATCCTTAGCTCGGTATTTTTTATCCTTAGCTCGGCACATAATTTTTTGAACTTGAGATTGTCAAATTGTTTCTCATTGTCGAAAACGATTACTTTGGGTATCCCAAACCTATAGATTATAGACTTCCACGTGAAGTTTTGAATCTTCTGCTTTGTGATAGTTGTTAAGGGCTCCATTTCTACCCATTTGGTGAGATAATCTACCCCAATAATGGCTAACTTGCACTATCCAGTACTAGTGGGAAGGGACCCAGGTATGTCCAGACCCCATTGTTGGAATGGTCAAGGGCTTATCACTGAGGTAGGAGCTCTGGTGGACAATGAGGAATGTTGGCATGTACCTGGTAGATCTTACATTTTTTTACCACATCTGTGGCGTCTTTAAGCATGGTGGGCCAGATGTACCCTTGTCTTAATGCCTTTCTTGCCAAAGCTCGAGCTCCGATATGGTTGCCGCAAATTCCCTTGTAGATTTTTTTGAGTATGTAATTAGGGTCTCATCTCCTACGCACTTGAGGAGAGGTGCTGAAAAGCCTTGTTTATATAGATTTTTCTGTAGAATCGTGAATTTGGATGACCTGGCTCTTAGTTTTGTGGCCTTTTGGGATCTTCTGGCAAAGTTTTCATTCTAAAGTACTCTCTGATCGGGTCCATCCAGCTTGGCAGGGCCAATACATGGAGCATTTCTTTATCTTCATGGCTTACAGATGGTTCAACTAAGTTCTCAATCGGATATTAACCTATCTAAGTTTTCCTGGGAAGCTGTAGTCAGCATTGCCAAAGTGTCTGCTCGTGAATTTTTAGCTTTGCGAACGTGCTTGATTTTAACTTGTACGAATTTCTTGATCAATTCTTGCTCCTTTTTGAGGTAAAGGACCATTCTTTCACCTTTAACCTCATAAAATTTCTTCTATCTACTTCACCACGAGCTGGGAGTCGCTATAAATTTCAAGTTGTTCTGCCTTCATCGAGTGAGCCAGATTGAGTTCAGTGATGACAACTTCATACTTTACTTCGTTGGTCAAGGCCTTAAATCCAAATCTGAGGGCATACTCAACGTCTATTTTATCTGGAGAGGTCAGAATCAACCCTACACCGCTTCCTTGAGCATTGCAGCCCCATCTACTGAAAGCTTCGATGTAGGGAGGTCAGACACTAGTTGGGTTGCTTTTGTGTGTGCTTCTGTGGTTGTAGTGAATTCTACGATGAAATCTGCCAAAAAAGGACCCTTGATTGCAACTCTGATTTTGTACCTGACATCGAACTCACTGAGCTTTATAGCCCATTTGACCAACCTCCTTGAAGATTCTGGTTTATGCAATATCTATTTCATTGGATGGTCTGCGAGACCTCAATGGTGTGAGCTTGGAAGTATAGTCTTAGCCTTCTTGCAGCGATAATCAGGGCTAAGACTAGCTTTCGCATCTTCAAATATCTCTCATCTATTCACCTCAGAGCTCTACTGCAGTAGTAAACTAGTTACTGAGCTCTGTCTCATTCTCTTACTAGTGTTGCGCTAGTTGAGAAGTCTGAAATAGATAGGTAGAGGGTAAGCACTTCCCCTTCCAAAGGACTTTCCAGAATCGGAGGTGAACTCAGATAATTTTTAAGGGCTTTGAATGCTTATTCACATCGGGTATCCTATTGGAATGCCTTCTTAAAATCTGAAAGAAAGGTTAACATTTATTGCTCGACTTGGATACAAAACGACTCAAAGCTTCGACTCTTCCTGTAAGGCGTTGGACCTCTCTTGTGTTGAGGGAGGCTGCATGTCTATTATTGCTTTGATTTTCTCAGGGTTAGCCTCGATTCCTTTGTTATTGACTATGAAACCCAAGAATTTTTTGACAGAAACCTTAAAGACACACTTGGCGAGGTAGAGCTTCATTTGGTACTCCTTAAAAATCTAGAATGATTCTTCAACTTGTCTGATGTGGAGCTTATTTTTAATAATTTTACTAACATGTCATCGATATATAGCTCCATTGATGTTTTGATTTGTTTTTGGAACATTCGGTTTACCAGGTGCTGGTAAGTGAATCCAACATTCTTCAGTCCAAAGGACATGACTTGGTAGCAGTATGTCATTTGCTCTGTTATAAAGGAGGTTTTTGTCTTGATCATTGGGGTCCATTTTGATTTGGTTGTATCCAAAAAAAGCGTCCATAAAGCTGAGGAGCTTGTGCCCCTCTATGACATCTACTATCAAGTCAATCCGTGGTAAGGAAAATAGTCTTTAGGACAAGGTCAGTTGAAGTCAATAAAGTCGATACAGAGGTGCCACTTTTCCATTGGTCTTCTTGAAGAGGACCACATTTACTAACCAGGTCGGGTAATCCACTTCCCTGATAGTTTTGGCGTGGAGAAGTTTGCCGACTTCCTCATTGATTTTCTTTTGGCGCTCTGGGGCAAAACTCCTCTATTTCTGCTTGATGGGTTTATAGGCTGGGTTTACATTGAGTTTGTGTATGATGACTGATGGGTCAATTCCTTTCATGTCTTCTTTTTTCCAGGAAACACCTCCATATTTCTTCTAAGAAATTGGATCAGGAGGTCTTTAATTTTCCTGCTCAGCTTGAATCCCACGTAAACGAGATAGTAGGCAGAAGGGATTGCCCTCATGGAATTGAGGGAAGGTCTTCCAAGTAAGATGTTGTATACTGAAGGTGCATCAACCACCAAGAACCTCAGGGAGGTGGTGGTTTAACAGGGGGATCTCCTATAGTGAACACGAGTTTGATTGATCTCAGGGGTAGCATATTTTCCCTTAAGAAGCCCAATAGGTGAGCGCTTACTAGCTCAAGTATGTCTCTACCTATATCCATATTGTTGAAGACAGATACAAAGATGATGTTTGCAGAACTCTCGTTGTCTATTAGGACTTGATGGATGGTTCTGTTGGCGATGATGACCCTTACCACTAGGGGATCATCGTGGGGATGCTAGTAACCTTCCAAGTCTAAGTCCGAGAAAGTGATGTGCATATTTAGCCGAGGTGTTTTAGACATGGTATGTACTTCCAGTATCTCGTTAGCTCTGATTCTGCGCAAGTGACCTTCCTGGCTGAGCTGGATTTTTGTCTCCAGCAAATCCTCCGGATATCACTCTGATATCTCCTAAGAGTTGTCGATGTTGCGCAGGGACTTGCTGCTGGGGTGTTGGAGGTGGCGGAGCTCGGTTTTGATTATCATGCTCTACAAAGCGATGTAGCTGTCCTCGTTGAATCAAAAACTCAATTTTCTTTTTCAATTGGATACAATCATCAGGGAGGTGACCTGATCCCTGTGGTATTCACAGTACTTCGTCACATCTCTTTTTGTTGGATCTGCGTTCATTCAAGTTGGCCACCTCAGGAAATTTCTCATTTTATACTTCATAAATGATATGGGATATTGTAGCTGTGAGTGGAGTGAGCTGTCGAGGTGCATACATTGGCTATAATTCTGGCTGCAGAGGACCTAGGCGATCCCTAACATCTCCTTTTCTTTTGGGGGAACGATCTCTGTCTCTTCTTGGAGACCCGTCTCTTCCTTTTTCTTTCTTGGGACTTCGGTCCCTCTTCTTTTCTTCCTTCCTTACTCCTTCTGCATGGATGAGCTCCCTACCTTAGCAAGGAGGGATTCCTCGTCATTAATATACTTGTTTACCTTGGCTAGCACTTCTGTCATGCTTGCTTGTGGGTTTTTGATATGGAGAATATCATATCCTTCAACTGTACTCCTAACCCAGCGATGAAAGTAGTGATGACAAATTTCTCATCTAGAATGTCTACCTTCAGGGATTCTGAGTTGAACCTTTGGACATAGGATCACAGGTTTTCGTCAAGTCCCTGTTTCACATTTAGCAGATAGTAGCTTGGCTTTCGGTAGGTTCAAGCTCCTATGAAGTGGGACACAAAGAATATAAAGAGCTCCTTGAATGAGGAGATGAAAGTCGAGGCTAGCCTGTTGAACTACACCAAGGCTGAACCCTTCAGCGTGATGGCGAACGCCTGACATCGTACGGGGTATTGATACTCGTGTAACTCCATCTGATTCTTGTAGGTGTTGAGGTGATCCATGAGATTTTCGTCCCATCAAAGGCATCCATTTGGGGTATTCTAAACTTTGGAGGGAGGGAAAATGCAGCACATCGACAGTGAATGGGGACTCAATTTGATGCACCAAGGCATCCATTGTTACTGGGGTGTTGCCCCTCATGGCTTCTTTCATGTTGCTGAGTTCATACTACATATCCTTGAAGCATTGTTCCCAATATTTTTCTCTTCTTTCTTGCAGAAAAGGAGAAAATTCATTTCTCTCAGTTCCCATATTCTGGCTTTGTACTTCCTCGTTATCTCTATTTTCTGGGGGGTTGACGAGGAGCATAGCCCATGGCTTGGCTATTTTCACCCCTTCATTGGCTTCTCTCAAGAGGTCGAGACGTTGATGCTCCCCTTGTGAGGGATTATTCTCGGCCGGTTGTGTCTTCTGAGGACCTTGACGGAGCTTTAAGAGCTCTTTGTTTTGTTGGAGTAGGCACTGGTTGACGAGACGCAGGGCCTCTAATTCATTGTTTGAAGGAGGATCCGCCATAGGAGAGTTATTTTCAGTGGTGGGCAGGAAGTCTTGAAGACTCTCTTGTTGTCTTCCACTGGTGGATTCCTACTGGTTTTGCATCCACTGAGAATTTAACTGGCTTCTGCTCATGTTATGCGTAGAGACCATCAATTATTGAGAGAAAATCAGTATTTTTGTAACAGAAACACTCGTTCCCACAAACGGTGCCAAATTAATTGTGGTGTAAAACGTGGATGAGTAAAATGTTTATGTATAAGTAAAGTTTGATCTGAGCTATTGTCTCGTGAGAATAATGCAATGATTCACTAGCTCAGGAGCTCGGCTAATCCACTCTTCAATGGAGTCTCTTGCTCCTAGGATCTATATTGATGATTTTCAGATGGTTACACAATATTCTTGATACAACTTGAATGACTTTTTTTCTTGATGAGGACAATGTACAGTATTTATAGCCTAATTCCTAATTTTATGGGGTTCGAGGCGAGATCCTCACCCTCTCTCCGTAATATCTCACTTAATTTCAGAAGAAGGTTTGGGTAGTTGAAGATCTTACGTCTAGATTGACGCTTATTGTTGTTGAGGGGGCTTGGGGTGGTTTTGAGCTGTCTCCCATTAATTTCCTTCAAGGGGTAGGTCGAGAGAGCCCAAGGTCAGGACCTCAGAGCTCAAGCTTGTGTGGCTGAGCTCCCTTCCTGGTCTCAATTCCTGAGTTCAAACTTGTAATTTTTTCCAAGTATCAACAACATGTATACACAAATCATTAATTAAAAAATTCTCTTATTCACCTATATACAAACATAATATTATTATGCATTAGAAATATGCATAATAAATTTATATTTATATTTATACTAATATAGAATGTGAATAAAAGTAAAAAAAATCGATTGATTAAAATAGCATTAATAAAATAACTATATTCATTCTATCAGTTGCATATTTTATAGAAGTATTATCTATATGTATATTTATTTCTATATCACTTCTAAATATTATTGATTTTCTATATTACCCTCCAACATTTCTAATTATCCAACATTTCTAATTATCCATACATGTCAAATACATTTTATTTAATAATACTATAATGTCATTTTTAATATGCACGTAGGGCGGTTAGTCGAACGAGTCTGAGCTGAAATCAAACTGAGCCTAAAAAATTATTCAAATTTAGCTCAACGAGCATGAGTCGAGTTTGAACCGAACTTGTAAGACTTATTTTCTAAATGAGCCTAAAAAACTTGTTCATCGAACTCGTTTAGAAAACGAACCAAACTTGAACGAGCCGAACCTGAATCAAACCCAAGCCAAACTCGAGTAGCTCCATTTGATGAACAACCCTATGTGCATGTCTTCTCATATCCAAGTATTTTTGTCCCTAAAATGTAACTTATTAGCTTAACTATGAAAACTTTTGACATTCTCGGACTATTAATATCCATCTATTCAATTGGTAAAATTTAACTTAACTATCTAAAGTTGACATTCTTTGACTACTCATATGCATCTATTCAATTGGTAAAATCCGAATATGGCCGTTGAATGGGTTCAAGATATACATAAAGTGAATTAAATAAAATCCTCTCGGCATACACCTCTATATATCATGTTCAAGCCAAATATTTCAGTGGGCAAAATGGAATTTTAAGAATTTCATATTGTGGTTTCCTTCACTTCATTGCATATACCTCCTCTTCCTTTTTTTTGTCTGAGGGCCGACTCCGAGAGTAAGTCACTTAAACCCCCCAAAAAGAGGGAACCCTAATTTATTCGTAGTCTTTATTAAGTAATTTTATTTGATCCAATAAAATTCAAGATTAATAAAGTTCATACGTAGGAAAGTTCTTACTGGAAAGAGTGCCCAACTTCTCTCTCTTTAAAGATTAAATATAATCCTTCTCTCTTTTCGTTAATGATAATACTTCTCCCTTTTCATTAATGACAATATATAATTTTACATAATAGGAAAAAATAACACAGACATCACCACCAAAAACTCTCTCTCTCACTCCCTCCCCCCCCCCCCCCAAAAAAAAACACCATATTTGAACTCCACAAAACTATTAAAAAAATATATAAATTGCTTTACATGATTTACTAAGAAAAAATCCTAGGGCTAGTCTGTCATCTCTCTATCCATCAATAAATAAATTTACCCCTAAGTTGGATTGCAAAGGCATTAAACTTATTTTATTTAATAATTTTATATTTTTAATAATATAATTTAATCCAATTTTATTGTTCTTCTTATTGTAGAAGGTCAAGCTTAATAGACGATTTGAAATACAAACAAAACAAAGAATCAAAGTTTATATACAATCTCTATTTATCAATTACTATTGTTTTATTTCATTTTTAACAATATTTTAAAGAAATTGAAGTGGTTAGTCATATTATCAACTAAAAAACATATATTAACAAAATTTGAATATAGAAATTTAATTATTAATTTTGCATCACAAAAAAGGTAAAACAATAATTTTTAATGAAATTTTAATCGTATATTTTATATTTTTATTATTAATTTTAAAGGGCCCATTTATAATTTTTCGTTTAGGGCCTCAATTTTCATTGGGTCAGCCTCACTTGCCCTTTCTATCACACACACATTTTTCATTAAATTTATGTCTTTAAGATGATTATTTGTATAAAAGTTTTTTGTTTGAAATTCGATTCCATGATTATGGGTCAAATGCTATCGAAAGATTCTTACGGTTAATGATTATGTTTGATTTTATTTTTTTTTAATTTTTCTTCCAAATGCATCGCTATAGTGACTTTTAACACGTGCACGTTAAAATGGACTAAGAATCAATGCATTTAAAGTAATGAGCCATAAATTTGGAAACGACATGTGAAATGATCTTTGGGCACCTAAACTATGGATGCTAGACATGTTTTTTTTACACCTAAAAGATATATTTTTCAATTTGATTTGAGTAATAGTCACACTCTGACTCCATTTGTTTGATAGAACACAAGGCACACAACATGGTTTTGCAAGTTTATTGTTGCTTATGTTGTTTCAATTCGTTGTTTGTTTTGTGGAATGAACGGATAAGGACTTGGGAAATACAACTAATTCTTCAATGGATGGGGTTATCTGTTATCATAATGTCAGACAATTCCATATTCCTATTATTGTCAACAATTAGTGGACTCCCCATAGTAAGAAATATAAGAAATATAGTAGTATCATTGAAATTTTTTCAAAACAACACATGAACTCATTGAAAATTGTCTACGTGCAATACACGTTTACATCAACTATTATAAAAAAAAAACATAAAATATAAGAATAAAAAACTATTATTTAGAATATACATTAAAACTTGAAAATACAATACATGTACATAACAATCTATTTAAAATCTCAGTTATATTTCCCTCACAACTATATCAATTCACTTTGTACTTGTCCCATGAGATTATCCATCTACTCCTAAGTATCTAGTGCGACTAGAATCATATCATCCATATGGTGTCTCCTATCTAAAATGTACTTAATAATTTTCATAAATCATTGAAAAATATTAGAATGTAAATTAAAAAAATAGACAGAAGTAAAAAATTAAAAATACTAGTGGACAACATAAATGTGTGTATGAGATGGGATAAAAAAAGAAATCTTGGAGGATAAAGACTTAGTTTACAAGTATAATGTATAATGGATGAGGAGAAAATATGATATACACATTTATTAATGGTTGGGTATAATAAATTAGGCCCGGCCCTAGGCATAGGCTATTAAGGTTGTCGCCTAGAGCCTGACCCCCAAATAAATAGTAATATTTGATGCCCCACATATTTTTTAAGATTCAATTAAAATAATTTTAGTACCGTCAGTTTTAACTAATTTTGCAATTTTAATTACAATCTATGAAACAATAAAAAATTAACACGACATTAATGGGCTTGAGTCTATTTCCAGTGCATTTGGATGACAAAGAGATGAAATTATACGGCACTCTCCAATGGAGTAAGCTTAGTAATTTAAAATTAAAAAGTTAAATGAGGCGTAAAAAAAAAAAAACTATTTAAGTTGTGGGAATAACCCACATAATGGGAATAAATGATCAAATGCTGGGATCGCTTGAAATATGATGAAACATTCTGCCGGTTACTTAAGGTGGTTTTAGTTTATAACCACAAGAGCATTGCTAGACTTTGATGGGTTGATGGGTATTTTGTAGATTGGATGGATTGAGCCCAAAAGACTCAGTCATAAAGAAAAAGGTCAAAGTAAGAGGTTGTATTTCAATTAGGCACCATGACCCATTTGAACTTGTTAGCCCCACAATATTTTTTATATATATACCAACAATAATTGTGTGTTTGAAGATATTTTATAATATGAAAAATTGAGTATTAATAATATAATATAAATAATTTAATTAGCAATCTATTTTTTTATTTTTTTAATTACTAAATTTATAATTAAAGTGAACAAATAAAAAATAAGAGAGAAGAAATATGTTGGTGTAAAAATAGTGGGAATGTCTAACATTGGAGAAAATATTCGATGCAACGATGATACTATGTTAGCATTGATAATACAGTATCACAAACCAATAATAAAATCTTAAATGGGCTATGAAAGAAGTTGATAATTATTGACTTATATAGATAGATAGTTATTAGCTTGTGCGGGGTTCATTTTCTTATTTGTTTACATATTATTGATGGGTGATACAATGTCATCAATGCTAATGTGGTATCACCGTTGCAATGAATATTTTTTCTTAATGTTGGGGAGTGCATTAGTTGAGTTGATGTATTTGAGTGGGATAAAAAAAAATTAAACTAATTTTTTACCATTAGATTAAAATAGAAAAAATTAAATTAATCATAACTATTTAAGATTTTATAATTTGAAAATTTAATTTTTTAACTATAATATTAGATAGATATATACTTTTCGATGCTTTGAATAGCGTAATTTCGTTCCTAACAAGCAAGGGATGAGGTAGATCACCCTTGTTTGCTAAAAAGGTGGATTCCGGGCAATATGGTTTTGTAACTTTGTTAAAATGTTTTTTAATAATGCATTAAGATTCATAACAATATTTTTCCTCTCTCTCTCCTCTGAGGAAATATTGAATACCCACAAGCACCACGTAACAGTGTCATATGGTGTAGATCACCCATAAAATATTCTTTCTGTATATACTAACAATAAGTATATGTTTAAAGACATTTTACAATATTAAAAATTGAGTATTGATAGTGCAATATAAATAATTTAATTAGCAATCTATTTTTTTATTTTTTTAATTACTAAATTTATAATTAAAGTGAACAGATAAAAAACAAGATAGATGCAAGAGAAATAAAAAATAGATAGGTGTAGAGATAGTGGGAGTGTCTACCATGGAAGAAAATATTCAATGCAACGGTGATATCATGTTAGTCAGGGCTGACCCAAGGCCTAGGCAACTAAGTTGCTTATTTAGGGCCCCAAATTTTAGAGGCCCTCCAAAATATTTATTTCTTTAGTATAATAGGCCTAATTTTTTATTAAGAGAATAAGGGCCCGTACACAATATTAGAATTATTAGGGAAAAAATACATCTTTTAAAAACATTTGTAAAAAAGTTCATCCATTATTGTTAAAGTCTAAAATAATCGTTTTTCAATTTAAAAAGTTTTCTACCTATCTAAGGAAACCGATAAAAATAATGGGAAGATACAACAACTGTTTGCATTTATCTACCATTTGCGCCAGAGTTTTCACGATTTGAGGATAAAAATTTAAAATTTTCAAACGATACCCAAACATCATTCTTGGGTGTCAAAGAAACCTATGATTATTAAGGGTTTCATTGTGAATAACACACATCGTTGACTTCATTGGAATTTATTGAAAACGAGAGTTTGGTTACTATTACGCTAATGCCACATTGCATACACATATCATATGCATGGTTTGGTCACTGTAACGCTAATGTCACACTGCTTGTAAAATACATATATAGGGTCGGGCTACTGTGGGTATTATAATGTGACATCAATGTCTACTGTATATAGACAACATATGCATATTTTGGCACATGTAAAATATCATAGTGTAATCCAAGGATTGACACACTGCATATAGACACCATATACGACGTTTGCACATGAATGGTATAACATTGTGACTCTAATGTAACATTTCATATACAGATCATATAAAATTTCAAAAACACATGGTGAGTACCACACTGTGAAACCAATGTTATAATGCAACTATACATCATATGCATTATTTTTTCATAGTGTGGGCATCAAAAGTGTGATTCTAACGTTTCACTGCAAAACAAACATCATATGTAGTGTTTTGCACAAAGTATAGTATCATACAATGTGACTTAAATGTAACACTCCATAAACATAAAGAAAATAGGGGGAGAGAGTGAATAGGGAGAGGAGAGTAATAATGGGACAGAGAACGAGTTTGAAAGAAAAAATGGAGGAAGAGAGAGTGAGAGAGAGAGAGAGAGAGAGAGAAAAAAAAATAGGTTGAGAAAGAAAATAGGGAAAAAGTGACAGTAACGGTGAAATTCAAATAGAGAGAGAGAATAGAAAATCTTTTAAAAACTAATAGAATCCGGTTAATTATCTTTTCATTTAGGAAATCATTTAGTCAGTAAAATAAAATCAAAAAAAATAAGAAAATTTGAATGAAAAATGGAGATGTAGCTCAAAATTCAAACGCGTTGTCCCAAAAAAATAGAAAACTAAATCCCATAATTAACTACCTAAATTACCATCCATGAATAAAGGAAAAGAGTTGTTACGTAAATGAAATATTTAAAAAACGGTCAAAGTGTATCTGTTTACAAAACATTTACACAAAAAAAAGACTTATATACAAAAGATTTATATTAAGGTATTTTCTCACAAATAAGTAGTGTATAGAGTGCATTTTCACAATTTCCCCTTTTTATTTTGTATTTTAGATATGATTCAAATTTTTAGGGTCCAAATTTTAAAAGTTTAAATCAAAATCTAATTCTATTAAATTCAAAATTAATATTTACTTGGTTAAATCCAAATTTTAGAGGGCCTCCATAAAATTTACCCTTTAGTATAATAGGTCTTTTTTTTTAGATATGATTCAAATTTTTAGGGACCAAATTTTAATAATTCAAATCAATATATAATGTTTTAGATCCAAAATTACTGTTTTGTGTGAGCTTTAATTCTTTTTAGATGTGTTTACAGTTGTATTCCATTCACTTACATAAAAAATTTATATACATTATTTTGTTGTGGTGAACATATATAAAATTGGTTCCTTTTTTTTCTTAATATAAATTTTTAGTCCAAATAATTTATGCTTAAATTATCTACGTTATCAAAGTTTTATATTTCATTCGTAAACATAACTCATGGGTAAAAAATGATTATTTGTTATCTTACAGTAAATTACTTGTTCAAAACTTAAATTGATAAGATCTTATTTACGATCAACTAAAATTGAATGAATTAATTATATTATCTATTGAAAAAGATTTATTGTCAAAACTTGAATGTAAAAATTTGACCAATATTTTGCATTCAAAAAATTTTTAAAATAATTTTTAAATAAATAAAAAAATAAAATTATAATAATTAAAAATATAATATATTAATAGATAAAAATATTAATATGACCTCATATAAATTTTTTGCCTAGAGCCTCGCTTTACTTTGAGCCGCCTCTAATGTTAGCATTAATAAGATGGTAACACCAACATATTATAAAATCTTAAATGGGCAAAATAAACCCACTTTTGTAGTTATTGACTTATATGAAAGAAGTTGATAGTTATTAACTTACATGAACAAGTAGTTATTAGCTTGTATGAGTCCATTTTCTTATTTGTTTAAATATTATTGATTGGTGATACCATATCATCAATGCTGACGTGATATCACTGTTACAATAAATATTTTTTCCTAACGTAAGGGAGTGTATTAGTTTCGTTGATGTCTTTGAGTGGGATAAAAAAAAATTAGAATGATTTTATACCATTGAATTAAAATAGATAAAAATTAAATTAGTCATAACTATTTATGATTTTATAAGTTAAAAATTCAATTTTTTAACTATAATATTATATATATATATATATATATATATATATATTTTTTTTTTTTTCGATGCTTTGAATAGCGCAATTTCGTAAGGGATGAGGTAGATCATCCTTGCTTGTTTGTTAAAAAGGTGGATTCCGAGTATAATATGGTTTTGTAACTTTGTTAAAGTGTTTTTTTAATAATGTATTAAGATTCATAATAATATTCCCCCCCCCCCCCCTTTCTCTCTCTCTCCTCTAAGGAAAATATTGAATACCCGCTAAAGACGACATAAGAGTGTAGATCACACATAAAATGTTTTACATTTTCAATCAATTGTTATCATTTGTGAAAATGTCAAAAAATTTTCCAAGACAAATATACTTGTTGGTCCAATAAACAAGTGTTGGGATAATAAACACCATACGACAGTGTCACTTGATAATTTATAAATACAATATTTTCTCCCCCCCCCCCCCCCCCCCAACTTTGTTAAGCTAAAATCACTCATTTTTTTTGCATAAAATTCATATACTTTTTATGTCAATAATATTGACAGTTTCTTAGTATGGCCAACTATATTAAAAACAATTATGACTTAGTCATATTATCCATAAAAAATGATCTATTAACAGAATTCCAATATAAACATTTAATTCTCAATTTACTTCTCATTTTTCTATTTATATTTGTCTAATATTACAACTAGAAGTTGAACCCTCAACTTATAAAACTACAATAACGATTAAGATTGATCTAATTTCATCTATTTCGATCCAATTGTAAAAAATTCTTTTTCCCACTCAAAAATATAATTTTTTTGCACGACCCTTAATATAAGTCAACTCAATCAATACAATCATCAGACAACTATTTCTCTTCTATCTCCCCATCTTTTTTTTTCTTTTTTCACTTTAATTTTAAATTATGTAATATAAAAAAATAAAATATAAATTATTATATAATAAGATAAGTTGGAAATTGAACATACCCCCAAAATATCACATCACATCACCCAATTCTATCACATATATTAATTTGTAGTTTAACACAATTTTTATTTCATGTTTTGTCCATAAATAATAATATACACATGTTGAAAAAATTTTATCATGTTTAAAAATTTTGATGCTATTTTTAAGTAAAATAATAGGTAAAAATTAATTTTAAATAATATAATCAACCAAACGAAGAAATATCAATGTTTTGAAGGTTCGAAGCCCCGAATATCATGTTTCATTATGGGAAGATGTCTTCTAAATGTCTTTCATGGCCAAGGATCCCCTCTTAAAAGTTTTTCCCACGAGTTGTCGGGTGCATTGCCATCTTCAACAAAGTGCAATTTATGCCACTCTTCCATCTTCCCTCCAATTTCAAAACCTCAAAGTAACAGTACAAACCCATTCCTTTTCTGCTGTCTTCTTCCATTAACAATTCTCACAATTCCTTTTCTTCCTTCATCAATGTAACAAAGCATAAATTCCAAAGCCCATACTAATACCACCCCATACCTCACCAGTCACCAGATTCTCTTATCCTACTCCTACACCCTTTCTGCAAAACCGTAACCCACCAACAATGGCCCCCGTTGATCCCCACTCCGTCACAGACTCCACCCATCCTCTCACCACCCACATCTCACTCTCTCTCTACTTCAACTTCTCCTCCTCCCCCACCATCCTCTCTTCCGCCCTTCTCTCTCTCCCCACCCCCCACTCCGGCCCCATCACCCTCGACATTCGCTCTCTCTTCATATCCTTTGTCCTCGACCCCATTACTCAAACCCCTCTCCCATTCTATCTCTCCCGCACCACCAGCCCAGTCAAAGGCCAATATCTAACAATTGCTCTCTCTAACCAATCCAAATTTCTGATCGTCTCGTCAACAAGTCCTTCTAGTTCTGCTCTTCAATGGCTCTCACCGCCACAAACATTTAACAAATTGCATCCGTTTGTGTACACCCAATGCCATCCCATTCACGCCCGTTCAATTTTCCCGTGCCAGGACACCCCGGCGGCACGTGTATGTTATGCGGCAAAGCTAAACATTCCCCGTCAGTTGTCGGCCGTTATGGCTGCGCGACGAGTCGACCGCCGGGCTCCAATGGCATCGGAAAATGGGTTGGCATGTGATGATTCTCTCTGGTGTGGTGAAGGGAGAGTGGTGGAGGAGTTTGTCATGGAACAACCTATTCCCCCGTACCTTTTCGCTTTTGCGGTGGGTGAGTTGGGTTTCAGGGAAGTGGGGCCCAGAACGAGGGTTTATGCGGAGTCTGTGGCTGGAAAGTTGGACGCGGCGGCGACGGAGTTTGCCGGGATGGAGGATATGATTAGGGTCGGAGAGAGGTTGTTTGGGGCGTATGAGTGGGAGAGGTTTGATTTGTTGTTGTTGCCGCCGAGTTTTCCGTACGGTGGGATGCGAATCCGAGGATGGTGTTCTTGATGCCGACGGTGATCAAGGGAGATGGTGGTGGCGCACATGCGGTGGCGCATGACCTTGCTCATAGTTGGACTGGGAATTTGATTACTAACGAGACCAATGATCATCTTTGGTTGAATGAGGTAATCAGTATGGGTGCAGGATCTTGCACAATATAAACACGAGAACAAATTTTTTTTGTGGTGAACTCGAGTTAGTTAATCAAACGGTCACCTTAGATATTTGGAGCGGGTTGAGATCTGTTGGTGGCCTGGAAAGATAATGGGTGACTTTCGTGGATCAAAGGAGCGGTCCAGTGAGGCTGAGGAATGTTTCTGGAACAGAGAAAGACAAGTTAGAAGGGCGCCGGAGTGTTTTTCGGCGTATCCCCTCCGACGATCAAGTCAGTTTTTTAGAAAGGGAAAGAAGAAAACACTGAGTATAGATTTGAAAAAAAGTTTTTCTGTTGCATCCTGTCTTGCCTTTTGCGAGGAGTATTTTTACCTCAAAAACTCATGATTGTTGTCAGTGTGGTCAGTAGGTGATCATTAAATATGGGCAACGTGCACACTGATTCCTATGAGGAATGTCTTCTCTTAACTGCTCGGGACCCCGAGCAACCAATGCTGCATCATCCGCCTGCCGAATGTTTAATGAGCTTCCCTCGGCAAGGGTGTAATAAATGCCCAGTCTCAGGGACATTTATTACCATTCTCTTTCGAGCCTTACCGCATTAAATGTTGTCTCATCAACGAAATAGTCTAATTAAATGCTTGCTTTCCCAAGTCGTGTGTCAGCAAGGGCATCAGGTCTTTTTGTCTCTGATGTGACACAATATGCCACGCGCCCATTCCCTATTGGCTATGTCTTCTGCCTTCCTGTGCCTTCTGACACCAATTGTGTAAGACGAGGTCATGATGGCTAACCTAGCCTAGCCTAGACTAGCGACCTGTACATCAATAGCCTGTACAGGAGCAGAGAACGCCATCCTGGACTGGTACACCTCGGTACCAAGGGGAGTGGTACATGTAGGGACCGATGTACCCCATATCCGCCCCGAGGGATACGTGTCGGTACGTAAACGTACTAGGTGTCATTGATCCCTATGAACAGTACCTCGGGGAAGAGGGACTTGTGATCCGACGGGTACGTGTCGTGATTACAGTAATAAGAATTTACTGATGCCGAGGACACGTGTCTTCATCTTGGAGTATTTGAAAATGTCCCATCAACTGCCCCCCAGCCTTCGATCTCCTGACACCGAGGACACACGTCGTAAGGAGACGAAAGGTTTGCAACTACTCCAACTACTTCATCATTGCCTTCAGTCGCTTTCCCCTGTTTCGGAGGTTGTGCGCATTAAATGCGCCTCTTTGTGCTTCGTGCCCAAATTATGGGGATGGGTACTATATAAATGGGCTTCCTCTCTCCCTCTCTCATTTTACCATTTAGGATTTCTTCAGAGAGCCCTCGCCTGAAACCTCGCCGGAGATCCCTTTCCTTTTGCTGTCTACTGTCCAATCTTTCACCGAAGTCTCAAGGCCAGCAGACCCATCCTTGCTTCTGAACATTCTGGAGAAAGGAGTCACTTCAAGTTTTTAAGAAAAACTTCCTTTTACGTTCTGGTGAGTCCTTGTATCTTCCCTTTCTTTGCCCTCCGTCTCTTCTCTGCTTCTCGTTTTTATGTTCCTTTTGGTCTTCCGATAACTAGAGGCATTTCTGGTTGCCACTCAGCGACCAATCCTCGAGAAGCCTCCTTGGAGATCTTTGTGGAAAACCCCCCTCCTTTTTCACTTTTTATCACTTTTTGGAGATACCCCGTCGTCGCCCTGCCCCCGAGAATCCTCAGGCCAGTTCTTCGAGGCCAAGGAAGTATAAAGTGAAGGGAGGCGAGCAAATTAAAAGGTTTAGGGTCAAGTACAACATCCCCCCATATGTAGACATAGAGGATTATGATCCGATTTTACATTCCCGTACCCTCGGGGCCGAGGATGAGATGTCATTTTATACCAAAGCCGTCATAGAGGGCGGAATTAGGTTCCCTCTGCCCCATCTACTCCTCCAGTTCCTCTCCCATTTCCACCTCTTCCCCGGACAGTGTTGCCTTAATGTCTTCAAAATAATTATGAGAGTCTTAGAGCTCAACAAGTGTCTCGGGGTAAATGTTGGGCTGAACGATATCCTCTTTTGCTACTCCCTCTTGAGAGTCATGCCTCAACAAAACTTCTACCTCAAAGTCAGGGACCCATCCATGTACCTCGTAACTCACCTTCCCGACTCGGACAAGGGGTACAAGGATGACCTACTCATCTTCAAGGGATCTTGGCAGAGGGGTGCCGGTCCTGAGTACAACGGCTTGTTATGCCCTTTGGAATGGAGAACGACAAGTACGTCGGCTTCTTCGGGTCTATTATTTTGTTCTTGAGATTTTTTAGAAGTGTTCATGACTCCCTCCCCTCTCTTTTTGTGTGTGCAGACGTCTCCACTCGGGAAATAGCTCCTCCACCTCGGTCCTTGGTGAACTTTGCCAACCTAGTCATTGTTTGGAGATTTACTGGTGACAACGGGTTCGGCCGGGCTGTCCACATCCTCCTGAATTACACTCTCGGATATAAAAAATTCTCACAGCTTCCCCAGCCTTTCGAGCCTTCTTGGTGGTCTGAATTCTTCGATCAGATGGTGAGGCAAGAGGACGAGGAGAATTTGGAGGAAGACCCCGACCGGGCTACGGAGGCAGAAGTAGAGGGTGAAGTTGACAAGCTCGGGGTTAGAGAGGATTTGGTTCCTTCGCACGCCAAGGTGGGGACTTCAGGGAGAGATTCGTGGCCTGACTTTCAAATCCTGCAATCTCTAGACGCCGATGACACCCTCGAGATAGCTATATCCAACACGCCCCGCATTGATCTAGGGTTCTTGAGGTAGAGGCAAGCCCTCGCTACCAGGCGGGGGCATGGGTCAACCAGCGGGGCCCCACCTACAGGGACCAGCGCCACCCCACCTTCAAGGGCCATTGGTCGGGGTCAAGTGCGTGACCGAGACCCTCAAGTCGAGGTGGAGAGAAGGATTAAACAGAGGCACGATGGCCTGGGCAGGGGATCTAGGGCCCCCTCCGCTCAGCAGCAAAGCGGGAGAGGCCGTGGGTTACCTCCTCCTCTACAGCTGCAACAGAGGCAACAACAACAGCAACAGCAGCAGGGGCAGACTCCCTCTCCCCTTCCGCAGACGGTGGAAGCCGCGGAGTGGAATCCCTGGGCCACTGATCACATGAACCAAGTGATCAGGGTTGACGACTCCATTTTGCAAGACCCCCATGTTGCTAACGCAGTGAGTGAGACGCTGCACTTCGAGGCCGACATGGTGGCTCATAGGGGGCGATCAACGAACGTGTTGTTTCGCTCTATCATTCAGAATTCCCTGGTGATAAATTCATCTTTGCTTCAGTCCTTTCTAGCCGTTTTTCTTTTTATTGACGAGCCTTTTCTTTTGCAGGCCACCCAACAGATTTCCATAATTACGGTGCGGTATCATGTGACTAGGATAGACCTCCAGCGGGTTCGAGAGCAGAATGAAGAAGCCGAGGGAGCCCTAACCAGTGCTAAGGAGGATGTAGCTGCCAGGGATTCCACCCTCGCGGGGCAGGCTGCTTAGATCGAACAACTCCTCAAGGATGCCGAGTTGGCGAAGATCGGCGCTGAAAAGCTAAGTGCTGCCCTGGCCGACGCTGAGAGGAGGATTACAGAGCAGACGCAGCGGCTCTCTGCGGTAGAGGAGAGGGCTGTCGGTTCAAAGGATAGTTGTCTAGCTCTGACCCAGGAGCTGGACAGGCTCAGGGCTGAGATAGACAGTAGGAAGTCTGAAGAACAACTCCGAGAGGAATTCGCCGATGACGTACTACCTGCTCTTGAGGAAAATAGCTGAGAGTTCTTCAAGAAAGGATGGGACGAGGCGCTCCGATCTGCCGGGATCCCTCCAGACTCCCCGCTCTTCCAGATGCACAACTACGTGCATTCGGCTGAGATAGAACAGGCCGAGGCCAAAAGTGCTGCCGAGGATGCGACTCCAATGCCGATGCAAGTTTTGGCAGACCCGTCTGAGGTGGTGATTCTAGTCCCATTAGAGGCCTTGCTGGGCTCGACACCTAACCACAATATTCCTGAGGCTCCTGCTGTCGCTGATTCGGTCTTATCCCCTCTTGCCCCCGAAGCTACTAAACCTTTCTGTGTTGATTCGCCCTCCAGTGATGTCTTGGAGATGCCCAGGGCCAGATGAAGGCTTTTTCTCAACCTTACCCTTCTAGGAGGCTTGCTCATGTTTTTGCTTCGGAGGCAGGAGTCCTCGGACTCTGTCCCCAGGGCCTTACCCTTCTAAGAGGCTTGCTCCTGTTTTTGCTTCGGGGGCAGGAGTCCTCGGACTCTGTCCCCAGGGCCTTACCCTTCTAGGAGGCTTGCTCTTGTTTTTTCTTCGGGGGCAGGAGTTCTCGGACTCTGTCTCCAGGGCCTTACCCTTATAACTTAACCATTGGCAAGCACTGAAGGAAATAATACTTCAAAAATAGTATTTCTTTAGATTCATCACATTCCAAGGTCGTATTACAAGTTTTCCTTCCATATCTTCTAATCTATATGACCCGGAGCCTCCGATGGATATCATTTTGTAGGGCCCTGCCCAGTTAAGTCCCATTTTTCCTTCTACTGGGTCACGGGTATTGGCCGTTATCCTTCTGTGGACCAGATCGCCGATTTGGAACTCTCGCGCCTTGACCTTTTTGTTGTGAAGTTGGAAAATCTTTTCCTGATATTTGGCTACTCTCAAGGCGGCCATCTCCCTTCTTTCCTCCGCTAGATCCAAATCCAATCGAAGTTGACGGTCATTTCCCCCTGCGTTGAAAGCTTGCGTCCTTATGGTCGGGAGCCCTACTTCTAGAGGTATGATTGCTTCCATTCCGTAAGCCAGGGAGTAAGGGGTTTCTCCTATCGAGAACCGAGGGATGGTCCTATACGCCCATAAAATGTTCAATAGCTCATCCGCCCATTTTTCCTTGGCTTTCTCCAATCTCTTCTTGATCCCATTGATAATTATTTTGTTGGAGGCTTTTGCCTGCCTATTGGCTTGGGGGTAGGCAGGGGTGGAATAGAGATTACGGATCCCGAGTTGCTCGCAAAAAGACTTGAAACGCCCGCCGATAAATTAGGTCTCGTTATCTGATACAAATGCTCAGGGAATCCCAAATCTGATGATTATGTTTCCCCAGACGAACTTTTTAGCATCTATGTCACGGATGTGAGTCAATGGCTCCGCCTCAACCCACTTGGTGAAATAATCTGTGGCCACAATGAGGAATTTCCTGTTTTCAGGAGCCCTAGGCAGGGGTCCAACTAGGTCGAGTCCCCACTGAGCGAATGGCCAAGGGCAGGTCAAGGGGTGCAAGTCCCCTGCGGGTTTCCTAATTGCTGGGGAGAACTTCTGACATTGGTTGCATTTTTGGACATATGCGTGTGCGTCCCTTTGCATCCGCGGCCACCAATATCCTTGAGACATGATGCGGTGTGCCATGGATCACCCCCCAGAGTGCCCTCCGCATATTCCTTCGTGTACCTCATAGAGGAGGTCTTCCACCTGATCCTCCTGGACGCATAGTAGGTAAGGTCCTGAGAAAGACCTCCGATATAACTTCTGATCCGGAGAGACCCAAAACCTCGGGCCTTTAAGTTTTATCTTCCTGGCTTCCTTTGAACACTCCGGGAGATCTCTTATTATTAGGAACCTGAGAAAGGGATCAATCCAGCTGGCGGCTCGTGTGTGCCCTGGACGGCCATTGCCTCGGGGGCTTGGTCTATGCAGGAGGTGGGAAGGTATTCTATGGTGATTCTGCGCGACTGACAGGATTTCAGTGCCGAGGCTAGGCAAGCCAGGCGTCGGCATGTGCGTTCTTGTCTCGGGACACTTGTTTGATCTCAATCTTTTTGAATTTGCGGATTACAGTCGTCGCCTTGTGATGGTAAGCCTTCATCCTAGGGTCCCTTGTCTCAAACTCTCCGTTAACTTGGTTGACTACCAGCATGGAATCGCAATGTACGATCAAGTCTGTAACTTCAGTTGCCTCAGCTAACTGAAGTCCTGAGATGAGAACCTCATACTCAGCTTCATCCCATCTGGAGAGACTAGTATGATACCGATCCCAGACCCCTTACTGTTCGACGAACCGTCCACACATAAAAGTCATGGTGATCCCTCACAATTCGTTGGGGACGCTATGCCGGGAGGAGGCGGTCTTTCTGGAACGGGATGTTCTCCTGAAAACTCTGCTATGAAGTCTGCCAACACCTGACCCTTTATAGCGGTTCAAGGTTTGAAATGAATGTCGTGTTCCCCCAGCTCCACTGCCCACTTGGAAATCCTTCCGGAGAGGTCTGCCTTCCTCAAAATGGCCTTTAAGGGCTGATCGGTAAGGACGGTAATTGGGTGCGTCTGAAAATAATGCCTTAGTTTTCTTACGGTTGTGACCAGGATAGAGCCAATTTCTCTAAGGGCAGGTATCTTGTCTCCGCGTCCAGAAGCGCCTTGCTTATGTAATAAATCGGCTTCTGGCGGTACTCATGCTCACGAATAAGTACCCCGCTGACGGCAAATTCTGATACGAATAAGTACAAGAAGAGCATTTTCCCTTGGATAGGGACGGATAGGGTCGGGAGAGTCCTGAGGTATTCCTTGATTCCAGCCAGGGCGTCTTCGCACCCTTGGCTCCACATATCCTTCTCAGCCCTCTTGATGGCTCAAAAAAGGGTTTGCATTTGTCTGAGGAGCGTGAGACGAAACGGTTAAGTGCTGCCAGCATCCCTGTGAGCTTTTGGACTTCTCGGACAGTTCGGGGGCTCCGGATGTCTAGGATCGCTTGAATCTGATCTGGGTTAGCTTCGATTCCTCGCTGACTCACCAGATATCCGAGAAATTTACCCGACTCTACTCCAAAAACGCACTTTGCAGCGTTCAGCTTTAGCCCGTACTCCCTGAGGGTGGAGAAGGTATCTGCTAAATCTACCAGGTGGTCACAGTTTCGTTTGCTCTTCACCAGCATATCGTCAATGTAGACCTCCATGGTGTTGCTGATCTGCATTTTGAACATCCGATTCATCAGTCTTTGGTATGTTGCCCCGGCGTTCTTTAGCCCAAACAACATCACTTTGTAACAGTAAACTCCCTTTGGAGTGATAAACGCCGTCTTTTCCTGATCCGGGGGATGGAGAGGGATCTGGTGATATCCTGCTCGGGCATCCAAGAAGTCCATGCTTTCATATCCAGCAGTGGCATCCACTAGCTGGTCCACCTTTGGTAGGGGGTAATCGTCCTTGGGACATGCCTTGTTTAGATCAGTGAAGTCTACGCAGACACGCCATTTTTCCCCCTTTTTCTTCGCGTAGACCGTGTTGGACAGCCATTTCGAGAACTGTACCTCCCGGATGGCATTGGCCTCTAGGAGTTTATCGATCTCTTCGTTGATCGCTCGGGCGTGGTACGGGGCCATGCGTCGTGGCTTTTGTTTTACTGGCTTGTGCGCCGGGTCAACATGAAGCTTGTGTGTGATTATTTCGGGGTCCACTCCCGTCATTTCCATTGCGTTCCAAGCAAACACATCTGCATTTCCCCTCAGGAACTCAATCATCCCCTCCTGTTCGGTTGTGGGCATCGCGGTTCCAACTAAGAAGTATCTTTCTTCTTCTCCTTCCACCAAGGGCACCTTTCGGAGGTCCTCCACCGACCGTTCAGTTGGGTCAATCCGAGGGTCATCCATCCCTGGACGCCCGGACTGTGATTGCTACTTTTCAGGATTTCTTTCGTTGCGCGCCCCTTTTCTTGGGTGAAAGCCCCTACTCTAACAGCTGAATAAAAATAATTCTTTGCGGACGCTTGGTCCCCTCGGATCTCCATGATCCCCTCTGGCGTGGCGAATTTCAGTTTCTGGTGATAAGTGGAGTGCACTGCTCCCAACGCATGCAGTCATGCTCGTCCCATGATCACATTGTAGGGAAAGTCCGTATCAATCATGACAAACTCGGTGTTGATGGTGAAGGGATCTGTGACAACTGGTAATGTGATTTTGCCTATGGGCAGGGCGAATGAGCCGTTGAATCCGATGAGGGGTGTCCTGACCTTGGTGAGGTCCTTGTCGCCAAGACCCATCCGTTTTAAAGTGTCAGAGTACATCACTTCCGAGGAACTTTCGGAGTCTATCAACACCCTCTTGACATCGAACTTGCCTATCTTCAGGGTTATGACAAGGGCGTCGTTATGAGGAGTCACCATGCCCGTTAAGTCCGCGTCGGAGAACGTGATGCTCGGCTCACCAATCCTGGCCCTTTTACTGGGCGACCCCCCATCATTCTCGGTTATCTTTCTTGTAAAAGCTACCCTCTTGAGATCGAACTCGAGTTCCTTGGACGTGGGGCGATCTAGCGGGCATACATGGATCACATCTATGATGTTGTCCGGCTCCTCGGTCGGGACTGGGGTGCGTCCCTCTTGCGACTGGGGCTCTATATATTCTTTTAAGTATCCTTCTCGGACCAATCTTTCCAAGAAAGATTTGTATACCTTGCAGCTGTCGGTGCGATGACCAAAATCCCGGTGATAGGAACATCTGACCTTTTGATCACGGGTGGAGGGATCGCTCTGCATCCTGGGCGGCCACTTGAAGAATGGCTCATGCTTGATCTTATGGAGCAAATTGTAAATGGGTTCTTTGAACATAGTGTGAACTCCTTTGAATGACCCCCCGGTGGGGGTAGCAGTCCCTTTCGGAAAGTATCCTTCCGCTCCCTCTCTTTTCTCTTAGATTGGAGGGTTCTGCCTTTGCTGCTTCCCATCTCGTCCTCGATCCTAGAGTACTTGTTTATCCGGGCCATCAACTCGCCCATGTCCGAGGGAGTCTTTTTGGTCAGGGATCGGTACAGGTTCGTGTCCCTCGCCAAGCCGAGTCTGAAAGACGCCGCTGCCATGACTTCCGAGCAGCCCTCTACCTCATTAACCTCTTCCCAGTATCGGATGGCGTACTGGCGAAGGGTCTCAGATTCCCTCCGTCTGAGCGTTAGCAATGATCCAATGTCTTTAGGCCGCTTACTCCCCGTAATGAATCGGACCAGGAACTGCCTCGTCAGTTCTTTCCATGATCCAATGCTGTTGGGGGAAGCTCCTCGAACCACTTCATCGTAGAGTCCCCCAAGCTCATAGGAAACACTCGGTAGAGGAACCGTTGGTCTGAATGATACAGGGACATCATTTGCTTGTATTGCCTAAGGTGGGCTTCGGGATCGGATCGCCCATCATAAGTTTTGAACCTCGGCACGACGAACTTTTTTGGAACCTCCATCTCTCCGATATCCCTGGTAAAGGGTGTTTGTATGACCTCGTCTTCGTCCTCATCCTGGACAGCCTTACTCTTTCTCCTAGATTTCAACCGAGCTCTGAGATCAATTTCCTCCCCAACGGGATGTCTTCTGAAGTCTCCGAGTTCATCAATAGGTCCCCTATTTCCTGGGCGTCGTGTGGATAGGGTTGAATCGTCCTCGGACTCATCTCCCTTCCTCCGTCTTGACAATCCTCGCCGGAGATCGTCCAGGGCTAAAGGTCTTGCCTTCCTGGAATGGTTGTTAAGAGGGTGCTCGTTGGCTCTTGGTCGCTTTAGGGCCCTGGAGTTTTCTGCCTTGTTATTTAAATGATTCCTCAGATCCTTCGTTTCTGCCTCCCGGGCGGGGAGAGTCCACGAGAAAGGAATGAGTCCCTCAACCCTTCGTCGGAGGTGGCGAATTCGTTGAGCCGACTTAGGACATTCACATTGTCTTTCTCCAACTGTCGTAATCGATTCCCAAATTTTCTTCGATCACCTCCGCCAGTTGACGAGCCAAGGGGGCGGATCCTCCTGACCTGATGCCCATACTGGTTTGAGGAGTAAGCTCCCTTGACTGAGTAGAGACGTTTCTATTGTCATCAGCGTGACCCTTCCCTCCATTATGACGAGGAGCTTGCAAATCAAGACTTCTTTGCTGGGGACCTTTCCTTTTTGTCGAGTATTCACCATGGTCACTGTTCTTTATAGAGAAGAAACTAGGAAAACTAGTCGTTTCCCACAGACGGCGCCAGATTGTGCGTGCAGGATCTTGCACAATATAAACACGATAACAGATCTCTCCCGTGGTGAACTCGAGTCAGTCAATCAAATGGTCACCCTAGCTATTTGGAGCGGGCTGAGATCCGTTGGTGGCCTGGAAAAATAATGCGTGACTTTCGTGGATTAAAGGAGCGGTCCAGTGAGGCTGAGGGATGTTTCTGGAACAGAGAAAGACAAGTTAGAAGGGCGCCGGAGTGTTTTCCGACGTATCCCCTAATCAAGTCAGTTTTTGAGAAAGGGGAAGAAGAAAACACTGAGTATAGATTTGAGAAAAGGTTTTTCTGTTGCATCCCGTCTTGCCTTTTGCGAGGAGTATTTTTACCTCAAAAACTCATGATTGCTGTCAGTGTGGTCAGTAGGTGATCATTAGATATAGGCAACGTGCACACTGATTCCTATGAGGAATGTCTTCTCTTAACTGCTCGGGACCCCGAGCAACCAATGCTGCGTCATCGGCCTGCCGAATGTTTAATGAGCTCCCTCGGCAAGGGTGTAATAAATGCCCAGTCTCAGGGACATTTATTACCATTCTCTTTCGAGACTTACCGCATTAAATGTTGTCTCATCAACGAAATAGTCTAATTAAATGCTTGCTTTCCCAAGTCGTGTGTCAGCAAGGGCATCAGGTCTTTTTGTCTCTGATGTGACACAATATGCCACGCGCCCATTTCCCATTGGCTATGTCTTCTGCCTTCCTGTGCCTTCTGACACCAATTGTGTAAGACGAGGTCATGATGGCTAACCTAGCCTAGCCTAGATTAGCGACCTGTACATCAATTGCTTGTGCAGGAGCAGAGAACGCCATCCTGGACGGGTACACCTCGGTACCGAGGGGAGTGGTATATGTAGGGACCGATGTACCCCATATCCGCCCCGAGGGATACGTGTCGGTATGTAAACGTACTGGGTGTCATTGATCCCTATGAACAGTACCTCGGGGGAAGAGGGACTTGTGATCCGACGGGTACGTGTCGTGATTACAGTAATAAGAATTTACTGATGCCGAAGACACGTGTCTTCATCTTGAAGTATTTGAAAATGTCCCATCAATTAGTATAAATTTGAACCAGACAATTTTATAGACATTAGATATGTTACCAAAATGGTCGGATGTAAGTTATATAAATCAATATTTCATGGTCTTGTTCTGATAAAAAAAAAAGTTATATAAATCATAACATGACAAAACCTAAAAATAATTTGAACCGCCTGACCCATCAAGTTCTGTTGTTGAGGATATCATTCACGTTGTTTGATTTCCGTTTTAAAAATAATATCTAAATTCTATTTTTAAGAAGAGTTTTAAATAATTATTTTTGGTGTTTTTTTTGTGTCGCAAACCTTATTTAGTTATACGATTCCAAAAGTAAATTTACAAAATAGAAAATAATAAAATTTGTTTAAATACTAACTCAGATAACAATGAAAACAGAAAAATAGTGGTAGTGGTGAAAGTGTGGTGATGGTAGTGGTGTGGTGGACACCGTAGCCGTGGTGGCTGTGGTGTTTTCTAAATTTTGAAAATATTGTTTTAAAAAATACACAAAACAATTCTAACTTATCTCTAAATCTATCTAGTTTTCGTTCTCAATTTTCAAAAAACTAAATAAGTCTTATACACTCTTGAATTTTAGTTCTCTTTGAATTTTATACTCCCATTTTAATTGTATCTTCTTTCGTATATGTGGCACTGAAACAAGGCACTTAAACGGAAAAGAATTAGACAATATTGAAAATAGAAAATTTCCTTCAATGGCCTTGTGATTTTTTTGTCAATGTTGTTCAGATTTACACAAGTATGCCATACCACTACATAGTTTCCCCCTCCCCTCTTTGCAAAGAGTTTAGGCTATTTTTCTTATTTTTGGTTGTAGGGTTTCACAACATATGCAGAAAGGAGAATTGTTGAGGCTGTGCAAGGGGAGGACAGAGCTACATTGAATATTGGAATTGGTTGGAGGGGTTTGGTTAAAGAAATGGAGCGATTCAAGGACAACATGGCGATCACTAAGCTCAAAACGAATCAGGAAGGAATAGACCCCGACGATGTTTTTTCTAGAGTCCCTTATGAAAAAGGTTTCCAGTTTTTATGGCGCATTGAAATACAGGTTTGTGTACTTGCCGGTCCTCACTCAAAAGCTTTGTTAGGGATAGTTTAAAGAAGACGACCCTGATTGGCAACGTTTTTTTTGTTTTCAATGCTCAGATTGGAAGGCCTGCGTTTGATGAATTTCTCAAGAAATATATTGCCACCTGCAAGTTCAAATCCATTGACACTGACATGTTTATTGATTTCCTGAAAGCAAATGTTCCCGGGATAGAGAATGAAATCGATCTAAAAGTATGGCCCAAAGGGTACTGGCATCCCTTCAGATGCAATGGAGCCAGTTTCCAACATCTACTCAAAGATTGTATCATTGGCAAATGAGTTCAAGCTTGGTAAGTTACCAAGGGAGGATGAAGTTGCCGATTGGAAAGGACAGGAATGGGAGCTTTACCTCCAGAACTTGCCCAAACCTGGTGAAGCTTCACAGGTAAGTATAGCTTGGCAACACTATGATACTTTGTGTTTCTTCTCTGTTATCAATGATTTGTAGACACTAATGTACTTTAGAGCTGTTTTAATTACTTCTGTTTCTGGGTTGCTGGGTTGCTATGTCTAATTTATGCAATGTATTGTTTCATCTTTTCCTAATTGAAGACAGTTGCAGGTTTTATCTTTGAGCTGCCCAATACCTAAATTCCTATCTTGCAGAAAACAGAAAAAACACGCTAAGCAGGTGATCTTACGCTCTGTTAATGCCAGCTTTCCTACTTGAAGATAGTCTTGCTAATACATCTGTTGTTCTCCATTCATATTGAGCACTTTCACGCTTTTGATCAGTATTTCTGAACATTGATGAAACTTGTATATGTTTGTTGCTCGATTTGATACTTCTTGCTCTCTGCTAGAGCTTGATTTGATACTCTTTTTATGTATGTTCGCGATTGCCAAGCTTGTGGAAGAATTGAAACATATATTCTTTGTGCTTGTGTATGTACGCACGTGTGTGATTTGTTTGTGTTTATTGTTGGCTGTGCAGAGGCAGATGTGGGTGGGGGTATAATGTTTGATGCTGCTTTAGTTTATGACATCTTTGTATGTATTTATTTACAGTTGTCCAGAAGATGTGCAAATCCTCTACTACAAGACAGTATAAGCTTTATATGGGCATATAGTGCATTGTTTAATAACCTGGCCTCTAGACATGCTCATGATCAGGTTTTGAAATTTATAGTTGACATTTTTGTGGTTTATTTGCAGATTTCAGCCTTGGATGCGCGGTATAGGCTTTCAGAATCAAAAGATTATGAGGTGAAGGTGGCATTTCTCGAACTGGCAATCTTGTCAAGGTGCAGAGACCACCATAATGAGGTGGAGAAAACTTTGAAGCAGGTTGGGAGGATGAAATACCTTCGGCCACTCTATACTGCACTTGTACAAGGCAGTGGAAAAGAAGAAAAGATCTTTGCCAAGAGGGTGTTTGCAGAGGCCTGTGATTCTTATCACCCCATAGCTCGGGCCGTTGTGGAGTCCATCCTATCCACACACGCGTAAAATGACCTGCAAGTTATCTTAGACCAAACTCACTAATCAGACCCTTGATGTTTGACCTATTTGTTTCGAACTCTTGTAAATATTTGTTTGTTTAAAAAAAATGATATTGCTGTAATGCTGCATGAATAATGTAATATATAGCAGAAAATGACACTATTTGGAAGCCAAAAAGAAGTTTGGGGATAGCAATTATTTATGTGGCTACAGTTGTGTACCTCCCCCCCCCTCTCTTTCTCTCTCTCTCTCTCTCTCTCTCTCTCTCTATATATATATATATATATATACACACACACACACCTTCCTTTTTATTAAATTAAGCAGGTTCGGAGGTTTGGCCACTAGATAAACTGGGTTATGATTCATTCCAGTTTCTAGTTGTGACTGGTGCATGATAATATGCATTGACAGACCTGTGTTAACACTAGTTAAGGCTTTGGGTATACAGATAGTTTGTGGAAACAAGTTAAATTGATTTTGTATATACTGGAATGGAACATTTTAAATTGAATTATTGCTTTTGAATTTGCAGAAACAAGAACTAAATGAAAGAAATTAATTGAATTCTGCCTAGAAAAAGAAAAGCAGAAAATGAGATAAAGAAAAAAGATATTTCTTTAGGATGGTCATAAGTATGTGATGTTGACCATGGAAGAACTAAATTGAAAAAACAGAAGAGGAATGCAAGGAAACTCTTAGCTGTGTTCCCCCAACGTCTAGTGGTAAGGAAGCAAAAGCGGCAGATTAATATGGCTCCCAGACCATGTTTTCATTTGTCTGCATTTGCTTTTCCTCCTAGGCATTGCTATGGTGTTGATCAAGTGAAAGGATGTATACAAAGCCAAGATCTTTCCCCCTTTTCTGGACATCACGCATCATGCAACACCAAGATAGACTAGCCACAAAACCATAATCATTGTGAGTGGTAAAGGAAAATTTTGTAAAATTGAGTTTGGTTGTGCAAAATACATAGGTACTGGTGCCTTGTGTCCAGTCCAGAAAGATCAGACCTTACAAACAATTTACCCAGTGCAAGGCATGTCATGGCTCATATTGCCTTATTGTATGACATAAGTGGAGCTCCTAGCCAATCCCTCTTTCCGTTGCTAGGAAACTGACCTTAGGCGCAAATACGCATTTAAGGGGAGGATGGATGTCAAAACGAAGATTTGCAGATTTACCAATAAATAGATACAGCTCATGCTTTGTCTGAGCAGCTAGTTACATGCTAAAATGTCGAGGTCCACACCATAATCACCAACTGATTGGAATAATTTACTTCCTATTTTCCCATCTAAGAAGAGAAGAAAAGAGAAGAGGAAGAGGGGGGGGGGGCGAAAAGGGGATTGGGTGACGGCATGGGGAGGCGATTTGAACAAGCAGTTATCTACAAAGCACAACACAAAACGTGGGTCAATCACTCAACTCCTATCCTTCAAAAGAAAAAATGTAGGATTCAGTTCAAAGAAGCTAAGCTTTCAGCTCTAATACCCCGATGGACAATAGCTGGCCAAGCCAATGTAGTTAAAGTCACACTACCCTGAAGGGAAGTAGAAGTAGAAGTAGAAGCCGGCATAACCAAGTCCAGACTAGAGCTTTTCTAGATCAGTGACTTAGTTGTACAGTTCAGTGAATCCGTTAGAGGCATGAAACCAAAATAGGAAGAGATCCATCCTTAGCAAGATCTTTTGGGTTGCAAAGCTAAATTAGTTGAACTTTTTATTCATACTTGCAATTTCCTTGTCTTGTCTTGAGTGGTCAGAAAGCTCCCCTCTCTGGTGATGATTTTGGTAGAAGAGGCTAGGACAAAGAAGAAGAACATGCGTGCTGTAAATGCTGTTGTACCAAACTCAGGACTAACTAGCCAGTAGAGTTCAAGAATCTTCTGTGGAATATGGGGCTATCTAAGGAGGTATTGGTTATGCGAAAGCCATTGCTCAAGACAGATTTGGGCCAAAATCAGAGAGTCAAATTAAAAAAGGATTTTCTCATGACAGAGGAGGGCATATTTTTTGACTTGCAAAAATGGACAAAATTAGCAGAATTAGCGTGTTTTGATTGAACCATGCCTTTGTCTGTGACATGGTGAAAGATGCAGGCTACATCATTTCACTTTATGAGTTGTTCAAGAGTTAGAAAGAAGTTTAGTTGAAGACGAATAATGAACTTGAAAAATGTATGATTGTCCCTGTATAGTCCTTCCGAGTGGACTTGAAACTTGTCGGGCTCTTGTCGTAATTTAGAACTGGAGAAGAGGGTGGCGAGGACAAAGGCACTGCTTCTTAATAATTTTGAACAACTCGGCAGTCCTTGCTCAATCATTTTGATGAAAGGATGTTAAACTTGGACGCCCTTACTTAAAACCGTAGAGCCACAAAGGTAGACCATTATAGCTTGAACATATGTTTGCCGCAACAAATCACCATACACATGTTAGTCAATCATTCATTTATCGTAGTAAAACACTGACAGTAATTTTGATAAGCAATGAAAACAGGCCATAAAATGTTCATGACAAGGGAAATACAGATCATATTTCACAAACACAACTTTGTTTAATTTGCACATTGGACAAATAATAACTATAACGATCTTGCAATGTTTTCAATTAATCACAATACAATACCAGGACAAGAACAGATAGATAACAATCATAAGGTTCTTCAGTTAGTTCCAATGTAAAAGACTAATGCCATTTTCATTTGATAAGCATTGTATTCAAATTCCATATCAACAACAAAACTTACAAAATTCTACAATTTCCACAGCCTCAAATTCCATTAATCAAAAACAACAAAGCAATAAACTTACATACCAATCCTGCACATCTCCTCCTATCCATTATTTCCCACCTTCCTCTTCCAACTTTTTAACATAAGCCTTCAACACCATCACCAAATCCCTGGCTGGAGCCTGAAGTGTCCCCACCACCGCCGACGCCGGACCCTTCAAAGACCCCAAAAGCTTCGCATAAATCTCCGCCCTCGTCGGCATCGATTCCAAAGCCTTAAACTCCTCCGGAGCATAAAACTTCCCTTCAAAAACCGCCCCAGAAAAATCATTTTCCTCCAACTTCTTCTCCTTCTGAAAACTCCGATACGGTTTTATCGCCGCGGGAATTTCCTGACTGTGAACAAACAACCAAGCGTTCATGCCCTTCATGCACGGTTTCAGAGCTTCCCATTTTGTGCCTTCGATGGCTTTAAGGACTAAAGTGTTCTTGGCAACAATGAGCTTGGTTGATTCAGGGAGTGAAGTTCTTAGTTCTTGGAATTGTTTGACTGTGAAGCCTTTGTATTTGATGCCGGCTAAGAGGTAGCAGTCTTCGAGTTGTTGTTTGACGGTTTCTACGGTTTCTTCTTTCTTTGTCCGACTTATGGCGGCGCGGATTGAAGTGGGTGGTGGTTTGCGGTGGTGATGGATGGAAAGATTGAAATTGGGTTGGGTTAGAAGTGAATTGTTGAAGTGGTTTTTGAGTGAGAGGGTGTGAGAGGAGGATAGTGGGGGTTTTGAGGTGGGGAATGTGAAGAGAGTGGCCTCCATGGTTGAGGACTGGGGGAGAGAGAAAGAGGAAAGAAACGAAGAAGATGAAGAGGGGTAAGTACTGGTTCAGTGCTAGGTTGGTACCTTATCATCCAGTTTGCAATCGTTTCGGTAGGCATTGGCTGAAAAGGGTACTTTCGGAAGAGTGTGTTGCAGATTTCCCAGGCAGATGCAACCAAGCAAACGCTGCCGTTTTGGGTTTTTTATAGTTATTTTGAGATTTTTTATTTTTATAACACAAATCGTTCTAATCACGAGATGTTTGGACACAGGATTATAATATAAATATCTAAATTAATTATATTTACTAAATAAATAAAATTTATAAACCAACGATATGGCTCGTACTCACAAGTCACAATGTCTTATTTCATCTATATTAATAAAACATGATCGACAACTTAAATTAATACAATAACGGTTCAGATTGATTACATTTGATAATTCAAATTTTAATTTTTTAATCATAATAACTTATTTAAATTTTAATCCTTTAACCATAATTTTTTATTTTGGTCACGGATAGACTTTAACTACTAGGCCATTTATCTTTTCTCTTTTAATCACTATTTTATATTTAATTTTTTAAATACAATAATTTATTTAAATTTAAAAATTTTAATTCTGGTAACTCAACCTATGCATTAAAAAAAATGTGTTTTACACGGGAACATCTATATAATAAAGTACAATACAATTTAAATCTTAAAAAATAAATAAAATGACATTTGTTATTTATGGTTGAAATCTCTTTAAATTTTACTTTAAAATTAATCTGACGGCTAATATTAACACTCTAAATTTAATAGAGAAAATAAACTTCTAAAAGTGTGTTTGAGGTGACTTTTAAAAAATATTTTTAATACTTATAATTTCTCATAAGTATTTTTTTTTAAAAAAAAATAATATTTGGAAACTGCGCCTCCAACATCTCTACCATCCTCACCCTCATCGCCCCACCACAATCACCATTACCTCCACCACCACCCCACCACAACTATTATTATCACCACTGCCACCACCATTGTCACCACCCTACCATCACTTCTTCCACAACAACCACCATCACTATCACCACTCCACCACCACCACCACCCCATTAATGCCCCACCACCATCATTGATGTCACCACCTTACCACCACTGATGTCACCACCTTACCACAACTGTCACTATCCCACCATCACCCCCACTACCGCACCATCCCAATCACCATCTCTAGCCACGGTTGCCACCATTACAATCGATCGTCATCATCAATCACAATTATCACCGTCTCCCACTACCACTATTGTCGCTCACCGTCACTATCACCGCTCGCAGCCCATTAAAAGTAGTGTTTAAATTTATTTTTCTCTTCTCTATTTTTGTAATTTATTTTTTGGTGTGAATACAAATATATTTATTATTAATTTCTTTTTATTATTTCATGGCTTCAGGCACAAAAAATAACTAGAGTAATGATGCTGCCAACAATTATTATGTTATAGTGAGAGAGGAAGGTGGATGTTGAGCATTTTATGTGATATGTGAACAACCTACACTTCTTTTCGGTTGAACTTTAAATGGATGTGATAAAAAAAAAAACTTTAAATGAATTCTCCCAAGTCCATTATATAGTTGCCGTGGTTAGATATTTATTGTGACATGATGGCGAATTCAATAATTTACGTGTTTTAATACTTATAGTGGCATAATGCTATTTTTCTTGCCAAACATTATCAAATTTAAACCAACAAATCAAAATTTATTTATTTGTCCTTTTATGTTCAATTGAAATTACTAATTTATGTGTATTGGGCACCTCCTATGCTCATAAATCTTTGTTATTTATGTAAGATGTTGTTGAAATATTGAGCAACTTTCTACATCATAGTTTCATTTTGAGTTGAGACATTTCTCTGGTTGTCTCAGATACCTTGGAACTGAGTTTGCATTGCATTTAGCAACTGCTTTTCTGGTACATACATACTGTTAATTATAAATGGTGGTATGAGGTAGTTGGTATATGGGATATGTTGTTGGATTCTTTAGACTTACTATTATATAGTTGCGGTAGTTAGATTTAAGAAAAATTATCAATAAGTATTAATTTTTTTTTATAAATATCTATTAAGTTCTATTATTTTTGTTTTATAGTAATGAAGTCCTTTTTTTAATATTTTATTTCAATTAAGTTTTAATTTTATTGTATTCTATTTTGTCTTTAACTTTTAGTTACCAAAACCTTTTTATTCTTCTTATTGTGTATCAATTGTTATTTAACTCAATTTTATGTTTTTTTTAGAGTGGATCAGTTGTCATCTCTTTTTATATGAGTTAATTTACTTTTTATTTATTTATAAATACTTGTCGAGTTTTTATTGAAACTACATTTACAGATATATGAATGCTCCATTTTTGTTTAGGTATTAGTATTCACTTCGATCGTGATTCTAAAATCACAAAGTACTAGAGTTTTTGTTAGAAAATTCTTGTTCATTGATAATACATAGGGTCCAAAATCTTTTATTGTATCTCATAATGACAATTCTAAAAATTACTTGTACTTAGATTTTTTCATAAAATTATAAAGTATGTAATACATAATTTAAAACTCAAGAAGTTGGGGTATGTATGAATAGAAGACGATTAATGTTATTATACATTAATATTTTGCCAAGAGAATGATAGTTTGGAACAAAATATAGTCTTTATGGAATTTAGGACTTCATTGATATAAAACAAAAATGATATAACTTAACAGATGTTTGTGAGAAAAAATAATATTTATTGGTAATTTTTTCAAAAATTTATTGTGACTTAATGACGAGTCTAATAATTTGTGTGGACCGTGTTTTCTTTAAATTTTGGCAGTGTTTTAAGATTTGATCTCTCGGATGATTTTGGTTAGTATTGCCTTAAGTTTTGCGCCATTTACATTCTTGAAATATAATTTGTCTATGATTTTGTCAACCCTTGTAGTGCTAACTTATTGTTAGTATATATATTAGAGATACATAGAAAATTTTAATTTTGAAAGATTTTTCAAAATTCAAAAAAATATATATACATAGGAGTTTTTAGCTTTTAATTTTCAGGATCTTTTAGTTTTTAAATTTACTTCAATTAAATATAACTACGGAGTGTGTTTTGAATAATGAAGATCAAAATAAACTTATTCCTAAACAAAATTTTTGAGTAGATTTTAATCTAAATAAAGCTTAAAAAATGGACCCAACTCCAAATTTTCATTCAAATTAAATGGATGGGTTTCTTGGGCCAGAAAGATATCAGCTTTCTATGGTCCACCGCTGAAAGTTGGCTTTCCACACCAAGCATCAGTTTAGAGGAGATTTAGATTTAAATATGAATGTAAATTGACCTGCTGCATAAATGGCGTCCATTAGCAGGGGTGTCCATGGGTGGGTTTGTCCCCTGGACTAATTATCCGGACAGAATAAATAAGTCCAAAATTCGATAAATTTGATAATAGGCACTTAAATTCAAGCATAATATTCTTTAAGAGAAAGTTCGAACTTGCCCGCAAGCCCATTACTTGTCCTAAAATTCAACCCATTAGCCCACCTACAAAAATTTGGTCTAAGAACTTGCTCGCCCAGCCCAGCATAGCCCGTCCACCTGGGTCTCTGCAACGGCCAGCACGGCCCGGCCCGGGATATACATGTCTCATTCTTATAAAAGTTATAAATTAAATATTAAATAAACAATGTAACTATAAAATTCAGAGAAATTGTATTTATTGTAAATTAAGAAAAAAGTCCTTAAGGAGGGAAAAATTGTAATTTTTCAAGAGTAATGAAAGTTGTCAGTTATATTCTAGGGAGTACATTAAATTGCGTTAAAAGGCGGCATTGGGTTTTGGGCTTTTTGGTGAAGCCTATGTACACCCACATTGTTTGAAAAAAAAATTGACAACTGAAAGTTGGGTGCATATTTTTTTTAAAAAAAAATATTTATTTACTTAAATCTAAGTTGAGTAATTTAAGGTATTATTAATTATTTACTTAAATACTAAATAATTCATCTCAAAATAAATTTATTTATTATTTATTTTTTATCAATTTTGACTCTACTTTTAATTCAAAAATACAATTTACAAAAATATTAAATTAGAATATTTTTAAATAAAGAAATATACATATATATAAAATAAAGTAGCTAGATTGTTTGTTTTGAACTTTTCGTAGTTTAGATCGTTCGAGGATTATTAATCTAACGATCTTAATTGGACTTTCATTTCTTTTATAACTCTAAGTCTCTCATATTTTATATAACTTTTTTTTTTCTCTATCTCATATCTCTTTTAAATACACTATATGTCATATCTCTTAGATGTTTTAAATATAGTCTTAGTCATACATTTGTATGATTTTATAGAAAAAAAAAATTTTAATGTTAAAAAAAATTTGTAGGCATTTAAAACCAAACTAATCACAAAAATCAAAAAATTCAAAACCAAACAAATCATCAATAAAAAAAATAATAAGTGATACCAATTGCACAAAAAAAAAAAATCAAAACCAAGCTAATTACCAATAAAAAAACAACAATGACCAAAAAAAAATGAAATCAATTGCACCAAAAAACAATATTCAAAACCAACTTTAAATTTTGTTTTTCAAGTCGTAGACATTCAAACTCAAGCTAATCACCGATAAAAAAAATAATAAAGTCAAATATTTGAGTAATTTTATAGAATGAAAAAAATATTTGAGTGCTAAAAAAAAAAATTCCAAGTTGTGGACATGCAAGGTCAAGTTGCACCAAAAAACAAAAGAAATCAAAGCCAAATTAATCACCAATAAAAAAAATAACAAGTGATACCAATTGCACCAAAAAAATTCAAAGCCCAAGCTAATAGCAATAAAAAGATAACAAGTAATTGAATTTATAATTATATTGTATTATTTGGTTGAATGGTGACAATGGTGATAAATTCATACGTTTTATAAATGAGTAAGATTTTATTTATTACTTAAAACTTATAAATTTTATTAGATTTCATTAGTATTTTTTTTTTAGAGGTATTTGTATATGTGATATTGTTTTAAGGAATTTTTTTTGTACATTTTTGGGATAGTTCTATTAATATGAAGGATATGATCAACAATATATTTCAGGTCATTTTAAAAAATTTGTATGAATATTTTTGAGCCACTTTCTTTTTCAAGATGGACAATTAATTACGATTTTTTTATGGGTTATATAATGTCTTCAAATACGGACAATAACTATATATATATATAAACTGGTCTAATGGGTGGCAGGTTGAATTGTAGGTAGTCTAACCCTATCCGTCCCGCCCAATAACTTACTTGAGCAAGGATTTGAGCATGCCCTATCCAAACCCGACCTGAAAAAAAAATCACGAGTTTTACCCGGCCCGGCACATAGACACCCCTATTCATTAGGTCCACCAACCAAAACACTTTGCAGTTCTTATTCTATCCCAATTAGCAAAAATCATAGAAATTTTAATGGGCTTATTATTCAAGCGGCACCATAACATAAAATTTTAAGAGATATTAATTTTAAAGTGGACTTCAGCCTAAGATCATTTTTAATAGAAACTCAAATTCTTACTCAAATTTGAGTTAAAAAACGATAAGCAATTTGATTTGGTAAATAGACTTTTCCGATGAAAAAATTTAAATTTAAAGGAAGAGAAAATCAAAATTAAATGAGAACAAACCTAAATTTAAAATAGGATAAAATATGACTATTAGATCTTTAAAGATTTAAGTTTGAATTTGAATCTCCTTTTCATTTGATATGGATGTGAGTCTAGTATTAGAGAATATTTTTAAGAACTTTTTTATCTAAATTTAAATATGAGTTTAAAAAAAATAAAAATTAGAGATGTTCCAATAAATTTGAACTCTGGCCATCTGATTAAGTTCACGTCCGCTCATACCAACCAATTTGAACCCCTTCCTCCACGTCGATTTGGGAGAGCAAATACAATGACTTTGACCCTTCCAACTAAACCCCCCACTTTTTAATTTTCCACCGACTACCCTTGCATGCAGCGCCATGCGAGGGACACATGACAACTTTCGTCAAGGAAGTTGAGGGTCCGTTAGGTAAAGGACCATTTAAACACAAATTATATATTTTAGAATTAAATTGTTAAAAAATACATATTTTAAGGACTAAAAGTGTATTAAACCCTATAATGTTTAATATATCTTAGATGCCTAAATTAAAAGCAAAGAAAAATTATACGGCATCACATTATAACATTGAACATATTTACGATCGTTGTGAAATTCGCAGACCCTTTGATCATTTGAATGGAAGAAAGCACAACATGGTCGACCCTAGAGCTTAAACATTAAAATAATCGCTTAGAGCCTAAAAAATATAGGGCCTTAATTTCATTTTTAGCCCTTAGTTCAATTTTATGTTTTGAGACCATTTTGTTTGGATTTTCATAAATGTATATAAAGCTTTAAAAAATAATAATATTTTCACAAGTTTATATAAAATTGTATAAAAATTTTAAAATATAACAAAGCATTCTAAAAAAAAAAGTTTTAAAATATAACAAAACATTCTAAAAATGTTTAAAAGTAAGGGCGTATTTGGTTAGCGTCTGCAAAACAGTTTTTTGTTCTCAAAATTTAAAAAATACCAAAAACCTGTTTGTTTAATATTTTTGTTATCTAAATTTTGGGAAAAAAAATAAAATTTGAGTCAAAGAAACAGAAAACAAGTGTAATTTATTTTCAGAGTTTTTTTTTGAAAATTTTGGAAATAAGGAGAACAATTTTGGATGTTCAGATATGGAGAACAATTTTATCTTAGTCATATTTTTCCCCTCAAGATCATCACCAATCACTTATGTCACTCATCATCCTTTTGTCAGACTCAAACGTCAAATCACATCACTCATTTTTATTACATGTTTAATCATTTATATATGTTCTCTCTAAAAATATTATATCACTCATTTCTATCATATATTTAATCATTTAATTTTTGATTAATTTGTAGTTAATATATTTTAAAAAAATTTAATATAGTAGAATCGATTTAAATAATGTATATATATATATATATGTTATGAAATTGTCAACATAAAAATAATTTTTTTATATATTTTTATTAAAGTTTGAATTAGCGGTCAAATATATATATCTAGGCTGTCTAAACAAGTTTTACTATTTTTTGTATTGTAAAATTATTTTTGAAATTATTTAACCAAACAAGTTTTTTATCTCAAAAAAGTATCAAAACCACTTTCTTAAAACTCTTATCAAAAACTATTTTCGGATACTATTTTTTGAAACACAAACCAAATAGACCCTAATTTTCTATCACATTCCTTTTTTCTTCACACTCACTGTCTCAGCTCTCTCCAAGTCAGTCTCTCCCTCCCACTCTATACATGAGATTGAATTATTTACAGATTTTTCTATAAATTGTGAGTTTACGGGAAGCTACTCAACATCCAACACATCAACAAAGTGGGATGTATATATCTATGATTTAAAAAAAATATTGTTAAATGTTTTTTGATGGCTTCACGTAAGATGCTAAAATTTTTAATATAATTTTATGAGGCATGTACGTACGAATGGACAAATTCAACAAAAATAATTGTCAAAAAAGGCAAGAAATATTTATTTATATATTAGACTGCATTGCTACATTTTTATCTAACTAAGAGTGAAATGTGATAATTTTAATTTTTTAAATATAAATAAATTAAGAACCTTCTACGGTACAAAGTTGTTGAAGGAATCGTTTAAGAGAAGCCCGGTTCTTTGGCAAAAACTTCAGTAGACAGTTTGGAGAAGATTAGTTGCGGAACAGCTTCTGCTATTCATAAAGTTCAAATGTTTAAAGTTAGCTTTATTTTTTATAAATTAATTGTACTCCCCTCCTGTCTATAATATAAAAGAGAGCATTAGAAGAAAGTCAATAAAATATAGCTTCAAATATTTCTCAAAAAGTCATCTTGCATGGTATCAACCAATTAAGCGATCAACATCGTCGTGTCTTCTCCAATCTCTTCTTCCAGTGACGATAACATTTTGTCCCTCCTCATATTCTCTGTCACAATCACTCTTTGTTACTGCCAAGCTAACAAGGACAACTATCTCCTTCAAAACAACCTCAATTAATTCCCTACTTTAAGGGTCAAGATGTTTGTTTTTGGGTACATAGCTGGTACAATTGCAAAGCCTGCCACCCATGTTGCGGTGACTCAAGAAACTGGTGAAATCACTAGTGGTTAAAATAGCACTCTGTTTCTGCAGACCACAGCTTCCCGCTTCCTTAACTCTTTATCTGAAATTTGATTACGATAATTTTTATATGAGATAATTATATGATTGGAACTCAATACAAAATAAGGTTAACGGTATCTAATAGCCATCGTGCTCTCTGTTAGACACCATTTTTTTTTTGTAAGCTCTCTCTCTGTTAGATATTAATATCATAGATTTAGACCTCATTGGCCTCTCTCCTGTAATAGTGCCTGAGCTAAAAAAATAAAACTCGATACAAAACCTTATTTTTGTATAACTGCTCTGTTCTCTCTTCTGTCTTCGTTCCTTCTTCCATTTTGGTGACCATAGATGACGATGCCGAAGAGTTAGGAGATTGTCAGCGATTGTGACTGCTCTGTTTTCTCTTCCGTCTTCGTTCTTTTGGAGTTATTGGATATCCCAGTTTATCCTGAACATGTACGAACTTGGATTTGTATATTATGTGGAGTATCTTTGATAGATTTGTCTCTCTCTCTCTCTCTATTCATCTTTTTGTTTACTCTTTTGTTTAATCCGAGGATTGCTGGGGGTGGAGCTATTGTCCGTAGTGAATGGGGAAATTTGGTTCTGGTCTCTTCTTTCTTTTATGGAGAGTGCTCCAACATGGTGTCTGAGTATAAAGCTTTATTGGATGGTTTACAACTTATTTTTGCTTATGGGTTGTCTGGTTATAGCTTTGTAATTGAATGTGACTCCCTAGTGCTGGTCAATTCTATTATGGGTGCTTGTGATTGCCCATAGACCTGTTTGGGTTATCTGAGGCAAATCAAAGGCATTCTGAGACAACTGCAACATCGATTGGTCCATGTTTATAAGGAAGCTAATTCAGTTGCCGATAGGTTAGCTGCTCAGGCTGTGATGAGTGGACGGTCTTCTGATTTTACGTGTGGGGTTCGACTCCTTGTGAGGTTGGGGTTGCTTTGTTGAATGACCAGCTTGGCATGCGTGTTCTGCGAAAGAAGAGAAGACTTGTTTTTTATGACAAAGGTTAATTTGGCTTTGAAAATTGCTGATTTGTTTGAAATATCTAGAAAGGTTGTTGACTGTTATGAAGAGAATAACTGGGAGCAGCTGCTTTTTGTTTTGAGAATTTTGATTGTTAGTATGATTTTTGTTGTTTTGTTTTTAGTAGGCGGATGTGCCTTTTTGGTTGTTTTGTAAGGTGTTTGTGCCTTATTTTACTTCTTGTAATCCTCTTTGTGAATAAATAAAATTTTTCTTTTTCTTAAAAAAAAAAAATATAGGTTCATTATTTTTTCATGGCTTTAGACTTTCAACACACAAATGTGACTGTTGTTTCAATGTTCTAATTTCATACTTTATTAATGTGATTTTTCTTTTATGTACAATATTTTTTTGTGTATCATTGTACATATATTGTATGTTTGTATATGTTCACTCAATAATGTTAACAATTGGGACACAAATAAGTATTTTTATATTTAAACTAATTTTTTATAAAATACTTTAATTTAAGCATTTTAAATTTGAATGTCCAAATAATACTTATGCAATAAAATTTTTTTTTTATAAAATATTTATTGAAAAAGTACTTTTTAAATTTGATAAATCATCTTAAACGCAACCTAAGACTATTATATCTCAACTAAACCCACAATTCATAGTTTTTCACAAACTTAAAAATCACTAAATTCATATAATAGTAAAAATAAATAAAAATCTTATTATTGTACAAATATTCATGTCAATACTAAAACAATAAAACATTTACATATTGTACTAATTTAATGTGTTAATCGTGTTAGTTTCAAGTTATTAATGTTTAACACACTTAATGAAAGTAAATAACTATTTAAATAGAGATTATTTTATTTATTTATAATTTTATTATTAATTAATTAATGACATAACATTACCGATGCAGCGCATAATTTTTCAACTCGAAACTCCCCTGGCGTGCATGACACGCCAATGACATATGACCATGATGTAAGATATGAAACTCAAACATGCAAGGGCGAGACAAAATTGAGTCCTACTACCTAGATTGTGCCATGTGTCTTTCTGTCTTCTCCTTTCACAGCTGGTCTTGAGTTGGCAGGAGGACAGAATCATTCCAAAAAAATATTCAATTCAAAGGCCCACAAAACACATTTTTAATCATTAGTTTCCACGTCACTTCCTTAGGTCAGGATAAATTCTGTAGTAATAGTTTGTTTGTTTGGTAGAGAGGAAAATAGACTGGATAAAAAATGAAAAGAGGAAAATGAAATGAATAGAAAAAGTTTTTACCGTTTGGTACAAAGAGAAAATAAAATGGAGTGAAAATTATGAAAGAATGTCTTTCTCTTCCGCTCGCCAAAAGCAGAAAAAGAGAGAACGGATCAACTTTTAGGCATGACATTTTACTTTTTCCACTTTACCCCTTATTTCATATACAACAAATGGGTCCAACCTTGTAGAAGCAAGACACATAACATGGTTATGTGTTTCTGTCTAGGTTGGCCACACTGCCACGTGGCAGATAAGAGTAAAAAATTTTGTTAGTCATGTGTGCATGAGATGAGTTGACAGTAATTAATTTTTTTATTTGAGTTGCGTGTACAAAATTCCACCTAGTGGAGGAGTAGAATGGTAAATTTAAGTTTGATACACTTTTCTTTCGATATCAAACAACATAAAATTTATCCTTTCAACTTTTAATTTATTATACCAAACATAAAAGAGGAAAAATCTATTTATTTCCTCAAGGGATAAAAAGTTATTTCCTTTTAATTTTCTTTCCTTTCATTTTTTTATTATTCCTACCAAACAGTTTAAAAATTTCTGAGTTTATGAATGGTAGTGATTGATTGTTCAAAATTGTCGAGAAAATCTACTTATATAGACACAAAAGGAAAGAAAAAATTACATCTTAGGGGATAAAAACCTAACTCTTTCTCTCTCTATTTTTTCTTGAAAAATAGTCAAATTTGAGCATTCTTAAATTTAATTTTGATCATACTTTTCGAAAATTTGATTTGGACCCGACTAGTCGAATTTGCTCCGAACTTGAGTATCAAGCTAAGGTTTTGCTTAATCTTAACTTGGCAAAAAACTTTGTAATCATTTGAGTTGAACTCAATTTCTTAGTAAAAATTTTAAAATTTGGACTTACATCTTGGTAATCCAATCTAATAATCTGTTCTTTAATGAAAATTCTTCAAATTTGTATAATCAACCTCAAGCTCAAACCCTAAATGTCCAAATTTCTCAAAAATCTATTAAAAAATAAAGGTCGAGAGAGATAACTGTACATGATGTGGGATAAACAACCCTATTCCAAGAAAGAAGAATTGATGAATGACAGCATAAAACATCTGTACCAAGACCACACATGCAGGCTTAGAGAGAGAATGGTATACACATCTCAGTGTAGTGTGGAGCACTTGACAAAAACAAAAAGCAAAAGTCACAAAGTTTCAAGCAGTGTGAACACATGAAAAGTTGGACACTGGGGATATATTATGAGGAAACAGAATAAGTTTTGTGTCTTGTTTGTCTCATAATAAAACAAAAGCATCCCCTCTGACATAAGATTTCGATTCCAAGCAATACAATTTATTATTTAGTCTCAATAATTAAATCAATTACATGCCCTCTTACATGTTGCAGTGGTCTCGTGCTGGCCTTTGGCTTTATAAAAGGAATTTGTGTTTTTCATATCACATTGATTTATTCCTACGTATTAAACTTTAGATGTCTAGATTCGCCTAGTAATCATGAATGGATTCGCCTCTGACCTCTGGGCACGTCGGAACCGCATGAGTTCACAAGGGTGGAGCACGGTCCGCCAAAATGGGTATAGGTTAGGTGTATGGTCAACGGGTGGTGAGATGACTGGACAATCTCTTGATCAGACCGTCCCAGCAGAGAGATTAAAAGCATCTTTGGAATGTGGTGAAGGTCAACTTGTAAGTCACGTGACCTGCATCACACGTACAACTTAAATTTGGGAGTCATTAGCCAAGTCAAATAACTTAAAACATCCGAGTTTACTCTTCTTCCAAAAACCTAGAAGCCCTTACCTTATTTTGTTTGGAAAGGTGACAATGATATCGATCTCATGTACTGCATTGTACAAGGTTTTTAAGACCAGAATTTTGTCACAAAACTGAAATAAAAAATAAAAAAATAAACTACGGTTGATGGTTGAACATATTCACTAATTTAGAAAATCGCTCCTTTTGATTGATCTCAATTTTTGGTTTTTTTATTTTGGCGGGACTCTAGGTGGCTCTACAGCCCTCAGGTTGACACGTAGAATAATGAAGTCGTTGAGATGTCCAAAGGGCGCCGAGAAGGTACGCCGAGGTATGGTGACACAGAGCAGCCGAATACGACAATTGATATCGTATTTAATGCGATGTGACCCCTCATTTGTGGCAGAATGAGTGATAGTGACAAGACAAATAAATGCGTGTCTGCAAGCACCTACTCTCTAAGAGTTTAGCCTACTATCATGATGGCTAAGTATTAATGGCTGATGCGTCGAGATAACGCGATCGGCTCCTCCCGAGGAACTGTTCCCCAGAGTATTCAATGCTCAGTTGATGTCAGATGTCGATCTGGGGGATTTGAGTACTCGGGGAGGGGCATAAATGCTCTGCATTTGGCCGAACATTTATCTCATCTTCCTAGCATTTAATAGGAGGAGATGTGAGTAGAAAACACTCATTGCACGAAGAATGGTGTGTCAGATGTAAGATGTCTAGATGGGACTGGAGATTTTTGACAATCAATGTTAATTCAAATATAAATAATCCTCAGAAAAATGGACAAAGGTATGCAAACTTGAACCAGAAAAAGATTGTCCATTGAGCTAAACCCTTCGACCTTAGACTGACTTAAGCTTCGGAGGGGGTAAGTCGGGTGCTCATCTGACCCCTTTTTTTGACCTTGTTGTTTCAGGTTTACCAACTTGGAGATCGTTGTCCCAAACTATTGCAGGAATTATCCCGTGCAGATTTGATATTTTTTTATAGCTTAGATGTCTCGATAGGTGCATGAAAAATGATATGGGGTTTCATAATGTAAAAAAAAAAACTGAATTTAGTGTACAAGGTTCTACAAATACTGTGATTTATGCAAGATAAATAATGGACAATTTTACTCTCATTCTTCCATGATTGATTTGTATACATAACATAAATAATAGACAATTTTACACTTATTCTACCATGATTGATTTTTATACGTGATTGACTCAGTTTATTATTTCTTGAGACAATGCTAATAATAAACAATGTATGGTAAGATTTGAATTTTATTGAATAAGGCCATTCGTCAAGTCGTTATTCATTTTGTTGGCTACTTGGTGAGGTAGCCAGTTTCTTGGAAGACTTATAAATTGTGCATGATTAAGCTATTTAATGAGATACCCAATTATATGCTATTTAACCCTAAGAGTAGTTCGAATGATAATAGAGACAAATTGTGAATGCAGATGTCCTATGTTCAAATTTTGACAATCTTTTAAGACAAAATCATGAGAGATTTATCCCTCATAAATACGTAATTCCGACATGGATTACCTACTTTTGATCGAATCGAGGAGAGGATTAGTTGAGGTGCACATAATCTAACCTGAATACCCATGATCTCTGAACGACAAAAAAAAAAAGAAGAAGAAATTATATAGTGTTTCGAGAAATCACCTATAATTTATACTTGATTAAGTTACTTGTTAAGGTATCCTAACGTATGCAAAAAGTTATATATACCTAGTTGTAAATCATCAAGTTATAATTATATATATTCTAAGGTGAATTATCATCTCCACCAAATTTACTGTTCGAGGAATATATATAGACTAATGTTATTTGAATCTAAAAATTTGACATAATGATGTAATTTTATTGAAACTATTGGATCAATACAAAGTTTCAATATTTAATGAGGTCTACAGTTAATCCAAATATCATAGTGAATTAAGTCCAAATAACATTGTTCTTATATATATACAAGTAATAACCCAAAGGGGTGCAACTCAGGTGGGTTGAGAGGTTAACCTTATCTCAACTCTAGGTATATAATCTTCAACCCTAACCCTAACCCTACTTCAATTTGAGGTACTAAACCCGAGTACTATCTGAGTTTAATTCGGGTGAGCTCGGATTGAAATCTAATTATTTAATTCAGACTGATTTTGAGTGAAAAATCGGGTTGAGCTTGGGTTACTTAATTTGGGTTTGATTTTTTGAAGTGTAAATTTGATTTTTTCAAGTGTAGGTCTGATTTTTTTAAGTGATCTAAGATGAAAGGCGAGACGCAGATAAAGAGATAGGGAGTGAGAGAGGGATGCTAAGAGTCTGAAAGTAGACGAGACGAGTGAGAGAGGAATCTGAGAGTGATAGAAGCGCAGTAGTGAAGACATGAAGTGAAGTGAAAGTCTAAACTCTAAAGAATGAAGATAAATACTAATTTTAGTTAAATATATTTATTTATTTAATAATTGGGTTCAATTCGATTTTAATATTCGGGTTAAACCTAACAATCCGAGGTCTTAATCCGAGGTTTACCGGAATTTAATTTGGGTTGGAGTTTTTTTACCCAGACCCAACTCAAGTATTAAAAATTCTAACCCAAGCCCTGCAGTTTTCGGGATGGGCTCGAGTTGAATTTAGGTTAACCTGCCCAAGTTGCACTCTTAATAACCCGTGTCTAAAAGTACTAAGTAACTCAAAAAATCTCGAGTATCAGTTATGCAATATTAATATTTTCAAACAATACTTTATTTTTTATTATTTTTTTAGTTACACAATTCAAAATCAATTTGAAGACACTATTTTTTTAAAAAAATTGACAAAACTTCTCTAAAAATATGACTCCTAAAAAATATCAACATGTACACAATTTATCTATTTAATCATTATACCTAAAAAATATCTTCTTTTTTTTGGGATAAGAGTCAATATTGGCGTGTTTGAGTTGTCGGGTGTATAGAGAGAGAACACGCTATATAAGAGATGAGATAAACTTATTAGATGAGAATACATATATATATATATAGAGAGAGAGAGAGAGAGAAAGACAATGAGAAATATTAGAGTTTTAATGAGTATTAGATGTATTTTGTTATTATTAGATATATATAACTGTCCAAGAAAGAGTTATATGAGAGATGAGAGAATGTGTGCTTAAAATGTGTGAGAGATAGGAGAGAGTATAAGATAGAGAGATGAGAGATATGAGTCTTGGAAAAATTTCGTATAAGAACCGTCGAATTAATAATCGTCAAACGATCTGAATCTCAAAAAATTCAAAACAAATTTTTTTACCTACTTTATTATATAGATATATCCACCAAAAACTAGCAGTGGTTTAACACCCAATTGAACCCACGTGACATTTCACAAACCTAGTTAAGGAAATCAGAACAAGGAGAAGTTGTTGCTTCAATATGGAATCTACACTTAATATATGTTGTCATATTTCCGAGAAAAGTGCTGCCTCGAATTCGTTGTTTGATGAGTCAGCTATTAACCTTTTGAGTTTTGAGGTTCTGATCATGTGATTTTTTGTTGATTTAAAAGTTTTTCGAATCCCCTAGAGTACCTGACTGATCATCCCAGCACATGCAACGTTTCGTTTATCATGAGAAGTCTCCGAGGAAAATCGAACAGAAAATCTCCAACTTTAGTTTGTAAAGTACATTTCTGGCCAATTTGTACATCATTTAGGGTTTCATTCTCTAATGACCCATACCCTCACATTGTAGTTTTATTGGACTAACTTGAACACTCCTATATAAATGCATCAGCAATAGTCCGTACCTGAAGGTACTGTAGATTAAGAGTTACGGGGTCATTGAAATAGTTCTCATAGTCCATACTCTGATTTTTCCCCTCATCTTCTTGAAGAAGAGGATCTCCAGCGTGGGAGGAGGGAGTTGGAGGAGGGGCCACCCCATAGCGTTGAGGAGGGGCTCCCCTCAAGGGAGCACCCAAGGAGGCTTGGCAGACAACTTGGAGGTGGGCGCCCAGCTGGGGACCTCCTTGGCGCCCTGGGCGAGGTGCTCCCTAGCTTGGTACTCTCCTGGTCGCGCACCTCCTTGCCCAGCGAGCATCAACTAGAGGATTTGCAGCTGCATTGCCTCTAGTAACATTGGTTGCGAGTTAGGAACAAGATTGGCTAGGGGAGGTACGACCTCCTCTTCACGTGGTGAATCGTCCTCAGAATGATTTACGGGTCTGGTGGTGATTGCCATAGATAAGAAAAAAGGTGGTTGGGTGAAAACTTTGTCATTCTCATGGACGGCGCCAAATACATGGGTGGATTTTGGTTGGTTTGTTGGGGTGTGTGCAAAGGGAGATTTTGAATTTGGGGGAAAAAAATTTGTGAGACTAAATTTGGATCATTGGATTGAATGAGATGTAAATTAGATCAATTTCAGTCATTCTCGTGATAGGTTATAAGTTAAGAATTCAAAATAGGTTGTGTTTTATTATATAGATATTGCTTAAAAAAAAAAATCCTTACAATGGTTGTAAAGATAAAATGCAAAGAGTACACCTAAATGAATCCTATAGTTTTAAGTCCATTAAATTGCAAAAAATATGTATATATCATAGAATTGAAAGAAAGACCCAATGAAATAGATGTAAAAAACAAAAAATATGCAATAACCTTGTAGTTACACAAAGCATTGGCACCATCTCAAACACCTGAATTTATGACCTCAACTCCTTCAGTTCCCATCTTTTTCAATATAATTCAAGGTGATATCACCCATTAGGTATAGGTAAGAGATTTATTTATATAGTGGATTGTATTTGAATTTATCATTTGGGAAATGAAAGCTGAACTTCCTTTTGGTTCTCCCAAAAAAGATCTTGTATATTTGATCCCATTTTCAAGGAACCCAAAAAAATTATAAAATTGAAAAAAGAAATATTTTCTTGCTCAAGAGTTGTCAATCATAGGTTCAACTATATCATTACTCCTTTTAGTCGTGGCTATTGGCTATTCCTCGAACAACTCGATGAATAGGGAACCAAGTAGTTGACCATTTACCGCACCTCAGATTCGAAACCAAAAACATCTGGTAATGATCGACAACAAAGTGCCTTCTTTTTTTTTTTCCAACCTATCGAAAACTTGAACGGAATTGAAGTTTCTTGGCAGCTCCTTCTCTCTCAACCTCAAAAGATTTTGATTGACACGTAGACATAGACAATTGGGGCTTTTAGCACCCTTTTCCTTCTAGCATTCTCAAGATAAACAAAAATTTGGGTTATCAAAAGTGTTATATTTATTAATAGCATAATAAAAAAAACACTCTCAAAAATAGATCCAATCACGTTATTTTGATCGACACAAGTATATGAATATGATAAATGATCTACACTTGATTGAAACTAAGTAAAAGCATATTTTAGAGGATCTCACACCCAAATTTAGATGCATCAACCGAATGAAAAATCTAGAGTGGCCAGCTGAAGTTCATTGATCCCTCTGTTGTCTCTCAAACATGTTTTTTCTCTTCTAGATTGTACTTGCCTGAAGATGGTGGAGTACTGGTTGTGGAGGAGCTTTTGCTTCCATGTCCTTTGCTGATCTTTTTATCTTCTCCTCCTCCTGCTGCCATGATAGTTAGTGTCTCCACCAATTCAGTATACAGCTTAGCCTTGAGCGGTCGCCTTTTCCGGGTATGGCCTGCAGGTTTTGCTTTCTTCACTGGCATGGAAGCTTCATTATGTTCCATTGTAAGGTTGAATAAAGAAACATATATGTGTCTATATATACTTAAGAAGAATGAAAGGTGAGAATCCAGGAAGTGGAGGTATATATAGGTCATTTGGGGTGGGGGGTAGCTTAGAGGGGTAGTGAAGTATTGATGCAGTTGCATTATTTCATGTAGTGTGAACGCTAGGGAATATTAATTTGGGGGGAGGTTTGATTGTCATCAAACAAAAACAGCTCATCCTGCTGGAAATGTAGACTCTCTTGGATCTGATGTGTGGGTTAGCACTGGTGAAGCCAGTAATAGATGTGCCCACCCTCTAATTTTTCCACTTAAAACATTTTCAAACTATAAATTTCATAAATTTTATAGGTATTATTAATTATGTCCACCCTAATTATTCCGATTATTACATTCATGCGTAAAATGACTACTAATTTTTGTACATGTTCGAATAAATCTTAGACATATTCAAGTCATCTTATAATATTTTTGAAAAGAAAATTATGAGATTATTTTGGTACTGTATAAATGTTAGGGTCATTATATAATGGCCAAGTCCATAGAGACATTCATTTTAGATGACATTGGTAATAAAGTTATAATGCAAAAATTTTAAATTTTGAAAAATAATCGGATCAATTGCAAATGGACACAATTAATCTAAATTTTTTTGTAAAGAGTTATAGTTAGTCTTTTCCTTTATTTTTTGCTTACACATTCTATGTATACAGATCTTTAATTTTTGGTGTTTAATGAATTTTACAGTATTAAATAGGATATAAATATGTATTCTATGGATTTGGAGAAGAAGTTAGGGTGAGGTTTTTGGCCAAAACCATGGTTATGTATTTTTATGCATAAGTTGTTAAGTCTATAATCAAAATCTCATCTTGTATAAATTGTGTATTGTGTTTGGGTTATTCATTTATCGAAAAATCTAATCATGACTTGATTTCGTTAAGATCGGGCTTATGCCCACTAATTTATGTTGATCTCGTGTTACAGTGACAAATGGCAATAAGAATTGTCAATCCTAATGGTATTGGTTCGCTTCATTTGAACAACTAAAAATCACCGAATGAGATGATAAATTACATTATGTTATTATGTTTCATTTTACTAATTGACTTTGGCATAGTTGGTTGTCTAATTAGAGGACTCAATGGGACACATGCAGGCATATTTTTATTGCATTGTACATTTTCTTCTTCTTCTCTCTCTCTCTCTCACACACACACACAATTCTCTTGTAACAGTATCGGATGGGAGAGAAAATTAGTCGCGTAAATTAGTTTAAACATCTCTAACCGTTGAAAAAAAAAAAAAAATACTTTCTTGCCCAAGTGATACACTATGGATTTGAGTCAAGAAGTTACCATCTCCAAATGGAAACAGGATTGTTTACTATATATTGCTCTCTTAGTAGGAATCTTGTGCATCGGGTACTATCTATGTATATTCTTTGTTATTTTCAATTTCCTTTCACTATCTATTACATTAAATCAACATTTCTCAAACCAAAACTGTTTTCGCACTAAAAGTGTGAAAGAAAGTGGGATGTGTTCCGTAATCGAATCAGGATATTTGGTTTTAGACCCATCTCTACTCAAAACCCTATTACCCCATCTTATCAGTCCTTCCCAAACAACCTTTGTTGCTGGAAGAAGAATAAGAGATAGCATATCGCTGTTCCAAGAATGAATGAGAAACTATCCATGGACACAAAGACCCTGTCAATATATGGAGAAGATGATCATCAATATTGTGAAAATCGGACTGGAAGATACGACAGTTCGTTGGAGCTAAACCTATTCTTCGGTGCTCAAAGTACACGATGAGACATTAGTTTCGGTTCCGACATATGTGCGGTAGCTGTGTAATACTAAAAAGTAATATTTCATGATGTATATGTGGAGTGGTCTATGTGGATATTTATTTTATACTAGTTGATGCCCACGTGCGTTGCACCTGGACATTTTTAAGGATGAAATATTGTACACTAAGGTTGTGAACTAATTTTTTAAAACTAAACAAACTATGTGGAAAATGAAATATTGGGACAAACTATAGGGATTGTATATTAAATCTCTGTAGCACTTTCTTAGAAATCCACATCTTTGATAAATATTGAGATTAAGCTTGTTAATAATCACATTTTATAGGAAAATTCCCAAATTGGATAAACCAATATAGTCTTGTCCTTGCAATGACAAATGATTAAGAGAAAATAGTTGTGTTGACTTTTATCACTTTTGTTGATGTTCACTACTGGTTTGATTTCAACCATGAATCCAATGATGTCTGCATACAAATTAGGATTTTGAGAACAGTATCATGCTGAAAATTGTAATATGCATGTTGTTTGTTATGTTGTTCGAGAATACATACCAAATGCTATGGCCTCATCTCTATGTGTGATGAGTACATCTTTAGAACTTATGATAGGGTAGTATTTCGGTTTCGGCTTCTTGCACATTGGTATTGATTGTGAGTGACAATTCAATATCCTTGTGTACATTGCTGAATTTTTTATTTGTTGAGTTCACTACTCCATTAGAAATGAGATACGTCTTATCTTCATTAAACAAGTCTCCAAACTTGGCAATTGCATCGGTAAACATTAGAGCTTGAATTCTTGCTCCCTGCATTTGATTTCAGGAAAAAAAAAATAAAGATTTATGATCATATAACATTTAAATGTTAAACTTATAAGTAATACATTAGCATTTGATAATATGTCTAACCTCATCATCAATTAGAATAACCTTCCAAAGTTCTCCGGAGCACATATTGTTATTGAAAGTAACTATTGTTCCTCTCCGAAGAACCTTAACCATTAGGAGCCAATTGGTGTCATATTTTCGTAGATGATCGATGGTTGAAAATTGAGTTGTTGGGACTTCATCATCAGACACCTTCACTTCGAATTTCTTGCCTACCAAATCACCAATTACAATATATCCATATTAGTGACTAATTAGAGTTGAATTGTCGAGGATTTATGAGCATTCAATGTCAAGAAATGAGAGTACAATAGAAGAAATCAAAATGTTATCGCTTGCAAACATTTAGAGGTAGTATCTTATATTATATTTTATTTGTGTCGTGTCCTGACTTGGGGAGTCTAAGTTACATATGATATTATTAGTCGTAAAATTCCTATCTTACTTTTTTATTTAACACCCTTGAGATGCATAATTACATAAGACGATAAGAGTATTTTTTTTTTTTTTTTTTTGGAAATACCTGGGGTGTGGGAGGACCTCTTTGTACACAATATTTTTGGTGTAGACTCCTCTTCTTTTTTTGTCCTGTTATATGGTTTGACCAAAAAATTTGTTGTTGACATCGAAATTCCACGCAATAAGGCAAACATAGAGTTGACCATGGGATAACACATGTTGAGGAAGATAAACTCCCACATGTGGTATTGTTTGTCCTTTTTGCTTTGTTTATAATCATTGCAAAACACAGGAATATAAGAAATTGCTTTCTCTTGAACTCAAATGGATAATCTTCTGTTTCCGCAGGTGAAAGAGGGATGCTTGGTAGGAAAACTTATTTTCCAGCATGTTGGCTATTTTTCATTTCAACGTGAATAGCATTGTGAACAAATTTTTTGCATACCATTCTTGTTCCATTGCATAAACCATTTGATGGATTCAAATTCCTCAGAAGCATAATCGGGATACACTGTGTTTTTTTATTATTTCTTTCCAATATTTGTCGATGAAAAACACAATGTTTTGATATAGAATCCTTTACTTTTTATAATTAGTTGCTTCTGTCCTATAAAATAAAACATGCCAAAGTTCTATATCAACAAAACAAAAGTGGTATCAATGCATTAGAGGCTCATAGAGAAGGATTACTCATCATAATAATCTGGCCACTTTTTACAAACTTGCAACGAAGTCAGATAAAATGTATTAGGCTTATATTTCTATGCTACAGTCACAACAACAAGCGGAGGTGGTGCTGCCTAAGTAGACTTTAGATCTTAAATGCTATACTTCCTTTTTGTTCCTAAGCACTAACTGCCTATTTTTTCTTCCCTTCTTTTCTCAAAAATCAGCTCATCCAATCTTCCAGGCTCTGATTACACTAATATAATCTGGGCATATATATATATACAAGTCAAATTCAAACCTAACCCAAAAGTTTAAGCCTAAGCTCAGAGTGCTCAATTCCAACCTTTATATATAATTATAAACCTTCTTCTTTTTAAATCCAGCCTACAAAACAGCAAATTGGACATGGATCTTGAGAGCACATACTTCACCATTTCATTTGAAACCCAAAATTAGCATAATCACCTTCCTTTGGTGAAAATTCAATACCAGTACAGTTGATTATACAAGCGTAAAATAGGTGTAAAAAAATGAAAAAGATGAGTGTACAACATCAGGATACAAAAGCATCTTATATAAATTGGACTATTTATCATAAACTTAGTGAAAATGAACAAAATTCTTTCTGAGAGATCATACAATGGAAAATTGTAGGCCAAATATTGATGTACTGGAATTATCCTACTAAAAATGTGCTACAACCATTTTTAAAAGTTCTATCAAACATTGATGATGTAGATGAGTTATACACGTGCCCATGATTCTTTTATACATAAATCTATACTACTAAATCTCGCTGGGTAGCAACAACTACAAGCAAAAAATTGATGTCAATCTTATGAGTATACCATGTATCACCATACTTTGATTTTGACAGAGAACCATCTCACTGAAGAGCATAAGAAAAAAAAAAAAAAAAACTTTGTGCATATACATGCATACCTAACACATGCTCGAGAAAATATTTATTTATTCATCAATTCCATTCGCCTAATGACAAAATCTGTTTTGAAGTGAATCTCAAGTAGATTCACCACATAGGCATATACATCGATACAAAGTAAGTTCGAGTTAAATGAGTTCAAAGATCTTGGCACACCAAAATTACAAAGAGAACCAATGAAAAAGATCGTGCAAGAAAGATTACAAAGAGAAAAGTGAACAGTGAAAATAAGATTACAAAATAAGATCCGCCAATTGCAAACAACTTTCCAATGATGTGAAATAATGAAAAAGGAATATCTCGAAACTCTCTAATGATCAACGCAACCCATAGAGATTCCAAGAACTTAACCCTATCCCATAACAACTCTGCATACTCAACTTTCCCTTCAAAATTTCTGCTATTCCTCAGCATCCATACAACCCATTCTGCTATCATCCATTCTTGTTTGGTTGTTAACAAATTGGACCTTTTTATTCCATTTGTGAACATGGTTTCTATGTTATCAAGGGATACATAGTGAAATATCGAACTTTTTGATCATTGGATCGTAATAGATGTCAAACTTCTTTTCTTTCCTACTCTAGTCACTCAATCTCAATTGTGTTGGAATGCTCTGTTTTCTTGTAACCATTTAACTGTCTGTTTTACATGTTCCATATCAACATATTTCTTTATTGATACATGTTTTTTAGGCTCTGTTTATGCCATGCGATCACAAAAACACGATTCCAGATGGATTACACTATCCAAAAATGAGGTTGATGCTGGAAAAGTTGAACCATCTTCACTTAGAAGACCGTTGCTTGATCGGATCAGGGGGAGGCTCTGTTATCAGAATGATTATATTGTAAAGCATTGGTTGAGCTTTGGTGTATGTAATTAATTATATTGACATTGGTGAGGATGTCAGACATGGTGACCTCATGAAAATAGGCCTTGTGATGCTATTTCGGTGTCTCAAAGTGGCCTGTGGTACGCATGATTCTCAGGAAGAATATGGGGAAAAAGGTCTTGAGTGTATTTTCTGCATAGCTTATTACAAATTATTCAGTCGAGCAGCACAAATCCACTTTGCTAATCCTATGTTGTCCAATTCAAGAACAGAATGAAAAACAAGGAGGCAAAACACCCACAAACCAAATACCATAAAACTTACGTAAAACAATAAAAGATCAGAGAAGGAGAAAGACCAACCTGAGTGATCTCCATAACCGGGGTCACCGAAGCTCCAAGCCAAGCCAATACATGAACAACAAAAAGCTCAAGAATGGCAACTTACAATTTCTTGTTTTTCACATTCTGTGAAGACTCTCAATCAGTTTTTCTTGTATCTGACACCTAACACTAATCTGTTGAGAGCACTAATCATAATTTAGTCTTCTCTTCAATATTTCATCGACTAAGAATGTTTTTGCATGATATGAATGACATAATTTAGGAACATACAGAAGATTTACTTAACGATGAAAGAGAAAAGGAAGAAGAATTCAAATGGATTTCTTATTATAAACATACTAAAATGCCATCAGAAAATATTCAGGCAAGTGACACAACACACTAGAAAATATGTATACACACTTTTCTGACCTTGAATCCCAAAGTACTTCTAGCCATAGCTCCATGTTGTTACCTGTTAAAGACTCTCTCTCTCTCTCTCTCTCTCTCTCTATACCTTGAACTCCTTCAACTGTCCTAACTCTCTTCGAACATGACTCTTTCCATCAGAACCATTTCCGCTTCCCCGCAGATTTGAAGAATCTGAGCTTTGGCCATGGCTATCTTGGTTCTTTTTTCCAAACCCTCCTGTTGTCATGTTCATCACTGACTCTACCAATTCCTCAAATACCTTGGCTGTCAGCTGACCTCTCCTTGGTGGAAGCATAGCTTTCTCTCTCCTCACTGGCTTGCTGACTTTACTGTCCATTAATGCTTTGGATTGTGAAAGGAAAATCAAGGGTACAGTAAGGGATGAAAAAAGAACAGATAAAATCAGTAAAGAAGAAGAGAAGCAAAGCTGGTGAGGGTGGGAGAGACAAAGTGGGGCCTTTTTATATAAATGGGTGTGCGCATACTGCCGTGCAAGCCAGCTTAGTCACCAAGTTTCACAAGTGTGAACACAATAAGATACTCTTTCTGAATACAATTTGGCTTGTTCTTTGAACTTTTTCTTCGGCGAAATTGTGGTTAGTCTTAATTGGATGTGTATGGTTTTGGATATCATTTCATTACACGTGGGTTTTCAAACCTTTTCTTTTTGTTTTTCCCCTCTTCTGTCTTCTGTGTAAGGTGAAGGGTCCATAATCATATGGTTCGACATGGTAAGGGTTGGGGTTGGGGTGGGGGTGAAGAACTTCAGAAAATTTCTGCCACTTACCAGGTGAGTTGAGTCATGTATGAGTACTGTGAAAGATGAAAGAAGCAAAATTTTGCAAGAAATCATGCGCCCTTTGATAACTTTTTTCAAAGGAGTTATGATGTAAAACAAGTTGCAGGAGAGTATTTAGTATATGGTTTCTTCCGATTAAAATGAAAGGGTAAAAAATAATAATAGAGGTGTTAGACTCAAAATTCAGTAAATTAGTGGTGTCAACAATCAAAACTCATTGTTTTATTACAAGCTCCTTTAGTTTTAAGTCAAATTTTATCGTTTAGACATATAAACTCCCATTTTTGCCATTTTAGAAAAAATTTCAAAAATTAATAATAAATTATAAGAAATTATGAATTCAGGGTCATCAATTTTTTTAGACTCCAGGCAACACATGCTTTTATGTTAATTTAGAAAATCGCATATTTTCATTTTTGGTATTTTTCATAATTTTAGAGATTTTGCTTTCCACTATAGGAACGATTAGGATTTTAGTCGTTTCTATTTATAATGCTCATTTGTACTACGAGTGAATTATTGTAATATTATATTTCATAATTTTTCTCTACTTTTTTTGTAGATTTAGAGTATTTTTTTTAGTTCAATATATAAAGAATTGTAATGTCTTTTGTGTTCCTTTGTTCAACTACGTCAATTTGTTTAAGCAAAAAAGTAATTTGTTAAGAAAACAAGAGACTTTCTAATTATTGATTTATAGTATATAGTGACATACATCTTAGTATATGAATAATACACTTATCTATGTGCACATGTATACTATTCTATCCAATATTAAGCTTGGAATAAGGAGGAAACTCCAACACGAAAAGGCAAAACACAAAACAATGTTACTTGAGAAAATACTACTTAACTCCAACAAGAAAAGGCAAAACACAACAATGTTACTTGAGAAAATACTACTTGAATAAATGATCTTAAGGGTAGCAAAAAAGGATAGTTAGACATCCTTTAATTCAACATGGCCACTTACTATGGATTGGTCAAGCAATGCAATGAGTTAATTAATATCTGTTGATTAAACAACTATTTAGTCTAATATATGAAAATTCATGAATATTCAATACATTGACACTTGACATTCTCAGGCTTGCCAAGAAGGTGCCATGTGGCAAAAACCTAAGCAAGACGAGAAGATGACTAATTACAACCATATTCAAACCAAGGTAGGTTACATGTTGGGGGTTACTACCGAGTAACTATTGATGGAAGAACAGCCGTCGAAAAAAATGTCTCTACAAAGAGAAATGTAAGGAAAAAGATGACACATTTTCAAACCCCCTACGACCCACAAATTTGGGCATCATTAGGAGTAGTGTTGGCGTAAATTATACACTTTTAGATTGTAGTTAAAGTTGTTCATTCAATCTTTTTTATAATCGAAGTCCCTTTTTTGAATTAAGAAATGAATTCTCTTCCATTAGTTCTTTGTTTTTTACTTCATCTCTATTTAGAATTACTCTATTCTTTTTATCCATGAAGTCCTGAAACAAGACCATAAACCCCTTCCAAACAATTGTCTGATAATTGTCTATCGCTGGGAGATCTCTGTCAATCCAAGCAAATTTGAACCAACATGAACTAAAAGCTTATTTTATGACTTACAATTGTATATATTTGTTTGATAATATCTGTGGGACATCCAGAATGGCATATCACTATATTTAATGCAACTAAAATGTGAAAAATCATATTCACAGTTTTTGAAACTTTATGATAACATCAAACCCTTTAGGGGAATGCCAGCTTCTACTTTGGAAGCTGTGATAAAGTCTAAATTGTTACAATCTGCAGGCTAAGCAAATTTAAATAAATAAAGGAACATGTGCATGGTACACAAATGGGAACTGCAGAAAGTCCAACCAAAGACTGGAAAAACTCTGAAACATAAGACAAAGAGAGAGATTAAGAACCTAAACTCTTCAGAAGAGTAACATATAGTCTCACATCCCTCCAATTATGATTGCTGGTTTCACATTACCTCAATTTTAGACAATGCAAACATGTATTTTACCATAAAAGTGGAAATTTTCTATCAAAGTAATGACAAACCTTTAAATTTTGTGACAATGTAAAGATAATTCAAGAAATTGCTGGAACAGTGTGAGAAATCCATAATTAAAGGGCCAAAGTGAGACTAGATCATAGTTGAGAGTGCCAAAGTGAAATTTAGCCTACTTTTTATTATAGTATTAATATTTTCTAGGAAGTATAGGGAAGATGTCATTTTGGTGGCATTGAGATCCACTGGTGAGTAAAAGAGGATTGGCCTAATGATCGGTGTCTTTCCCTCCTTATCTACGGGTGCGCAACTATCCAAAAATATGACAACGTCTTCGATTCCGATCCTAACTCCGGTCTTTAACCATCAAAGATTTAAATTTTATCAACTCCCTCCCCTATATTTATTGTGACAAAAAAAAAAAAAAAAATCCTAGAGGGAGAGAGAGGAAAGGGAGATGTATTCCATCTACCTACCTAGGACAAGCTAGCACTAGAAAAACCCAGGCTAACATCTATGACTTGATCAACGCTTGAGTTATGCAGAAAATAAAAATAATACCATGGACTAATTATGTTAGTTATGTCACACATGAAACCTTATATTATAAAACTTACATCTGTATTTAAAAATTTTCGGCATATGAACGCCATTGTCGAATGATTTATTCAACAGTTTTGAGGCAGAATTCCAGATGAGTTTAGTCAAAATCAGTTTCTGCCCTCCATACAAAATCATATAATTGGTAATTTTCTGTACAGTGGAATTTTTTTCATCTTATATCTCTGGATTAATGCCGATGGAGGAGAATGTGAAATGTCTATCAACACACTTTTTAAACCATACTTGGGTGAGCAAAACCCTATGCAGAAAAGGTGTCTAGGCTTGCGCAGACTATTCCCTTGAATTTAGCGATGGCTACCGTAGCATGAGTTAGAATAGAGCATGTTCCGAAGAACAAGTGTGGCTAGCTCTTAGGGGGTGTGGAAAAGAATTCAACCTAAAACCTCTGAATTACTAAATGTCAGGCTCAACCACTGAACCACCTCGAAGGGTTGAAGAACAATCGAATTCAGCGATTGTTGGATGATTCTGATCAATTTGGCAAATCATCTTAGATAATAGCCATTGGTTGCATTAAAGATTGAAACATGCTATATCTTAATCTGAAGAAAAGACTGACAAATGAGCAGGCAGCCTCTCTTACAGTCACTTTAGTAGATAGCTACTCTGTCTCTCTCTCTCCAGATTGGTACCATCTGCACACAAAATCCAGCAGCATTAGTCCCCTGTGAAGAATGGACAAGGAAAATTACATTTTTTTTTTGAAACAAACTAATCCCAAGCAGATAGCAAAGGAAAAGCTGAACTTGTTCACAATCTGCTGAGGATACCAATACCAGAAATCATGAGAAAATTAGTTCCTGTATAAAGATCTCTCTCTCTCTCTCCCCTTCATCTTGCAACTACTATGCAGTATATAACACCCAAACTTAGTATTAAAATGATGCAAGATAGATTTGTCCATCTCAAGCGCGAAAAATAAGAACCAAACAGCAAATATCTTTATAGCTTACTACATTATTACAATAATGATGGGACATTTTCAAAATATTCCGAGATGAAGACACGTGTCCTCGGTGTCATTAATCCTTGTTACCGAGATCACGTACCCATCGGGTCACAAGTCCCCTCTCCCCCGAGGTACTGATCATGGGGATCGAGTGGCATCCAGTACGTTTTTATGTACCGACACGTACCCTCGGTCTGATATGGTACATCGGTCGCTAGGCCTCCCCCTCTCGGATTCAAGATGTACCTATTCCTCGGCTCCGAGATATACCTATTCCTGGACTCTGAGATGTACCTCTTCCTCGGCTCTGAGATATACCTCTTCCTTGGTACCGAGATGTACCCCCCTCATCCAGGATGAAGTTCTCTGCTCCAGCAGAGGCTATTGATGCACTGGTCACTAGCTTAGGCTAGGCTAGGTTAACTATCATGACCTCGTCTTACACAATTGGTGTCAGAAGGCACAGGAAGGCAGGGGGCACAGCCAATGAGGAATGGACGCGTGGCATATTGTGTCACATCAGAGACAGAAAGACTGCATGACCTTGCTGACACGCGACTTGGGAAAACAAGCATTTAATTACACTATTCCCTTGATGAGACTGCATTCAATGCGGTAAGGCTCGGAAGTGAAAGGCAATAAATGTCTCTAAGGCTGGGCATTTATTGCATCCTCCCCGAGAGGAGCTCATTGAACCGTCGGCAGGCCGATGACACAGTCTTGATTGCTCGGGGTCCCGAGCAGTTAAAAGAGAAGGCATTCCTCATAGGAATCAGTGCGCACGTTTCCTGTATCTAATGATCGCCTACTGACCACACTGACAACAATCATGAGTATTTAAGGTATAAATACTCCTCACTAAAGGCAAGGAAAAGAGGGAAAAACTTTTGCTACAAATTGTACTCAATGTTTTCTTCTTCCTTTCTCTCAAAAACTGACTTGATCGTCGGAAGGGATACGCCGAAAAACACTCCGGCGCCCTTCTAACTTGTTCTTCTTTGCTCCAGGAACCTTTCTTCAGCCTTACTGGATCGTTCCTTTGATCCGCGAGGATCTCCCATTGTCGTTCCAGGTTACCACCGGATCTCACAGACTGTTCCAGGCAGCGTGGTTGACCACTCAACTGATTCACTCGAGTTCACCAAGGGAGAAATCTGTTCTCGTTTTTATATTGTGTAAGATCTAGCACGCACAAATAACACAAGCTTCACTAATTTTATCAACTGTATTTGACTACAAGCATACAACCTCTTAATCATGTAGCAGCTATGAACAAAACATAGTTTCATCTTTCCCCCAAATCACCTTCAAATTTGAAGGAAAGAACAAATATAATCTTATGAAACTAAAAGCATATGTATCTTACACGAAAAACAGCCGATTGCCAAGTGACCAATCCTGGAAAAAACATAATCACCATATGCTAAATGAATTTTAAACCTTCCTATAATAAGGTGAAATTGATCAAGCCTATTCCATTTTCTGTCGTATCCTCACAATGATTCTATGTAGCTCTTTACCCATATATTAATCAACCAAGAATCTGTTGATTTCCCCTCTGGATTAATATAAGGGGATGTGAAACAGAGACAACGAAAACTGAGAAACCTTTAAATGAAATCATATAAAGAAAATTACAGTATGAATTGTTATGTGGATCGAAAATCAGGGTGTTCATCTGAAGTGTAGGAGCTTGAAAGGGTTGTCATTTGCTGCCAACTTCTCTCTTTCTTCCCATTCTTAAGGCATTCATCAATATTTTCACCGTGTCGCGGAATATCTTAGCTTTGATCTGACCTCTCTTTGGAGGAAGTCTTGCTTTCCCTTTCTTTAGCTTCTTGGTATCTTCATTTTCCATTTTTTCCAAGCAAAGTTTGGAGGAACGATCTGAGAAAGAAAACACAGTAGAAGACTTCTTTACTGTACCAAAGTTGAAGCAGAGCTTTGAAATATCACCAAAACAAGTCATAAAGGGCAAGTGGAGGAAGAAACCTGTGGGGGAACACATATATAATGCTCCGAGAATAAGCCTGATTAGTCAGAAGGATTCACACAATGTGAACACATCAATTTCCAAGTAAACTAATCCATATTTTTTATGTGGGTTAGCCTTTAAGTTAATAAAAAAAAATCTCTGCTATAGCTGTCCTCCTCTTATTTAATGTAAGTTGTTTTTCTGAATTATGACCTTAAACGTCGATAAGTTCAAGGAATTTGTTTGGACTTTGCATGAGTCCCATCTTTCCTGAATTCCTAGAGATAATGGCAACAAAAGTTTAGTCAAAAGCCAACCAGAATTCACTTACTTTGGTTGTATTGAGGGTACTCAATGAATGAAATTAAAATACAACATTTTAATTTCATAAAAAAAATAAAATAATTTTATCCGATTATCAATGGTCATGGATACAAAATTTTATGACTGAGAGGAGGAGAAAAAAGGGCTGATGATACAGAAAAAGAGTAGATTAAGGCATAGAAAAAGGATATTTGGAAGTTTCTAAGCCATTGTATGTAATATTAATAATGTCATTTCTCTAAAAGATATGGTAAATTACCATGTTTTAGTGAAATAAACAGCCAAAATTAGTTAACTCTCACCATCTTCCTTGTGATTTCTTGATTCATTTCCCAGCAAAAGCTTGCCTGGCCTCTCTACTTTTTAATCCCCACAAGGTTTGAAAGGGTTGGAAAAACTGATCTGACAATTTCAAGCCTTTTGACAAATATAAGTTGACAGGAAAGAAAGGCTAACATGTACTTTAATCGGCATTTAAAATGAGGGACAAGCAAGAATAAATTGAGTGAAGGGACTCAAAGTCAAAACTGAAAAAACTTGATGTTCAATAAAGAAACATCACAACAACAAACATATTTTCATTAATGAATATTTTTTGTGGGGATTGACTTGGCCCCATGAACTTGGTGAATCGCAATGTTTTACGTCTCCCAAGAACCTTGCCACCACCATCCCCCATCTTCCCTCGGTGGAGCAGGGTGGGTGGAGCTGAGAGAAGTAAAAATATGAAGAAAAAAAAAAATCAATAGATGTTGGGTTTACCTCTAATAAGTGTATAATTGTTGCTAAAGGGGAAATGCAGAACGTACTCTCCAAACCTTGAAAAGTAATAACCAATTACAAAGGCATGATGAATAAAAAAAGACATGAATTTGAAGCTCAAGTACCTTGAAAACACAACCCTTCGGAATTTTTTTTCTTGTAAACAATCTGCTGCGAAACTGGTATGAGGGTTTTGAAGCAACTAGACACAATCAATCCATTTATCTGGCACATGCTTGCACTAAGATAGGTTTAGGAAAGTTTTGGTGTAAGGGTAAGTTTATTTAATTGTGATGTGGGCGCCACGCTCTAGGATTTGAGTCTCTCAAACAGTCTCTTTGCACGCAAGGTGAGCCTATGTAATCCCGCACGGATGGGAGCCTCGACTTTTTTCGAGTATAGGAGTCCATGCTGTTACTTATCACTGCTAAGTGATTGAGTGATGAAGGAAACAAATTATAATAAATAAGTTGATGCCTACCATGAAGCCTTGGATTAAGACTTTGATAACTATCTTGTGGGACTTTATGCTATTAATTAGTAGGAATGTGAGCTGTTGTGCACAAAACCTTCGAGATTCATTGGATGGTTGTACCAATAAAGTTGAGATAGAAACCAAGGGAAGTTTAGTAAAGAACCTGATTCTTCCATAATAATTAATTGCTAACTTTTTAATAGAATCTCACTTTTATTGGTTTTCTTGATTGATAGAGGAGAAAATTAAACTATCACTTATATTCTTGAATAATGGTGTGCATGAAACATGTGAAGAACAATGGAATTTGTCTTTTGACGATTCTGACCAATTGTTTAGTGACAAAAACACCTCTCAGCTAATAGTCTCTCTCTCTCTCTCTCTCTCTCTCTCTCTCTCTCTCTCTCTCTCTCTCTCTCTCTCTCTCTCTCTCTCTCTCTCTCCTTATTACTTATACCATTCCCACAATAAAATTCCATCGAACCGATGTGTGCACAGTGATTTTTGCACAATAAAAGAAATGGACAGAACTTCCTTTCGATGAACATAAGATTTACCTAAAAATCGATGATCTCGAGGCAAACGGAAGTGAGAAAGATCATAAAGAGTGATGATAAATTACTTTTTCAACAATCCGCGAGATTCCAGCGTGTCAAAATGGATTCTTCCACTCAAAAAAGACAGTTAGAAGAGCGTTGGAGTGTTTTCTGGCATGACCCTTTAACGGTCAAGTCAGTACGTGAGAGTGGGGACGAAGAACACTCGTGAGAGAGTGGAGGAAGAACACTGTTCGATAACTTTTGGTGAGATTTGCGTACCTTTGTTTTCAGTTTATGAGAGTTATTTATATTTTTATGGAGGTAATCACTGCGGACAAGTAAATCCCTTGAGGAAAAAGTCCCCCATTGGCCCATTTGGCTGGCGGCAAGCGATAGTGCTCAGTCCTTGAGCAGGGCGTCTTCTATTTTGCGTGGGAGAACTATAAGCATTAAATATTTGGGTTCTCATACACTTAATGCTCTTCCTTTGAAAATCTCTTAACAATAAACACATCACATTCTTCGAAGGGATCATTAAATACTTTCTTGTGATGGTTGTGCATGAGTAGGGGCATCTTTGTCCATTGGCCCTTAATTTTGTTCTATGTGCCTCGTGTTTTATTATCTTTGGTCATTGGATTTGTCCTTTTTGACTTCTTTGTAAAGGCAAGCCAATGATTATTGATTAATTCTAAATTCAAGTAACGATAGCCGTCATTCTGTCATTCCTATCTTAGGGTTCTTGAGCCGAGATGACGTGTCTGAAAATAGGTTTCAAAGGAGTTAGTCGTGACGAGGACACATGTCGCAATCTAAAAACCTCGAGGTGACGTATGTCGAGGACACGTGTCACTCGCAAATAGCATCGAGGGAATTTTAGTGTCAAAGACACGTGTCCATCACAGATGGGTCCGAGGAATCATTTGTGCCAAGGACACATGTCTCAATATTAGTGCTCCAAGGGGATGGACGCCAAGAGCGACTCCTTCTTAATCCTTTGAAGTGTCCCATCACGATGTCTAATCAACAAAGAAGGCAGGTTAATTTTCGTCTTGATGTCGCATTTATTCAACGAACAGAACAAAGAAAAAGAAACCTAAGTTCCATATATGGTGTTTACTGTTTTGGGGAAAAAAAGGAAAGGGATTGTTACAGCTTGTTTAACACCAAAAACAAAAAATATATAATCATGTGTACATACTGCACACAAACATACAAATCAAAGGTGAGCTCTTAACTTTCATCTTTTCACCCAAATTTAATTACGAAAAGAGGACAACAGAGCTCTTGATCTCCTACATGAAAAAATTCATAATTGAACAATCTATTAGCTTCTTCCATATACCAAGATAAAACATGTAGCAATCTCTTTGTCTCTCTTGCCATTGCAAAGCATTTGTTGCAAAAAGCCCTTTTTCTTGTAGAGACATTTTGAATATGGAACAGCACCACCATCTAGTACTGTAGATTCTTCTCTTTCAAGAACCTCCATGTGATATATTTGAATAAAGTACAAGGAAAAACAGATAAGAACCCAGTAGCCAATTTGGTTTTATTTACCCAAAAAAAACAGACAAGAACCCAATAGCCAAACCCGGAAAATATAGAATTTTACAACCACAACCTCAATGAATTAATAATTTCCCCAATCAACCAAACATCTTTCTCCAACCAAATCCATCTTCTATCCTATTCCAACATTTATTTACTTAATAATCAAAAACTGTGTTCTGGAAGGACAACCAAGTATCTATAGATGTCCCCCACCTTAACTAGTACAAGGGGAAAAGCGAAGATAATTAAAAAGCATAACAACACAAATTAACAAGTCATACAGAGGAGATTAACATGAACTAACAAGCCATGTGGGATCAAGAATCTGAATGACAATCTGAAGTGTAGGGCTTGGAGGAGGAGTTGATGAGGCTGATCTTCTAATGCCACCTTCTCTCTCTCTTCCCAGTCCTGCTGCAATTCTCACTTTTTCCCATAATCCACCAAATATCATAGCTTTGATCTGACCTCTCTGTGGAGGAAGTCTTGCTCTTCTTTTGTTTAGCATCTTCAAATCTTCATTTTCCATTGCTTTTGCTGCAAAAAACTGGGGTTTTAGAAGATTTGTGGTGAAGCAGAGCAGAGCAATATAGAGAGGATAATTCTAGTCTGTTTCTTGACAAAGTAAGGTGAAAGAGAGAGCTGTTGAAATTGACTGAAAAAAAAAGAACAAGAAGTGCAAGTAGCGGATGAGACCTCTGATACACAAACATATATAATGTTTGGAGAGGAAGAAATCTGCTACGTCAAGAGGGTTCACACAGTGGGACCAAGTCTTCAAATTCAAAGAGAATACAAGGAAAAAAAATTGATGTGGACTTGTAATTCAAACACCAATGGTGTAGCTGTAATTCAAACATCAAAGCATCCCCTAGCTGTGGCTGTTATCAAACACCAATGGTGCTCAAGGCATCTGTTGAACTTTATCAGTCTCCTTTTTAAGGTTCTTAATAATATCAAAAGCCAACAATAAATTATTCACTTCACTTTGGTTGAATTGATTTTGATGATATGATATTACGAATCAACACCTTTTCCATTATATTTTTCTTCAATTCCACTCAATAATAGATCATCCACAATTAATTTATAAGTTGGTCCCCAACCATACCTACTTTTGACTGAACTTGAGGGCAAGTACATTGGATAGGATGTCACTCCTGATATTCCAACAATGCTGCAGTTTTTGATCAAGAAGTGAATCCAAAAGAAACTGTTTGTTGGCAAATATGGATCCTTTTGCCTTCACTAAAAGCAACAAAACTACACATACCACAGTGTCTCCTCTTTGTCTGTCTTTCCGGGTTTCTACTACTATGCAGAACTTCTACTATTTAATCATAGAATTGATTCCGATCAAGCTGAAAAAGCCCTATGTCATTAGTAAAACACTATTGATAATACAGCGATTTCCTGATTAATAGGCTTTCATTTTTAATAAGGTAGGATTTTGGAGTGGACTGTCCATTCTAAGCCCAAATCATCTAATGGGCCAAAAAAGGTGCACAACGGCCCAAGAGACTCCACAACAATCCATCTGCTCCATAATAAGGAATGAGTCATAATCCAAAAGAGGGAGCCCGGCAGAGAGTCCAGCTCGGCACAACCCTAGTCGGTCATAACAAGCTCAACGTTAAGCAGCTCGGGATCAAGGAGTTCGGTACTCACCTGAACCCGAATGTTCCACTTCACGCCACGTGTCCAGGGGATAATTTTTGGAGCCTCTAAATAAACGTGTACTATCTGGTAAAGAGAATATTTGTGCATATAACCACTCAAGAATCACATGACTAAGGTCACTAAATGACAAAGGAATAGGAGACCACAGAATCAATCACAAAAAACCCTAGAAAGATTGCCTGTATAAATAAAACACTATCACACTATAAAAGAGGACTGTCAACTTCTTCATTGATATACTTGTATTCATAAAACATTATATAAACAGGCTTTAAATCCAACATCCCATTGTAATCTTCTTCCTCAAGAAATATACGCACCCCCAAGAACAAGAGACTTCATTACAGTGGACATAGTCTTACTCTCTCGGGTAAGGTAAACCACTTATATATTATTTCTAATTCATTCTCACAACTTAATTCACTGTTAATTCGTATATTTGCACTACCCCCTCTGGACCATCAAATCATCGTTCTGGACTTAGGCTAAGCATTTCTAAGCACCATCAAATTTTATTTTTTTTGGGGGGCGAAAAGAAAGGCCTGATAAAATTGATGGGATAAAGCATTGACAATCAACACTACTTTATTCTTAAGGGTTCTTTTTGCTATATAAATAGAGGGTAATTTCAAAAGTTCTATACCATCATACTAGTTGATACTCTTTTAGCTTGGGTTTTTGTAATTAGTGAAAGAAAAGAGAAATACCGTAGAGCATAATGAAAATATAAATATGTCAAGAATCTAGACGACAAGAAAACGGCCAAAAATATTGTCAAAGCCAACTCCTTCCTTGCTGTTACTTGGTTCATGCATGCAAATGATGAACTCTTTTCCATGCAAAGCTCACCTACTCCAATGTCAATCCTAAAATAGGATTGAAAGAGATAGGAAAAATGACCTGAAATTTCTACGCCTTTGATAAAGATGTGATCACAGGAAATCTTCCCATATATCTATTGATATCAATGAATGGCACCAAAAGAACGCCTCAGCACAGGGTCTTAAGTCAAAACTTTGAAAGATTACAAGACGAGCAAATATGTATATGTGTGTGTACGAATATATACATAACGGTGTCAATTCATATCATGTTGTCTCATGCAAGTATTGTATCATTGTAATTCATATCGTATTCGCATCAATACTCACGAAAAAAAAATCAATTTAATGTGTTATAAGTGTCAAGCATTAATTCAACCCACTTATTATGTATTTTTATCAATCATGTCAATTTTACAATTGTGTCGTGTGGGATTCGTATTGTATTCGAGTTGATGACACAAATTGACACCCCTGTGTATATAAAAGTCCTTTGCACTTTGGTCAATTTGTGATGTCTTAGACCTACACTTCCTACATATCTGTTTCTGTTCCACCTAATTTTGTGCTTGAGTAATGTTATTGGGACTTAAAAATTTGATCTAATTTGTTGATCTAATGCACTGTAACTTTTGAATTGACTATAGGCCATCAAACATTAGAACTTGATATTGATCTAATGATTCTTATTAAGCCACATCATTATATCAATAAATTAGATCAAATTTTTAGATCCAAATAATCTGTTTTCCCCTAAGTGAATGTTCCTCGTCAATGAATGTGGAACTGCATAGTTTTAAGAGCATGAAAGATCTATGCCTTTAGACAAAGTTGAGATGACAGAGCATTTTAATATATATATCTACTGGCATTGACTTGTGTTATGGTCAATTTCTACCAACATTGATGAATGACACTAAAAGAATGGCTCAGTACAAGATGATGAAGCTTTTGAGTTTTCAAACACCATATTTGTTAAAATTTAACTCAAACTCTCTTATTGTCATGAATGGGATGGGAGTATATTGAGTAATCAATATGAGAATTTTATATGGAATAGAATTATACGAAAGAGTTTTAATATATCATGAATATGTATATTAAACATGTGATATAAAGATCAAGTTGTATCTGAATAGATTTGAGTTACAGGATTTTATCCCTATAAATAAGGTTAAGTATTATGTAATCAATTACTAGATAATCAGTTTTTAATGAATAATATATCAATGTAGATTCTTGGTTCATGGATGTAAGTATGATATATTAGTATACCAAAGTGGGTATGTTGTATCCACGTTTATCTTTGTGTCATGTTTATATTATTTTTTTATCTTTGAACTCTTATCTTCCAACAAGTATTATGTATATTAATTATCCGTCGTGTTACAACAAGTGGTATCAGAGTTATATTTCAATAATGCGTCGTGTCTATTTAGGACGATGAAATGGCATTCAACCTAAAGGAAGTCACCCAAGAGATAATAAGTTAGAGGTCTTAGGAGTTCAAGATATGTTTGAATGATAGAATTGGAGTGGATTGGATATGTAAAAATATATCATTTTTTATCCAATCTAAACTCACTCGGCTGTCATCTAGGATGTAAATAGGTATATCAGTCATTTCCTCTATTTGGATAGATTATACATTTTTGTAGGGTCTATAGATAAAAGTGATGTAATTTGCTTTCGTTAAATATTATACATACTCTTATTTTATCTAATTCACCACCATATTTGGTTTATAAATTAGCTTCTTTTTTTTATAATAAATTAGCTTACAATCCATTCCAAACAAAAATATATATTTTTACATCATTTTTTTAACAGCTCATTCAAATATAAAATAAATATTTATAAATATATTGTAATCATAAAAAATACATTTCATCAATCATTCAAATTAACAACATAAAATGTTTTAAAAAAAATAATCAAGGAGATCTCCTGACCTAGAGGTGGGCATATCCGTATATTGTATTATATATCATGATTAGCAAATAAGTATCACAGGCTCAGCTCCCTTGAGTTTCACTTAACCCATAGGATTTTTTATGCATTCTTTATTTACCAAACGTGGGATATACGGGTGCTATATGTTTTTTTATCTTATCCTACCATAGTTATCCACCTGCTATCCAAACATAACCAGGTCTCCTCTTGGGACCACCTTATATATTTGTCCCTATAATTGTTAGGTACACATGGAAGGAGAATTGCATGTATTCGGGAGGATTAGTTCTTACTCTAAAAGATCGGAATATATACCTTCTAGTTATTTAAAACAAAAAAGAATATCCGAGCATGATATCCATCATCCACATTCGATTCGAGACAAATATTTCTCTGATCTTTGTTCAAAGTAATACACTGTCATACACCTTTGATTGCAAATTTGTCACAATTTCAAAAGAATTCACAAGTACAAATAGGAAAAGCCAAATTTCAACTCATAATTTTCATTCATATAGCCATAAAAACCACATTGTTGTTAGTTAAATTCTTCTTCAGATCACCAAACTCTGAATTCAAATCCACATCTTCATCGTATCCAAAAACCGGGTTGCTGAAAATGTATCCATCAAGGTGACTGTGGAGGTGGTGTATTGGAGGACACTGGATCATGCTGCAAACCCTTAGTCCTGTAAAAAATAAGAGGCTTCCCAACCTTGTAATCTGACGTCAACTCGGGTTTTCGTGAGGTACTTTGCATAAGAACCTCGAGGCTTTCGGTCTCTTCTGCTGAGGCCATGCATAATAACATGTGAGCCATTAGCAACATAACAATGACCCTGATTGAGATCTTCTTCAGCAAAGTTTTCATCTTTACACTGTTTGGTTTTATTCCAATGAGGAGTGTCGTGAAAAGGAGAAAACTCAAGGTTGGTATGGTTCATCTCAGAAGTGGAAATAAAGGTATTTTGGCACGAGGATTTTCAGAACATTGGTTGAGATTGAATGGTGTGCCTTGAGTTACGGACTGAAGTTCCTTAAGGTTTGGTTGGTCTGAATTTAGTGCCAAGTATTATGAATTTAGTCCATAGAATCGAGGGCTAATGTCACTTTGCACTACCTCAATTCTCAATTTGCACCCTTAGGGCCTCTTTGGTATGTTTTTTGGGAAGGGTTTGGATTGAATTGTCCAAACCCGGGTTTGACCAAAGATGAGATTCAAAGATGGATTTGAGGGGGTTAATATTATCCATACCTATGTTTGGTATGCATAGGGTATATTATTATGATAATATATTTGTATATATTTGACTTTTTTGCTCTTTAACCAATTTAATCCAAACTCATATTTGTTTACGTACATTTACTTGCGTCCTGATGGGTTAAATATATGATTAAATTTTTGTTTCCTAACTTATGAAAAAAATCAAGAATATTGATAAAATATAACTTTTATTCATAACCATAATAAAGGGCAAAAAAACACTAACCCAACAAAAAAGTGTAATTTTCTAACATTAACTTATATGGGGATACATATAAAATTTGTCCATTCACAAATACATGAAAACGGTCGAACATATTCTCGTTAAACCATATTAAACATCATTATATTGGTTACAATGATAAATGTCATTTGATACCTTAAATTCATGAACCCAAATTTGAAACCCATCTGGGGTGTAAATGTCATTTGATACCTTAAAACCATGAACCCAAATTTGAAACCCACCCCTCCCCCAGCTTTCCTCAAACCCACAAAATTTGGGATTCAATCACGGGCCTTAACGGGCTGGGTTTCAAACCCAGGAGTAAATATGTATGTACCAAACATGAGTTCCAAAGGATTTACTCTCCAACCTATGATCCCAAACCCCCAAACCCTTATAACAAACAAGCCTTTAATGTTATGAATTGGTAATTATGTGAGTCTTATCCAGAATACTTTTAAGTTTTTTGTCATAAATTAAAGCACGTGAATTGCAAATGTTTCGGCTATGGGCTTATATTTTAGGAAAAATTGAAAGGAGGTACATCAAATTAGAGTTAATTATAAAAAAAATACACAGAAAAAAAATATAGGGTAAAAAAGTTATTAATTTTGATACTTATTTGTTTCCAAGTACGTTATTTGAAATTTTCATATTTTCTTCTGACATTTATATCCTCCTTTAATCCATGCGTTTTTTTTTTTTGGAAAGTAGTGCATTAAATATATCTCCTAATTTTATAGGAAAACTTTAATTTTTCGTATTTTTATGTCCTCCCTTGATTCATGGGTATTTTTTTTGAAAGTGATTTTGTTTTCAAATTATATTAATATCTGAACTTCATAATAGTTTAATAATAATAGTGTAACAATAACAGTGTAAGAAGACATTGACACAAAGTATTGTACTATTATATTTTGTTAAATATATATTTTCATATAATTTCATTCAAAACAGTCCATCTCTGATTTAAATTTGTTACCACATGCACAAACCCACTAAACACTGTTTTTGTTACATTGTATTGTTATACTGTTTTTGTTATACTATTATAGAGTTCGGATATTAACAAATTTTGAAATTCAAACAAAGTGATATATTCTAAAATAAACGAAATATTAAAGTACTCCCATAAAACTAGAAGATATTTAATGCATAAATATAATTTGAAAACAAAACTACTTTTCAAAAAAAAATACACATAAATTAAGGTGCATTAGAGATTTCGAATTAAATAACACTAAATTTCGGCACTTAAAAATAAATGCATTATTATAGTTGTTAAGAAAAAAATTTATACAGAATGGGCATTTACGTTTTTGTATTTTAACTGTATAATTTTTTCCAAAATATTTTGTTCTGTGTATTTTTTTTACAATTATGTTTAATTTAGTGCACCAACTTCCAAATGACTCATAAATTTACAGGCTATTGGCGTCTCATGTGAGTTACGCATGATAGAGTTAACCACTATTTGATTAAAGAAATCTTATTTTCAATACATAAAATGATGTCAAATTGATCGCAGATGAAAGATCTGCAGCGATAGACACACCTCATCCTCATGCTAGAAATACTCGTAACTCATATACTTCAATTTATGACAAAAAATTGAACGACAATCTTGACGAAGTCCACATTGCTACCAAGTAATAATATTGGGGTGAAAATTTAAATATTTAACATTTAAGGGTATAAATTAAAAATTATAGTATCTTTCAAAATGTAAAATAAGATTAATTCTAGAATCAACATTAACCTCGACGCATTCCGAACGACGTGATCACTGTTACGCCCAACGTTTACTCCCCACCACCCCCTAACAACAAAAACACACAAAGACAAAGCGTACACCAGCCAACCCACAAAAGAAAATGGAGAACAATTGATCATGGTGAAATCAATGACAGATTAAAGAACCAGATTAAGCTTTAGGAGAGCCTTTTCGAGAATAGAAGAAAATTTGGAACTTATGTGCACAGTGATAGAATTGATGATGTGGCATACAAAACATTGTGAGTTAACAACCATGAGTGAAAAAATAGTGACATCAAACCTATTGTGCTACTATAGTTGAGTTAGTAAGAACCCATCATAGGGAAATCATTAACAATTCAATGAAAATAATACATTGGTTTTTAAAATTAAGTTTCCAAATTAATATAAATAGTATTTATCAATATCAAAATTAACACTGCATTTTAATTTTAAAATTATGTCCGAGTTACAAGGCTCTTTTTAAAAATAAAACGGGAAAGTGTTCGAGTACATAAATGAAGTTTGCATAACTCAAGGTTAGTCTAGTGGAGACATAGACGTAAACTCAGACATTTTAAGTTAAAAACTTGATAAATTTTTTGGGTCTAAACATCCCTCATAAATTTTGGGGAACTAAAATGAAGGGGAGAGTATTTTTTTTTTTTTTGGGTCAAGTAGACGATGATTTTTCCAAAATACCTTTCATTTGAGAACATGTCTGAAGTAAGTGAGCAAAAATCATTAAAAATTTAGACGATATTATACATAAGAACCACTTAAAAATAAATTTAATATATTAGGAATTAATGTGATATAATTATAATATTAGGATCCAAAATAAAGCAAGCACAAATTTTAAGGACCAAGCGCAAATTTTGAGGACCACAGCTTCGATTAATCCTAACTTCAATTTCGTTATGTGTCCTCAAGCTAATAATTTCAATTTCTTGCGCCCGCACATAGATCAGTGGCACATCGTCCGGGTTCCCCTGCTCAAAATCTGCATACATGAGAAAAGGTATATATTCTCGAGTCTGTACCCATCCACCCGTGATCTCCAATGCAATTCTCTCCTCAACAAGGTCACTCATGGCAATTTTCGTCTCCCCCCATTTTTTCACCACATTTGCAACTTCAGCCACATTGACCAACTCGGAAAGCGAACAAGAAGAAGAAGACGAAGAAGGGTTCAACACATCTTGTGGCGTCATTCAAGAAAAGGACTTTCTTCGTAAAACCCAGAATGGAAAACTTCATTTACTGGACCTAATCGACAACGATCGAATGGAACCAGACGCGGCCCTTTACAACAAATTGCTCAACAAGTGCACCCAGATGAGTAAGCTCAAAGAAGGAAGAATGGTCCACACCCACTTTCTCAATTCCCAATTCAAACACTACCAAGTTATACAGAATACAGTTCTCAATATGTATGCCAAGTGCGGTAGTCTTGAAGAGGCTCGTAGAGTGTTCGATGAAATGCCCACTAAAGACATGGTTACTTGGACCGCATTGATTACTGGATATTCTCAGAATGACAGACCTGAAGAAGCGCTAGTTTTGTTTCCTCCAATGTTGCGTCTTGATTTAAAGCCTAATCACTTTACCTTTTCTAGTCTTCTCAAAGCTTCAGCGGCTAGGCCTAGTGATAGAGAAGGTAGGCAAATTCATGGGTTTTGTTTGAAGTATGGTTATGATTTGAATGTTTATGTGGGGAGTGCGCTTGTGGATATGTATGCTAGGTGTGGGTATATGAATGAAGCAATGTTTGTTTTTGATGGGATGATAAGCAAGAATGAGGTCTCTTGGAATGCTTTGATTGCTGGGTATGCTAGGAAGGATGAGGGAGAGAATGCGGTTCAGCTGTTTATGGAGATGCAAAGGAAAGATTTTAAACCGACCCATTTTACTTATTCCAGTGTTTTCACTGGCTGTGCTAGTACTGGAGCTTTAGAGCAGGGGAAATGGGTGCATGGCCATATGATAAAGTCGGGGTTAAAGCTTATTGCTTTTGTTGGGAACACTCTTCTTGACATGTATGCTAAATCTGGTAGCATTGAGGATGCCAAAAAAGTTTTCGATAGACTGATAAGGCGAGATGTAGTTTCCTGGAATTCGATGCTTTCTGCTTGTGCTCAACATGGGCTTGGGAAGGAAACGGTGGAGCGCTTTGAGGAAATGCTTAGGATTGGTGTTGAACCTAATGGTATAGCCTTTCTCTGTGTTCTAACTGCTTGCAGCCATGCTGGCCTTTTGGACAAAGGACAATACTATTTTGAGTTGATGAAAAAATATCTGGTGGAACCGGATGTTTCACATTATGTAACAATTGTAGATCTACTTGGTCGAGCAGGTCGTCTTGATTTGGCTGAAAGATTCATAAAAGAAATGCCAATTGAACCCACTGCAGCCGTCTGGGGAGCTCTGCTTGGGGCTTGTAGAATGCATAAGAATATGGAGTTGGGTGCATATGCTGCTGAACGTGTATTTGAACTTGATCCCTATGATTCCGGACCCCATGTATTGCTCTCTAATATTTATGCTTCTGCTGGTAGATGGAGTGACGCTGCAAAAGTGAGAAAGATGATGAGAGAGAGCGGGGTGAAGAAGGAACCTGCTTGTAGTTGGGTGGAGATCGAGAATGTGGTCCACTTGTTTGTGGCAAATGATGATGCCCACCCTCAGAGAGAGGATATCCGTAAGATGTGGGAGGAAATCAGTGCTAGAATTAAGGAGATTGGGTATGTCCCAGATACTAGCCACGTGCTTTTATTTGTGGACCAGCAAGAGAGAGAAACCAAGTTGCAATACCATAGTGAAAAGCTTGCTCTAGCATTTGCACTTTTGAATGCACCACCTGGATCCACCATCCGGATCAAGAAGAACATAAGAGTTTGTGGTGATTGCCATACAGCATTTAAATTTGTGTCAAAGCTGTTGGACAGAGAAATCATTTTGAGGGACACAAACCGTTTCCATCATTTCCGTGGTGGATTTTGTTCCTGTGGAGACTACTGGTAGCACTAAAATCAACGTCATATATCCTACAACTATCTGGTGGCAGAGATATCACTGATATGGCTGTGAGTCTGTAAACCTGTCTCTTGAGTGCTAAATTGACATGCCTCTTTTATTCTGAGTTAATTAATTGAGAGCAAATCAAATCCACCTAAGTGACCTAAATATGGGTTTTTCTCTACAAACTAGCTTTGCATGAGATTTACTAGTATGAGAGTCTCGATTTTTCTCTTGCACTAGTGTGATATTAACTCATTTTCTTCATGTTCCGTGTATATATATATGTATGTATGTATATATATATTTGCTAAGAATAAATATAATCACATAATCAGATTCCAAAAAGTTCTATTATTATTTAAATCCTGTTTATATGTATGTATGCACATTTTCTGGTAGATGCATGAGGCTTAAAATGTATTCGCATTCCAACTCTATGGTTTTGTTTAACATTGCAGTTAGTGTGCATACAAAGAGAATACAGAAGCAGATGAGTGCTGTGATGCCTGCCCCCGCTACCAAAGAAACCAGATGACCATAGGCATCTCTGGGCCAGAGTTTGGTGAAAGGCACGATTGATGCATTGTGCCCTCATTTCTAAGAAGAAATGCCAAGGGTAAGAAGTTAAAATGAAATAGTTTACACCAGATAATGTAGACAATATATAAACAAGGACCTGCCAGCTATGTAAGAGAAAACTTTAGAAAAGGAAATAGCTGCAGTTGGACCGGCAGTAGCTCATGCTATTACTCTGATCGGCAACTTCAAAGTCAATGCTTAACAGAATCAGATTCAAGCAATGAGGAAGAAGAAGATAGAGAGAGAAGGAGAGCAGAGAAGATTTCAATTATTCAGAATAATTCCATCACATCTTTCTATTACTACTGATGGGTATTTATATAGAGATTTGAGTTAGTTTACATCACATGGTCTCTGCCTCACGTGTACATAATTAGTTACAACAAGCTGTGCCAGCTAAGCTACATCTGTTAGCCTAACTGGCTGATGTTAGATTTGTTAGTTTGAAGCTCCAGTATCAGCTTTGATTGGTCTTCATCAGTTGGATCAGTAGCATGGATGAGGTCTGAGCTGGAATTACAGCTTAACAACTGCAGGGCGAAATATACCAGCATGTAAACATAACAGGGTTCATTGGATTTCCTATCAAAAGTGATTTTTCACTTCATGCAATTGATGTTGGCATACAGATGTTAGATTATTGATTCTTTTTGTGTGCCCCTGCTGCAATGGCTTGTTTAAGTACTTTGTTTGGATATCACCAAGAAACAGCTATTTTCTATCCAACGTGTTGGACAGGAAAAAGGCATAAAATATTTCAAGTGATAATTAAAAATCGAAAGGTTCTTCTAGGAAATTCCTCAAGTGCATAATGTACATTCCATGCATTTTGTTTTACAGATTCTTCATTGTATGACCAATTTGTGGCATTAGGGCACAATGGTGGAGTCATTCAATTTCCATTGGATATCAAAATGTGCCTTAGTTTTTGTCAGAGTGGAAATTTGCTTATATTGGGCCTGTTCATGCATATTTTGCAGGAAGGCAAAGATAAAACTAGAGAGGCTGGTTATGACAAATTCAACACTGAAGGGGCTGGGAAAATCCCGTGGCAGCTTCAAATTTCAGGCAAGCAAGCTCTCCAGGTATGCAACACTGGTTCTGAAATGTAATTTGTTTGGCCTGACGTTGTTTTTCAATTTTCATGTTCTGAAGTCAGCACTTAAATCCTACAAAGAAAATCTGAAATACAGGCTTTTTCTTGTTCTTGTTCTTCTTTTCTTTGTTTCCAGAGATGGAGATTGGCTCACTAGCCATGTTAATTGGAAAGTATGTCCTCTTTTACATACATACATGGATATGACTTATTGTTTATTGAAGTTTGAGAGGGAACAATGATATTAGATTTTATAGAAACAAATGACCACATTAATTGATTGACATAGTCCACTTTTGGAATTAATTGCTGGCATACATTTATCCTCTAGTCACTTAATGATAGATATATAATGGTTATAACCTTGTCACCTTGAGTTCTGCATATATAGTTGAGAACTTTAAAAAGAAAAAGATTAGAAGAGAATCATTGAGACCCATCTTCTGATAATTTATAAAGTCTTGGAGAATGTGGCTCAGGACAAGTAGAAAAAGTACCCTTATACATACTTTAGTTTGGATATTCAACACTTTAAATCATTGTACATTGACAGTTGGAAAGTAATTTACTCTTTACATTCATTAGAACTTTGCTTGCTTAAGGTAGCTAGAAACTGATATTGTTATTTTTAGCCACAAATTAGCATTTGATTTTGCCAATTCCTCATCAATTGATTCACTGAAATATAGGGTGTCTTTCACTAGTGCCTTCCTCCTGAAGCCAGGCAGTTTCACCGGTCCTCCAGCAATTGACTTGAATCGGTAAGGAAGCACTCTGTTGGCAGTATGTGGACCGGTTGAGTTGAAAGATGAGTTGCTAGGCTTACTATGCAAAGTCAGTTGGGGTAGTCACTCCCAAGAGATCCTATGATCACAATGCATGCGTGGGCGACTTTTGAGTAGATTTATCACATGCTAGGCCATCAAGGGAACCTAACCACGACTTCTGCTGCTAAAGCATCCAGGATCTGCCTTCTCATGCATCTCAAATGCTCTGTCTTGATGATGTTAAAGGATTCTTCCTCAGTTACTAGGATTCTGCAGAATGATCGTTGGACTTGGATTAAAATGTTAGACTATGAAGATTAAGGAAATCATACACATTCATATATCATAAAAATTAGTCGAAGTTTGTGGATGCTATCACTTGTTATTTAAGTTGTCTTTATTTCTCACTTGGTTTTTGTTATTCTTATCTTTGCAATGTTGTTGCCACACTGTTTTCTCTAAGAAGAAAACAATTATACCCTCATTTTCCACTATTTGTGTCAGTCTGGTTTTTTTTTCCCCCCTTTCAATTTGATTTTTTTCCATTCTGTTGACAGGGAGATAAAGAGTGGAAACTTTTATGCTGTAAATTTCTTATCTTGGTCAATAGAAGGGATAATATTAAGGCCAAAGTGATATTATTGAGCACCAATAGATTAACTATGATATGCATTAAACCTTAGTTTTAGGTGAGAAATTAACTATCACAAAATAAGGAATTGATCACCAACTATATATCTATTGGTCGTTTCAATCATACCTATGTTTTGGTACAACGAGAAGAAGTTTGCTGTAGGCAATGTCATTAGATTTGTGGAACTAATTGTACTTTCATGTGTACGCCTTGAAGACGGTCGTTTAAAAATGTGGTAGAATATTTCGTAACGAATGAAATTTTTACATAAAGTCAATCTTATCTTTTTATATAAATAATGGCGTAAAATGATGGTTAAGGAGATCTAATGTTGCTCTAAATTTTTTTTGGATGTCAGTAAGTCGGTTTATAAAAAAAAAAAAATTGTCTACCGAATTTCATATTCTCTACATTTTTTTTGCCCATTCGGAGTTGGGATTTGATCCCCATCTTCTAATTTCAAATTTTAGTCGCTTATTGTTTTTTAAATTCAACAATAAGATTTTTTTGAAAAAATATTTTTTTTTCTAAGGGTGACACTATGTCGTTGCTATAATGTAGGGTTTAGAAAAAGCTCATGCTCTAAGTCTAAAGTAAATAGTAGATGTCACGGATATCATCACGCTGACATAGTATAACTGTCCAATAATAAAATAATAAGTAGTCCAAGTGAATCTTATATGGATAATTATAATATGACAAGTGTTGGAAAAAATTATTTTAAACAAATTATTTGAACAATTTGAGGCCAAATAAAAGTTGGATCTACATCTCAAAATTGGTGGGATCAAGTTTAAACACTTTTTTCTCCGCAAGGAGATTAACATGGTATATTTATTTATCCAAAACTATTAAGATTTGAATGAAAAATTATATGTCAAAATAATCTATTTGAAGTGATAAAATAAACTAAGATTAGTGTAATGAAATAAGGTTTGTCCCACATTAGAAGAAGACCATTACTTTGGTGAGTTAATATACTTCTAATTGATTGTATGGGTTGGGCTCTAAGGGTTACCACACTTTTGTGAGTGGAGTGAATGCCTACATTATCTTGATTATTACACACGCGCACTCCACGCGGTCGAGCTTGGGTTTGGGTTTGGACTCGGGCTCGGGCTCGGGTTTGGGTTCGAGCCAAAATATATAATTTTTTTGGACAAAATTTATTTAAAGTGGTGCGGATCATGAGTTAAATCAATTGAATTCAAACATGGATTGGAATTTAAATCCAACCGGATTTTAAATTTCTTCCTCGTTACTTTCTTTGAACTTGGAGTCAAAAGAGATCTGGGTTCATTCCAAAAAGCTTGTTCAATCCAGGAGTTGCCTACTGCTTGTTCAAATTAAAGAATGTGTCTTTTCAATCTGAACAGTAGCAATTCATGCCTTTTCATGCAATCTAAACAACGACCAAGGGTCTATAAATAGAATGTCTCATTACCATTTCAATTCATCTTAATTCTGAATTTCAATTTTGAAATTTCTTCTCTTTCTCTACATATTGTTGCATTATTCTTTGGGTTCGATTCAAATATAAACACATTGTGTTTACTTGAATCTTGAAAATTGAAGTGCTGCTTCTTCTTCAATAACGAAAATCTATTTTATCTTAGGAGACAGTTTCTCATCAACCTTAAGTACCGAGAATGAGCAAATTTGTTTTAATGAGATTGTGTTTCACAAGGCTCGGATTATAAATTCTGATTTTCTTTTTTATTGATCGTGCAGATCTGTGAATGCACTGTTTTTGTATAACATTATATAGATATAACTTCAATTCTATTTATTGCATGAGTTAGAATTTATATAGTTTAATAATAATCTAATTATATACATATTTTCAGTAACAATCTTAAGACATATTTTGAATATAATTAGATTAAATACTGTTATAATTCTAAAAACATAATTTTGTATTTTGTTATTGCTTTACTTTGATTTTAGTATTAAATTATTGTTTCTATTTGTGTAACAGAAATAACAAACTTTAAATGATTCTGTTGTTCGTACAACAGTTGCTCTTACAATCGTGACTGTGAGTGTGTCTCATAGAGAGAAGCCCGAAAAGTTCAATGACTCAGACTTCAAACATTGACAATCTAAAATACATTTTTTATCTCACCACCCTTAATTTTGCAAAAAATTTGAAAGAATATGTTATTTCACTTGATGAGAATGAAACAAATGTGAAAAAGGTGATTATTGTGAATACTTGGAAGCATTTGGATTTATTGTGCAGAAATTACATCCTTAAATGGTTAGACAATGCATTATACAATGTTTTCAAAACCATGAAAGAACTTTGGGAGTCCTTCGATAAAAAGCACAAGACCAAGGATACCAGCACGAAGAAGTTCATTGTTAGTAAATTCTTGGATTTCAAAATTGTGGATTCCAAAACAGTCATATCCCAAGTTCAAAAACTTCAAGTTATCCTTAGTGAGTTGTTCCAAGTGGTTGCAATTGTGGAGAAATTTGCCACCCCTATGGAAGGATTTCAAAAACTATCTCAAGTATAAGTGCAAGGAGATAAGACTTGAAAATTTGATTATTCACTTGAGAATCAAGGAGGATAACCATAAATCTGAGAAGAAAAATGACGTCTTTAACTTAATAGAATCCAAAGCCAACATTGTGGAAGGAGGAATAAAGGCTAAAAAAAAGAGGAAGCATAATAGTGATGGTCTAATTCAATGATCGAAGAAATTCAAGGGTAAGTGGTACAATTGTGGTAAATCGGGACATATTTCAAAAGACTGTAGTAAGCCAAAGAATTTCAAAAGCCTAATTCTCAAGCAAACATGACTGAAATAGACAAGCTTTCTATGGAAGTCAAGTACATGAATCTCTCCGCAGTTGTTTCAGAATGCAACTTAATGGGTAGCCACAATGAGTGATGGGTGGACACTGGGGCTACTCGACATATTTGTTCTAACAAATGGATGTTCTCTACTTATATAAAACTAGAGAATGATGAACAACTCTGTATGGGGAATTCCTCTACCTCCAAGATTGAAGGAAGTAGCAATGTGATATTCAAGATGACATTCGACAAGGAACTCACCTTGAACGAAGTGCTTCTTGTTCCAAATATTCGCAAAAATCTAGTATTCGATTCTTTACTTAGTAAGAATGACTTTAAGTTAGTCTTTGTATTTGACAAATTTGTATTCACAAAGAATAAGATGTTTGTAGGGAAGGAATACATGAGTGATGAGCTTTTTAAGTTCAATGTAATGACTGATGTACTAACATCTTCTATTAATAAGAATTAGATGAATTCTTTTTACTTGGTTGAGTCTTTTAATATGTGGTATGCTAGACTAGAACATGTTAATTATGATGCAATTAAAAGATTAATTAATTTGAATGATTTGCCTAATATGTCTATTGATTCAAATCATAAATGTGAGATTTGTGTAGAATCAAAGTTGGCAAGAACATCTTTCAAGTCAATTGAAAGAAGTACCGAACCTCTTGAATTAATTCATAGTAATATTTGTAACTTAAAGTTTGTGCAAACAAGAGATGGTAAAAAAATATTTTATCACTTTTATTGATGATTGCATAAAATACTATTATGTTTACTTAATTAAAAGTAAAGATGAGGTTATTGATATGTTCAAACATAATAAGAATAAAGTTGAGAATTAACTTAATAGAAAGAAAAAGGCACTAAAAAGTGATAGTGGTGGAGAATATGAATCTTCTTTTGAAAAGTTTTGTGCAACACATGAAATTATTTACTAAATGACTGTCATTTATTTACCTCAATCAAATGGCGTAGCTAAATGCAAAAATTGAATATTAAAAGAAATGATGAATGTTATGTTGTCAAGTTCGGGAGTATCCCAAAACTTGGGGGAGAAAACCTTATTATATGCTAATTATATTGTTAACAAGGTATCTTATAAGAAAACTAATAGAACACCATATGAATTATAGAAATATCAAAGCCCTTCGTATAAATTCTTAAAAATGTGGGTATATCTAGCAAAAGTGGCGGTTCCTAACCTAAAAAAGTTAAGATAGGACCAAAAAATCATTGATTGTATATTCATTAGTTATACCTAAAACAAAAATGCATATCGATTTCTCGTTTATAAATCTAAGATTTCTGATATGCATATTAATACAATTAGAGAGTCGACAAATGCGTAATTCTTTGAAAATAATTTTTTATTTAATATGTCACATGAATCAACCTCATTAAAAAGATCAATTGAGGCTGCAACTAGTAATTGTCAAAACGAGGAGTTCATTGAAGATGAACATAGATGTAATAAGCGGCCAATGACTTTAAAGTCATTTGGTCCTGATTTTCTAACGTATCTATTAGAAAATGATCCTCAAAATTTTCAAAGAAGTTATGTCCTCCCCTGAAACTCCTTCATGGAAGAAAGGTGTCGATTCTGATATCGAATCTATTGTAAGGAATCATAAATGAGAGTTGGTGGATCTTCCACTATGTAACAAACCTTTAGGCTATAAATGGATCTTTAAAAATAAGATAAAAGTCGATGAATTCATTGACAAGTATAAAGCTAGACTTGTAACCAAAAGATATAAACAAATGAAAGAATTGGATTATTTTGACACTTGTTCACCAGTTACTAGAATTCCTCCATACGGATATTAACTACTATAGCTGCACTAAATGGTCTTGAAATACATCAAATGGACGTAAAAGTAGTATTCTTAAATGGTGAATTAGATGAAGAAATATACATGGAATAACTTGAGGGGTTCATTGTTATTGAACAAGAAAATAAAGTTTACAAGTTTTTTAAATCTCTATATGGTTTAAAACAAGCATCGAAACAGTGGCGTGAAAATTTTGACAAAGAAATTGTGCCAAACGGGTTCAAAATAAATGTGTCAGACAAATGTGCATATGTTAAAAGCACTCATAGTAGATACATTATTGTATGTCTTTATGTAGACGACATGCTAATTATATGCAGTAATAACGATGTCATTAAAGCTACAAAGCAGATGACAAATAAGTTTGAAATAAAAGACCTAGGTGTTATTGACATTATATTAGAAATTAAAATTTTTAGAACGTTAGATGAACTCATGTTATATCAATCTCATTATATTAATAAAGTACTTGATAAGTTTAAGACATATGAAATAAAACCAATGAGAACACTTGTTGATGTTAATATCCATCTTTCTAAGAATAGGGGTAATAGTATATTATAGTTAGAATGTGCACATATAATTGATAGTTTAATGTATATAATGAATTTTACACATATGGATATAGCATACTCAGTGTGTAAACTAAGTTGATATACAAGTAATTCTAAAAAAGACCACTAAAAAGTAATTATTAGAGTTTTGAGATATTTAAAATATAACCAAAATACACGAAGTATCCCGCAGTACTCGATGGATATACCAATGCTAATTGGATATCCGATACTAAAGATTCAAAATCCACAAGCGGATATGTTTTTACCTTGGTTAGTGCAGCCATATCTTGAAAATCCTCAAAGCAAATTTGTATTGCTAGATCTACAATGAAATTTGAGTTCATTGCCTTAGACAAAGTGGGAAAATAAGCAAAATGATTTTGTAACTTCTTAGACGATATTCCAAATTGCCCAAAGCCTATGCCTGCAATATGCATTCATTGTGATAGTCAATCTACGATTGAAAAGGCATAGAATTTTATGTATAATAGTAAGTCTAAACATATACGTCATAGACACAATATTGTTATACAAAATGGTATTACATCAATTGACTATGTGAAGTTAAAGAATAATATTGTGGATTCGCTTACAAAATGTTTGACTAAAAAGCAAGTGGAAAGTTCGTTGAAGGGAATGAGCCTAAAGTCTATTACTTAATCATGAATCGCCATAATGACAATGTAACTTAGCTGACTGGAAATTCCAAGGCCTAAGTTCAAAGGAACAACCGAATTATATGTAACTCAATACGCATTGAGGAGATTTTCTAAACTCCTTCCCATTCATATGATGAGACAGTGCACATATGTCGCAATAACTAGGATAAGTTGCTCTTAATCAAGTGGAGTTAGAAATCACATTTGTGTGTAACAGAATACTCTTAATCAGAAATCACATTTGTGTGTAAAAAAGGGCGCTTCTATTAGAATTGTAGGCTAAATTACTCTAAATTACTCATAAAACCAAGTAGTGTTTAAGGCCAAAATGAATACAAACGTGAGAATCAATTGTGTCCAAAGGAAACTTTGTGAATTCTATTGTCTAGGTTTACACAAACGACTGACAGTTTAAAGATATATAGCCAAGTAAATCCGATAGTTTGTCATTACGACAAGTTCAAGACCACTAGCTACTTATCCAGATGCAGTAATCTTTCACTTGTACTTGAACCAGTGTCTACATTATCATAAATTGATTGTTGAAAAAAATGGTTTTAAACAAATTATGAGTAATTTGAGATTTAAATAAAAATGGGACTCATATCTCGAAATTAGTGGGATCAAGTTTAAACGCATTCTACTCTGTGAGGAGATTAACTTAGTATATTTATTTGTCAAAAATCATTAAGATTTGAATAAAAACTTATGTTTCAAAGTGATTTATTTAAAGTGATGAAATAAACTAAGATTAATGTAGTGAAATAAAGCTTGTCCCACATTAGAAGAAGATCAATAAGATCAATACTTTGACGAATTAATATATTCCTAGTTGACTTCATGAGTTGGGCCCAAAAGAGTACCACACTTTTGTGAGCAGAGCAAACGTCTACACTATCTTGGCTACCATACACGCTCGCCACCCGCTTCGTCACACCACGACCCGGTCGGGTTTTGGCCCAAAAGACATAATTTTTTTGGACAAAAATTATTTGAAACGGTGTGGATCATAGGTCAAAACAATCGAATCCAGACGCTACTTAAATTTCTTCCCGTTACTTTCTTTGAAGTTGGAGTCAAAGGAGGTCTGAGTTCATTTCAGAGAGCTTGCTCAATCCAGGAGGTGCCTATTGCTTGTTCATATTAAAGAGTATATCTTTTCAATCTGACAGTGACAACCTATGTTTTTTCAGGCAATCTGAACAGCCACCAAGGGTCTATAAATAGATTGTCCCATTGTCATCTCAATTCTGGATTCTAATTTTAGAATTTCTTCCCTCTCTCTATATATTGTTACATTATTCCTTTGGTTCGATTCAAATATAAACATAAGTTATGTTTGCTGGAATCTTGAAGATTAAAGTGCTACTTTTTTCAAGAATGAAAATCAGTTCTATCTTTGGAGATAGTTGCTTATCAATTTTGCACTCTAAGAGGGAGCAAATTTGTCTTAAAAATATTGTGTTTTTATAAGGCTCAGATTATAAATTCTAATTTCTTATTTATTGATTATGAAGATCTGCGTCACTATTAGTGCATTATTTTTGTATAATAGTGTATAAATATAACTCCAATTCTGTTTATTGCATAGTTAGACTTTATCCAGTTTAATATAATATAATTATATATATATATTTTTTCGGTAATTAGTAGTAATTTAATTATATAAGATTTATTTATCTATTTATTAATTTATTATTAAAGGGTTACACAAATGACGTGGTGGAAGTGTAAGACCCAATATTTTCTTCCGAGTACGAGACTACGAGCCATGAAAACTCACAAGCCGGTGCACTTTTGGTTTGGGTTTATTTCTTCCCAGAAACCGTACGTCGGATTGCCACTACAGAGTTTCTCTGCTCTCTAATTTTCTCTTCGTATCAGACGAGTCTTCGGTGCCCTTCCAGTAAGTATTCTTTCTTCCTTTTTTTCCTCCGGCGATTTTCCGTTAACACCCACTTCTTCTTCCTCTTTTTCATTAGCTGTTGTGGGGATCTCACAGGCGGAATGGAATCGTTCCGTTTTCGGATGATTAGGAGATGAAATTGATGCTTTTGCAGTCATTTCTACTTATTTTTCATACCTATATTCTGTTTACGCGCTTTAATTTAGGTCTATTGTGTATAATCCTGGTAAATATTGTCTTATTCTGATCTGTGTGAGTGAGTGTGTGCGCGCGCGCAACAGTTTGATTAATTTTTTAACGAAAGTGATTTTAACATTTTAATTTTTGGTGTTCCATATGTGCTTGTTGTCATTACATTCTTAAAGCTGATGATATTTTGGTGTTTATGATGAATGTATTGACTACTAAACTCTTAGAGTGAGACTATGTTATGGGTGTAGGTGTTTATAGATTGGGATTGCTTGTCGCAGTAGGAAGGCAGTCTGGCAGATAGTTTCCGACTCTCTCTCAATATGCTTACCCAGTAATATGGTTATGTGATTGTTTTAAAAAAAAATGCTTTTTTTACCTCTTGCAATCTGTTTTATTTGAGTCCAACTTCTGCTCAGCAAAGCTTGTATACTATTGATTCAGTTGATTGAGTAATTGGGTACATGGTGAGCACTAAAATAAAAATTAATGTCATTAATTCGACTGATGGTACTATCGATTAGAGTAGATGCATTCTTTCTCCTATGACTCTGAAAAATTGACCTTGGAATGGCGACTAGCGCATTTTAATGCAAATATATTATCTTGACGACATGTATAAGTGGTTCATTTTTGTATGAGCACTTGTGGTACTTCTATGCGCCTAGCAAGCTTTCCCAGAAGCCTTATCAATATCTAGATTAGAACCCTTTTAGTCATTGTACAAAAAGGTGATTACTGTTTTGTATGAGATATGGTGTATGTTTTTTTCGCAAGGTATACTTAGTTTAACTGTTTATAGTGCCTAATAGGTGGGGTTTCTTGCAAGTTTTTTGTAGGTTTTATTTTTGTTTTGTTCTGCTATATGGTTGGATTTTCTTGATAGTCCTCTAAGTGACTTTCCTTGTTAATATGTAATTCTGTTGTTGCAGACAGCCAGATGGAACACCCCGAGGATGATTGTCGTGTTGGAGGTGAAAATCATGACAAACAAAATGATGAGGTGAGATTGTGGTATTAACAAAGATTACTTGTAAGTTACAACCTGAACATTAAGTGTCTCATTTGGTGCACAGCTTCTCAAAGTGATTCTCTTAGGTCATTGTATATTCTCTGCATTGTTTTGTACTTTATTGTTGTCATATATGTGATTAAGTCAATGTTAATCGTAAACAACTATCTTATTCTTTCCCGTTTACCTTTTAAAAATTAGAACAATGATAAGTGGCTTTTATTCTAACATCTAGAATTTCTGACTTTTGAGTGAACTCACTAAAATAAGAATATATCATATACATTTGCAGGGAACTGTTGCCCGTCTTGAGGAATTTAAGAAATCAGTTGAAGCAAAAATGGATCTTCGTCTGAGTAACTTGAACCCTGAAAGACCTGGTTAGTATCTGCAAGAGATTGTGTACTTTTAAGTCCATGTTGCTTTCCTTCCAAAATTTGGAAATTTCTAATTGGTCTTTTTGTACTTTAGAGTTGGAATTTTGTAGTAACATTAAATATGTGATTCTTTTAATGTGACCAGAATGTGATGACCAAGTACTGTACTGTTTTTGCTAGATGACACCTTAGAACAAATGAAGCTGGTGATACTCTGGATTAGCTGATATATGAACTTCAGTCAGTGATAACAAATGAGCAAAAAGACAAAAACTGATGTTACTTTAGATAGTTGATATTTGAACTTTGAAGTTCTTTAGTGGGTATTTAGAGTCATTAGCAATTCTATGTGCTGGAATGTAAACATATTATTTATGACTGCATCCATGATGTTAGCCTTATGGGCGGCAATTTTATTAGGCCTTCTGAAATTCTGTTGCCAAACAATTTTTTCCATTTGTCTTTCTTCTAAATTGTTCTCATTCACAGGATATTCAAAAGTTAGCATTTCTTTCGAAATTGAATTCATGTGATGCTTTCATTATACATTGTGCATATTAACTTTTGATGTTATTGATTGAGAATTGTTATTGAATGGTATTTATGTTACTTCAGACACTATATTTTTACAGGTTTTAGTTATGTGTGTGTGTGTAAATTTAAATTAAGCGTATCTTACGATACACGATACATTACGATGCACGATACATTATTTTTGAAAGACGATGAGCTTTCTGGTTCACGTTTTGAGAACCTTGCTTTTATGTGTATTTCTCCTCCCTGTTATATGAATTTTAAACAACCAGCCTTAACTGATCTTCTCTCCCTCCATCTCTCTTTCCTCCCCTCTCTCAATGAGTAGCTCTCACAACTCATTGAAAGGATCTTGCATGAATTTTCATCCCCTCTCCTGTTGGTCTAGTATATCTTTGTTTTCTTCACTCGTTCAAATTGATTTTTTTGAAATTGTGCTTATCATAAGTACACAAATACATATGCTGCTGGCTGAATCTGTAGTGTGTTCTTTGCAGAGTTGGACTAGCCATTGTGTCTAAGTAATAGCATTTGCTTTTGACAGTCTCATAAAAATTGTCATATCTTTTGGACATGAATTCCTTTTCATGGATGTTGATTTGATGCACTGTTGGTTCAGATTCTGGTTTCCTCAGGACATTAGACTCCAGCATTAAACGCAACACAGCAGTTATAAAAAAACTTAAGCAGATAAGTGAGGAGCAGCGGGAAGGTTTGATGGATGAGTTGCGAATCGTCAACTTAAGCAAATTTGTTAGTGAAGCAGTGACAGCTATTTGTGATGCCAGGCTTAGAACTTCAGACATACAAGCTGCAGTTCAGGTAGCTATTGATTTAGCTGATTTATTACAAAAACATCATATAAATTTCCTTGGGTTATTGTTCCTGAGATATTGGTTGAAGCCTGCTGGTGGGTGTGCTCATCTGTCTCAGACAAAAAGGTTGAATTCAATTTTTTTTTTTATGTTTATCCCTAAAAATTTGATTAACTAGCCAATGCCTATTTACTATTTGTTTTTAGCAAGTTTTTGGCATATGATGTGTGGCTTTTGGCTTGCTGGTTTAAGTGAAATATGTCTGATCCATGTGTGTTCCTGTATGTCACCTAGTAGGTAGCAATTCGTGCTCTGCTATAAAGAAAGTCAAAGAATAAAAATAAATGAATTATAGAGTAAAGTTTTATTTATTTTAGTGAGTAGGTATATTAGGATAGAATGATGAGTCTACTTGAGAAAAATGAGGGATCTCTTAAGAGCAAAGAAAGAAAGAAAGAAAACCTTTCAAAAGATGTACTACTTTAGAAAACCTATAAAACTTTAGAGCCTAGTTGGAGCAATAAAGCCAAATGAAATCTCAGCTGCTGGAAAAATAGTAAAGAAGTTGAAGGGGTGAGACTGGTTCTTAGTAGTGTTGTGAATGGCATGCCTACGCGCGAGGATATAGTTACTCAATTAGTCACTTCGGCAAGAATTAAGACTTGAAACATGGAATCTAATGGATACGACTTACAAACAACCAACCAGGGGCGGAGATAGGAATATCTATGAGGGCGCAAAATATAACTGATACAAAAAAAATATTTAGCCGAAATTGATACAAAAGAATTCAGTTTAAGAATGACAAAAAAGTAAGAATCAAGACATAATTATTATAAAATTGTAAATTTAATTTTTATTTAGCCGAAACAAAATCCTAACAAAAAGATACAAAATAATTTTTTAGTACATTTTAACCTAATTATATGTTTCAATAAAATATATATATTTTTTTTAAAATCTCTAAAATTTTGTATATGAATTAAATGTAAATTAGTGTTTCACTAATTTTCTATCAATCTGCACAATCACAAATCCGCAGTAAAATTATTCTTCATTTAATTATAAAATTTAGTTGAGATCATTATCGACGTTATAGAGAAATTTCCTATTTGAAATAGCTTGAAATATTTTTTGATTTCAACCTTTTGTCGTTTGTATACAATCGTATTTTATTAGGTTATGAACTATTATTACTAAAAAAATAGTTAATGAAAACTAAAAATTATTCTTAGAAAGTAATGAACATTATATTAGATAAAGAGAAATATTGTATTTTCGTCAATGTACAAATAGATTAGGATAGTTACATCTGATTGGCTCAATCCAAAATTAATATATTTATTTTAAAGTGTTAGTGGACCACTAATTTATTGAAAAAAGAAAAGACTACAGCTATTATTGAAATTTTCAAAAATTTACAGGGGCAAATATAATATATAAAATAATTTTATGGGTCCTCATCTAAGATGGTTCAAAAGTGGGGGGGGGGGGGAGTGCCCACCCTGGTCCCCATGTGGTTCCGCCGATGCAATCAATCAAACCAAGTCTTATGTTTCAATCATTTGGGGTCGGCTATATGAGTCTATCTTCGCCATTCATTTCGGTCATGTGGTTTATGCTTATTTAAGTTAAATATTTTCTTATTATTTCATTCAATAGATATGACTTACAAATGGTGCAAAATTCCAGCGCATATATATTTATGGTCTTAAGTTGATTTTTTTTTTCAATCATTGACAAACTGATTCCATCCTGCCAAAAAA
>CAUOFW020001296.1:0-110288 GCA_963454935.2 Ilex paraguariensis | reverse complement strand
GGGGTGGGAGTAGAAGTTACGGATCCCGAGATGCTCACAGAAAGACTTAAAGCGCCCGCCGCCAGTGACTGGGTCCCGTTATCCGATATCAGTGCGCGAGGAATGCCGAACACTGACGACTATGTTCTCCCAGACGAACTTTTGGCGTCTATGTCCTCGGATGTGACTCAACGGCTCCGCTTCTACCCATTTGGTGAAGTAATCTGTGGCCACGATGAGGAACTTCTTGTTTCCGGAGCTTTAGGCAGAGGTCCAACCAAATCAAGCCCCCATTGAGCGAATGGCCAAGGGCTGGTGAGGGGTGTAAGTCCCCCGCAGGTTGCCTGATCGCAGGGAGAACCTCTGGCACTGGGCGCATTTTTGGACATATGCCCTTGCGTCCCTTTGCATTCGCGGCCACCAATACCCCTGAGACATAATGCGGTGCGCCATTGATCGTCCTCCAGAGTGCCCCCCACATATTCCTTCATGCACTTCGTACAGGAGGTCTTGCACTTGATCTTCTCGGACGCATAGCAAGTAAGGTCCTGAGAAAGACCTCCGGTAAAGCTTCTGATCCGAAGAGACCCAAAATCTTGGAGCTTTCATCCTTATCTTTCTAGCTTCCCTTGGACACTCCGGGAGATCTCCCGTCGTTAGGAATTTGACAAAGGGATCAATCCAACTGAGCTGCTGGGGCGCGTCCTGGATGACCATCGCCTCAAGAGTATGATCAATGCAGGATGTGGGAAGATACTCAATGGTGATCCTGCGCGACTGGGAGGAGTCCACTGCCGAGGCTAGACAAGCCAGGGCGTCGGCATGTGTGTTCTTGTCGCGGGACACCTGCTTGATTTCAAATCGGTCGAACCTTTGGATAACGGTCGTTGCCTGGTGATGGTACGCCTTCATCCTAGGGTCCCTCGTTTCGAATTCCCCATTGACTTGATTGACCACCAGCATGGAATCGCAATGCACGATCAAATTGGTAACTCCAGTCGCCTCAGCTAACCGAAGTCCTGAGATGAGTGCCTCATATTCCGCTTCATTGTTCGATGCTTTGAACCCCAACCGGATGGCCTGCTCTGCAATAATCCCTTCTGGAGAGGTCAGCAAGACACCGATTCCGGACCCCTTACTGTTCGATGAACCATCCACACATAAAAGCCATGGCGATCCTTCAACATTTGTTGGAGATGCTAAGTTGGGAGGAGGCGATCCTTCTAGAACAGGATTCTCCCCCGAAAACTCGGCTATGAAGTCCGCCAGTATTTGTCCCTTTATTGCAGTTCGGGGTTTGAAATGAATGTCGTGCTCCCCCAACTCTACAGCCCATTTGGAGATCCTTCCGGAGAGTTCAGCTTTCCTCAAAATTGCCTTCAAGGGCTGATCAGTTAGGACAGTGATTGGGTGCGCCTGGAAGTAATGGCGCAGTTTCCTTGCAGTGGTGACCAAGGACAGGGCCAGTTTTTCTAGGGGCAGATATCTTGTCTCTGCATCCAGGAGCGCCTTGCTGATGTAGTAAATCGGCTTCTGTCGGTGCTCATGCTCACGGATAAGTACTCCGCTTACTGCAAATTCTGAAACTGCCAGGTATAGGAACAGCATCTCCCCCTGGATGGGGACGGATAGGGTTGGAAGAGTCCTCAGGTATTCTTTGATCCCAGCCAGGGCGTCCTCGCACCCCTGGCTCCACATACTCTTCCCAGCACATTTGATTGCTCCAAAGAAGGGTTTGCATTTATCCGAGGAGCGTGAGACGAATCGGTTAAGTGCAGCCAGCATCCCTGTGAGTTTCTGGACTTCTCGGACAGTGCGAGGGCTTCGGATATCCAGGATTGCTTTAATCTGATCTGGGTTGGCTTCGATTCCCGCTGACTAACCAGATACCCGAGGAATTTTCCCGACTCCACTCCGAAGACGCACTTTGCTGCATTTAGCTTCAACCCATACTCCCTGAGAGTGGAGAAGGTATCCGCCAAATCTGTAAGATGATCACCACTCCGTTTGCTTTTTACCAGCATGTCGTCTATGTAGACCTCCATGGTGTTGCCGATCTGCCTCTTGAACATCCGATTCATCAATCTTTGGTATGTTGCCCCGGCGTTCTTCAATCCAAATGGCATCACTTTATAACAATAAACTCCCTTCGGAGTGATAAACGCCGTTTTTTCTTGGTCCGGGGCATAAAGAGGGATCTGATGATATCCCGCTCGAGCATCCAGGAAGTCCATTCGTTCATATCCGGCTGTGGCATCTACCAGCTGGTCCACCTTCGGCAGGGGGTAGTCGTCCTTGGGACATGCCTTGTTTAGATCTGTGAAATCCACGCAGACACGCCATTTCCCCCCTTTCTTTTTTGCACATACTGTATTGGACAGCCATTCTGGGAACTGTATCTCTCGAATGGCGCCAGCTCTCAGGAGTTTGTCTATTTCCTCATTGACCGCGTTGGTGTGATGCGGGGCCATACGTCGTGGCCTTTGCTTTACTGGCTTGTGAGATGGGTCAACATGCAGCCTGTGAGTAATTATTTCGGGGTCTACTCCTGTCATTTCCATTTCGTTCCAGGCGAACACGTCTGTATTCCCTCTTAAGAACCTGATCATCTCCTCCTGTTCGGCTGCGGGCATCGAGGTCCCAACTAGGAAATACTTCTCTTCTTCTCCTTCTACCAAGGGCACCTTCCGGAGGTCTTCAACCGACCGTTCCGCTGGGTCTACCCGGGGGTCATCCATCCCCGGACGCCCGGACTGTAATTGCTATTTTTCTATGATCTCTTCCGGTGCTCGCCCCTTCTCCTGGCCGGACGCCCCGGCTCGGACGGCCGAATAAAAACAGTTCTTCGCAGACGCTTGATCTCCCCGGATCTCCATGACGCCCTCTGGCGTGGCGAACTTCAACTTTTGGTGGAGAGTGGAGTGTACCGCTCCCAAAGCGTGTAGCCATGTTCGACCCATAATCACGTTGTAAGGGGAGTCCGTGTCGATCACCACAAACTCTGTGTCGATGACGAAGGGACCAGTGGCGACCGGTAATGTAATTTTCCCCACGGGCAAGGCGAAAGAGCCGTTGAACCCGATGAGGGGTGTCCTGATTTTGGTCAAGTCTTTGGGGCCAAAACCCATCCGCTTCAAAGTCTCGAAGTACATCACCTCCGAGGAACTCCCTGAATCAATCAAGATTCTCTTGACATCGAATTTCCCTATCTTCAGGGTTAAGACAAGGGCGTCGTTATGAGGAATCACCACGCCCGTCAAATCCGCGTCAGAGAACATAATGCCAAGCTCACCCATCCTGGCCCTTTTGCTTGATGGCCCACACCTCCTTCGGCTACCTTTCTGGTAAAAGCTACCCTCTTGAGGTCGGATTCGAGCTCTTTGGACGTGGGGCGCTCCAGTGGACACACATGGATGACGTCTATGACGTTGTTTGGTTCCTCGGTCGGGGCATGGGCTCGTTTCTCTTCTGGCCTGGGCTCTATGTATTCTTTCAGATATCCATCTCGGACTAAGCTCTCCAAGAATGACTTGAACACCCTGCAGCTCTCGGTGCGATGCCCGACATCCCGGTGATATGAGCATCTTACTGTTTGATCACGGGTGGAGAGGTCGCTTTGCATCCTGGGCGGCCATTTGAAAAACGGTTCATGTTTGATTTTATGGAGCAACCTGAAGATGGGTTCCTTGAAGACGGTGTGAACTCCTCTGGACGAACCCCCTGGACGGGGTAGCAATCCCTTCCGGGGAATATCTTCGTGCTCTTTTTCCTTTCTCTTGGGTTGGAGGGCTCGGCCTTTGTTGCTCCCCATCTCGTCCTCGACCCTTGAGTACTTGTTGATTCGGGCCATCAGTTCCCCCATATCCGAGGGAGTCTTTTTGGTCAGGGATCGGTACAGGTCCGTGTCCCTGGCCAAGCCGAGCCGGAATGATGCTGCTGCCATGACCTCCGAGCATCCCTCGACCTCATTGACTTCTTCCCAGTATCGGATGGCGTACTGGCGAAGAGTCTCGGATTCCCTCCTCCTGAGGGTCAGCAGTGATCCAATGTCCTTTGGGCGCTTACTCCCCGTGATGAATCGGGTTAGGAACTGCCTTGTCAATTCTTTCCAGGACCCAATACTGTTTGGGGGAAGCGCCTCGAACCACCTCATCGCGGAGTCCCCCAAGCTCATAGGGAATACCCGGCATAGAAACCGTTGGTCCGAATGATAGAGGGACATCATCTGCTTATACTGTCTGATATGGGCATCGGGATCAGATCGCCCATCATAGGTCTTGAACCGTGGCACGACGAACTTTCTTGAGACGTCCATCTCGCTGATTTCCCTCGTGAAGGGTGTTTGCATGACTTCGTCCTCGGCCTCGTCCTGGATCGTCTTGCCCTTTCTCCTGGAGTCTAATCGGGCTCTGAGATCTACTTCTTCCCTTACGGGATGCCTCCTGAAGTCTCTGGGTTCGTCGGTAAGCCCCTCGTTTCCTGGGCGTCGTGTAGATTGGGTTGAGTCCTCCTCGGATTCATCTCCCTTCCTCCGTCTGGATAAACCTCGCCGGAGGTCGTCCAGGGCCAATGGCCTTGCTTTCCTGGAATGGTTGTCAAGATGGCATTCGCCGGCTTTGGGTCGCTTCGGGGCCCTGGAGCTTTCTGCTTTGTGATCCAGGTGGTTCCTTAGATCCTTTGTCTCCGCCTCATGGACGGGGAGTCCTCGGGAGAGGAATGAATCCCTCGACCCTCCGCCTGAGGCAGCAAACTCGTCGAGCCGGCTAAGGACGTTTACATTGTCCTTCTCCAGCTGACGTAATCTATCGCCAAATTTCTCTTCAATCACCTCTGCCAGCTGACGGGCCAAGGGGGCTGATCCTCCTGACCTGATACCCATACTGGTTTGAGGGGTTACCCCCCTTGACCGAGTAGAGGCACTTTTAATCGTACTGGTGCGATCCCTCCCTCCGTGATGGCAGGGAGCTTGCAACTCATGACTCCGTTGGTGGGGTCCTTTCCCTTTCTGTCTGGTGTTCACCATGGTCACTGTTCTTTTTAGAGAAAAGATTAGGAAAACTACTCGTTTCCCACAGACGGCGCCAGATTGTGCGGGCTTGATCCTGCACGATATATATAAAATATTGGGAACAGATCTCTCCCCTGGTGAACTTTGGGTGAGCCGATTGAGTGGCCAAACACACTGCTCGAAACAGCTTACGATCCTGGGAAAGGAGGAACGATCCTGTACGTGCGAAAGGTATTTCCTGGGACAAAAGAGAACAAGTTAGAAGGGCGCCGGAGTGTTTTCCGGCGTATCCCCTCCGACGGTCTAGTCAGTCTTTGAATGAGAGAGAGGAAGGAGAAAACACTGAGAAGGATATTTCGTAGTAGAGAGTTTGTGATTGCATACCCGTTTGCCTTTTTGGGAGGGGTATTTATACCTTAGAAGCTCATGATTGCTGTCAGTGTGGTCAGTAGGTGATCATCAGGCACTGGTAGCGTGTGTATTGATTTGACGAGGAATGTCTTCTCTAATTGACTGCTCGGGGTCCCGAGCAATCAATGTTGAGTCGTCGGGACGCCGACGGTACAATATGCTCCTTTCGGGAAGGATGCAATAAATGCTCTGTAATAGGAGCATTTATTGCCTTTCATATCCGAACCTTACCGCATTGAATGCGGTCTCGTCAACAGAAGGGTGCAATTAATTGTTTGCTTCCCAAAGCGCATGTCAGCAATAGCGTGCGGTTTGCCTGTTTTTGATGTGATATCATATGCCACGCGTCCGTCACGTATTGGCTATGACTTCTGTATTCCAGCATGTTCTGACATTACTTGTGTAAGACGAGGTCATGATGAATAGTCTAGACTGGCATAGGCTGATGTCCCGTACGTCAGTAACTTTATCCGGGAGTAGAGGAAGCGTCCAGGATGGAGTGACCCTCGGCGCCGAGGAAAGGCTCACCTCGGGGGACCAAGGGTGGTGTGTTCCCGAGGTACATGGTGACCGAGGACACATGTCATTGTATAATGTACCGAATATGTGATCCTGTATGAGAGGTACCTCGGGGGAGAGGACGCTTTTGCCGATGGTGCTTGAACCCGAGCAACATTGTCCTAGAACCCCCCCGAGGACGCGTGTCTTCATCATAGGCTTTTTCAGAAGAGTCTCATCAATACTCAAATAGAAGATTTTGAGCATGACAGTTCAATTGGATCTATAACCAGAGAGACAATGCATTATGAAAGACCAAGACTGTACACACTATAATGCTTCACCAAATAGAAGGTTTTGATTAAATTTTAACTTTTGCTCTTAAAATTATGATGATTTTTTTCACAAAGCATATCTACAGTCAAGTCTTGCTACTACTTGGCTATTACATTGTAATGTGGTTTGGAAAACATAAATTTGCTTTCCGAATATATTATTTTTGAAAATTAAGGCGACTGTGTAGTGAGAAATTTTAGCACTTATTGACAAATGTGTACAGTAAAAACACTCGAATGGCTCTACAAATTATTACCAAGGCAGTAATTTAAGACATTTCAAGTAGATAAATCCAATAATATGTATGTGAAAATGTTGAGCATACAGGCAATCATGTCTTCCACAAGTCTTTTCAATCATCATCTCTAACCAATTTTTATAATCATCATCTCTAACCAATTTTATATCTTTTCCTTAGAATCAACCCACCAATAAGTCATGGCCGAAACTGAAATCTATTAGTGTCTGTACTTGCCAGGACAATAAAAAGCAGGAGAAGGCCAATATAAAGATACCAAACGGCAAGCATACCTCTTTTTTCACTTGAACTTTCAGTTTATTGCGATCTGCTATACTGGATTTTTGGGGAAGGATAAGCGGGATTTTGATTGCTTATGAAATGCAAAAACAGAAAGTACAAGAGAATGCTAGAAATAACAATGGACACTACATAAAAGAAAACGATTTTATAACATAAACATCAATCTATATCATGAGAATTTAAGAGAGATTTTTTCACAATATAGCTTATCTCTCTGAGAGAAAAATATAATAATAACAAAAAATGGATAGATTTTTTTCATTTGGAACAACTTGAACAAGCGAAACAAGGAATACACATAAGGATCTTGATCAAAAATCAAAGCATGACACACATATATAGTATTCAATGTTACAGATAATAATTGTCCGGCTAACAATTTAATGAACCGTCGCTTCTTCAAAATAGGATTGAACCATCAATTTGAGTATTTGAATATATAGTTGTATACCCAGTCTCTTAGCGAAATCTTAACATGTTTGTACTGCACTTCTTGAATGATTGTGTTCTTCATCGACAAATATTGGAAAGTGTCAATAGCCATGCCCAAATCATTGTCAAACCATGAGTTTAAAATTTGTGGTAGAAAGACCTACCAGTGAAACAAAAATTGGTAACATTTAGATATATGCAGAAGAGTTGGGAGTCAATCCAAAACTTAACACCATGAAAAGAGATGTAGATTGTCTGTGTGCATAATAGAAATAATAAAAAAACACAGTGTAGCAAAATTTATAGCATTAACAAAAAGTGTGTGTTATGAGGCAGAAAACTCAAATGTGCACTCTAAGGAGAGGGAAAATCCAATTCATTCAAATAAGATTGATGGGTTATCAAAATCCATAAGTGTTAGTGTTAGTGTGCATGGGTGTAAAATGCTTGTTTCATAGGTGTGCGTAGGACATGGAATGGCATATGGTGTGTGCGTACAGTGAATGTTTGACGGTGAGTGGATATAGGCATAACTATAGGTATCAAAAAATTATAGCCCTTCAATATATTATTGGGAACAAGTTGTCGCTCTATGGAGTTCTTCTTACTTCCATTGCTGCAGATGAAAAGTAAGCAAACAAAAGAAGAATGTGATGATGTACAGACTGAAGAAGGAAAAGAACTCCAACAGCAAAATCACAATTAAAATAGAAAATCCACCTAAATAGAGAACCGAAGAAAAAAAACCTAACTTTAGTCTCAATCAAGAAAAACATAGTCCGCATTATTTAAAATGGAGAATCATACGAAACGTGTAGTAAATGCCCACAAAATCCATGCCAAAAACAACTTATAAGTCTTGGCACGTGAATCATATTTCAAACATAGATATAGAGAAATAATCTAAATGCATTCGAGACAAGGTGGGCCAAATCCAATAGAGTAACTGAAATAAGCTTGAAATCAAGAAGATAAAGTTAATTTGTAATATAAGGAGCAGAAAAAAAAAGACTCCATATCACAAGAACCCACTTAAAGACCTATAATTCTAGAGACGAAATTAAGACAGGCAACAATCCAATGCATATATGAATGTTAGAGAATATATGTGACAGAAACCCGATTGAAACAATGACTGAAGCTAGAATGCAACTAATGGCCTAAAGGTTGAATTCAAGACAACCATGACAAAAAATATAGAATAGAATATGACTGAAGCAAAGAAGCATTTAAACTCAAATAAATTTGGGAAAATCTAAATGGAGTAAATGTTGAAATCAAGAAGAGAAGAAAATTTTACCTCAATGAAGCACTCATGGAGTAAGAATCGTAGGAGTGGACCGTCTTGTTCTTATGTCTCGACCATCATCAAGAGCACTAACTTGAATTAGAAAAAAAAATGAAGAGATTTAGAACGTCATCTTGGTGGATTGATTCTCCTTAACGCTCATTAATGTATTACTGGTTCTAAGAGACTCAGTCGATCTCTTCCAGATTTCCAGTAGAAGCCATGAACAACACATGCAATACAACTTATAGCATAAAATTATTTCAGCTCTCCTCCTATAAAAAAACACATTGACGCACACAGCGCACGGGAGAGGGGAAGGGAGAGATTCAAATACATACCGGGCTTAAATAAGTTGACATCGTCTCTTTATTCTTCTTTTGTCTGTCCTTAAGAGCTTTCTCTGTGATTAGCTACAGCGCACTGCCGCACTCATAATTCAATATCCCTGCAATTGCAAACAAGTAATTCAAGCCACAGAATTAGAACAACCACAAAAATTATATATCATGTGAAAAAAAAAGTTGAAAACAAAACTCACATGGAGAGACCTGGATTGAAAACGCTGACAAATGTTAAAATGCTTTTGACCTTTAGTGGCATTGAGCAGAAGAAAAATTGCGGAACCTACTGAAGAACAACACTGTTGGGTCGCAATTATAGATAGATAGAAGAAGGGATTCAGAGATAGTAATAGTTTCTGCTTTCTGAAAACCGAAAGGCAAAACGTAGTCTTCAATTAATGCATTAAATAGGCCAAATGTGAATAAACAACGGGAGAGAGAGAAAGACGGCTGAAAAATAAGGAGAGATAGGGTAACGGCTGAGAAAAGAGAAGATTTTGGGTTTAGGTGATTTAAGTTTAACGTGGAATTAAATTTAGAGTGTAAGCAAGGCATAATTGTAATATTGGAGGGTAAAGGTGAAAAAAAAAGTTTTTTATGTGTCCTGACATTTTAAAGTAGTATAGATTACTACTATCATCCCATCACCATCGCCGCCAGCCACTATCACCCATGCCAACCACATCTATCATCACCAACCGCCATCGCTCACCAATGTCACCACTCTCAATCACCCATTGTCACTATCGCTACCCCCATTGCCTGCCACCACCCTACCAACAACACCCCCATTGTTGCACCGCCTCCACCACCCCACCATCACTATCCCTACTATCACCATCACCGCTGTCCCACCATCATCTCTACCACCCCTCACTTCCACCGCCCTCACCACCACTCCCATGACCATCACCATTGTTGTCACTATCACTGTTGCTATCCTCACTACCACTGTCTTTGCTTGACCACCACCCACCCTTGTCATTCCCCCCCACCTCTACCATATAACCCTCACTTCCCCACCGTCACCCACAATCGATTGTTACCACCGTTTTTCATCTCCACCACCCACCACAATTGTTATTTTATTCTTATATTTATTATCATTACTACTCTCATCCCACTACCATCGTTGCCCACCCAGCACCCATCACTACCGTTATTGCCCAACCACCACAACTCACCAACACTCGTCATCGTCTATCATCGCTGTCAGCCACTGTCACCCATGTCCCACCATATCTACCATCACCCATCATCATCCATCACTGTCACCCCCACCCCCGCTATTCGTCACCATCCATCACATTATTGTCTAGAAATACCTGTCGTCGTCGTCCACCACCACCATCATTGCCGTCTACCACCGCTGTCAATCACCATCACTGTCACCCGCCACCGTCACCATCGTCACTCACGATTGCCACTACTATCATTATCATCTAAAAACCACCATCATCATCATTGTTGCCATCACGATTGCCAAAATTACCGCGGTTGTCGCCACCCCAACACATCCATCAGCGTCTTCCACCATTTACCATTGCTACCCACAATTGCTCACCCTGTTATAATTAATACTTAAATTCATTTCTCTCTCCTTTATATTTATAATTTAATTTTAGGTGTAAATATAAATATATTTATTTTTGACTATTTTTTTTATTACTCCGTACTTTCAGGCATGAACAATAACTAGTTTTACCATGTTACACAGTTCAATGTCAAAAAATAGTCGCAATGTAGCCCTAACACTAATGTCTATTATAATTTTTGGCAAATTTGCTATGCGGTCCCCACACTAATTATAGTGAGATTTGACAATGGAAGTTGGTGTGAGGGCTATATTACAATTATTTTACAAATATTGAGGGTATAATGTGAGATAATTAATTATTTGGGATACAAATTAAGAAGTTTGAAATATTTAGGGATCAAAGTGTGATTCACCCAAGTTTTAAGGTTAAAATTGAAAGGGCATTTTTAAAAAGTACAGGGGTCATCCAAAATTTTCCCAAAAAATACATAAACGGTAAAAAAAATATATATATGAGAAAAGTGGGAAATTGAAAGCTTGGGGGCTACCTTCATACTACCAGCGAAGAAGAAGAAGAACCATGGCGCCAGTCAGTTCTACGAGCACCGAGACCGATCAGGTATATATATATTTTTTCTATCAAGCTAACGTTTCGTCTTCTACACTGTTGATTGGGACATATAATACGTGTTTTTGTAGCATATCACTAATTATCAGGATGGTCTATAAAAAAAAAAAATGGGATTTGGGGGTTTTCCAAATCATCTTTTTACCCAAATACTGAGCCAGGTTTGCTGAATTGTTCAGTTTCGAGATTTTGCCACTTGGGTTTTGCTCGTATGCTCTGTTTGGTTGCCAAGAAAGTAAAGAGAAGTAGAGTTTTTAAGATTGGATTAGTTGTTGTACTTGCTGTTGCTAGGATTCCAAGTTCTTTAATTTTCTTTCATATTATCTTTGACAACCGGAACGAGTGGAAGGTAATATATTCGTTCACTTGTGCCCTGTTGGTTGACAAGGATACATACAAAAGGCGTATCATGTTGATAGTTAGTCTTCAAATCTTAACTGTAATTAGTGTCAGATTCCTTGGTTTATGATTTCCATTGCTCTTAGGAATAAGCCGGACATAATGAATTGGTTTTCAAAAAAAAAAAAGAAAAAGGAACAACAAAGGTAAACAAGAAAATACTATGAAAGATGAAAAATGGAAGTGCATGGGAGGACAGGGAGTTCTCAATAGTTATCATGAGGAAATAAGACAATAGAAAGTATAAACAAGTTTTACAAATAAAAAATAAAGAAATGAGGGTGGTGACATGAAAAAACAGGAAGTTGGAAATTAATTTTTCACTATTTGAGCCCTTAGAATGCAGATGCATATGCAAAACCCAGCTTAGTGATTCTAGCATTCTGCGTAACTTACTTGAAGTGAGTCCTTTGTGTCCTCTAGATATCTAATCAACAAAGAACATGAGTTTAAGCATTATGCTTTACCAAGCATTTCAAATTTCTAAGCAACCATACCAAGGATTGTGGTTTGATATATTTTCTAATGAATTGACGAATCAGATTAATTCCTGAAGAATGAAGAATGTAAAGTCGGATATTTTTGTTGTGTTTTCATTGTGAGTTTGTTAATTTATTTTCTTAATCTGCATTCACACATAATTCCTCGTGGCTTGCTAGGTATTGGTAGAAGAGAAGTCATTTGCAAGAATGTTCACACTAAACAGGCCTAAGCAACTGAATGCCCTTTCATTTCAAATGGTACGATGAATAATTATTGAAAGTGTTACCTTTTCTTTAGATCACTCTGATTCATCTTGTTTTGTTACGTGGTTCAGCCATCAAATGCATTTGCATTGGAACTGTTGGTATTTTTTTTCTATGGGGTTGTTGGTTCTTCTTGATTCTAAGCATTACGATTGTTGACTATGCATTTAATTTTCTGTGGACCTTGTCTCTATAATTTTGTGTCTGGATTTTCTTGGATGCTTTTAAATATTATCTTTCCTATGAAATGCTACTGATATGCCATGCCATACGTTGCCTTGCCATGCTTCGGGATGCAAATTGGGTGACAACACTTAAACTTCTGCATAAAGTTTTTATGGGAAGTAAAAAATCTAAGTGACAAGCAACAACTGGCATTTGAGACTTGTAAAGCTTGTACACTAGTTAAGAATACATGTTACCATTCTTTTTAAAAACAAGATTTTCTTTAAGCACAATCTACTGTAAATATTCATTGATATTAGATATTCATCAACTAGATATTTTTTTTATTCTTTTAATTGAGGGACTATAGGAGGAAGAGAGAATTTGGTAAAGTGGGAAGTAGTGTCTCGACCAATGGTTAAAAGGGGTGTTGCTTTACAAAACATTAAGGCTAAGAATACTGCTTTGCTGCTAGGTAAATGATTGTATAGATTTCTTATTGAACGGGAAAACATGTTGTAATTAAGAGAGGGTATGAGACTCAATAGAAGGCATAGAATTCTCATGTGGAGTCTATGGGGTTTTTTTTCTCCCCACAGATTGGTATGCCTTTACAAGTTTTTAAAGTTGAGAGTTGGAAGGGGGAATTTTCTTCAGGTCACAATTGTATGTATCTAGAATAATGTACCATTTTAGTGGTTGCTTGATTGCTTCTCATGTTATAATTCTACCATGCTCAATGTTGATTATGCAGTAAAACCAATGTTAGTTGTGATTTAGATTTGATCTTATGCCAAGCTTTGTATTGGGTGCACTAAATAGTATCAATTGCCATGAATTAGACACACTTCTAGTAGAATTGCTTTTGTCTTCCCTTGAAGGATAAACTAGCTTTGAAAGGATCAACAAAGCAGTCGTAGATTATATCTTTCTGAAGAAAATACATTTCCTTCCTCTTTACTTCCCTTTCCTTCCTCTGTTCCCTCCTCTTCGCCTCTTCTCCACTCTCACTAGGTGATTGATTAGGTCATCTAGTGTGAGTTGAGGTAATGTACAAAATGCAGAAAGTGCACTTGAAACATAATCTGCATCATCACCTTTGGTTTGCTGTATGGCTCCGCCAACAGCAAAATTGAAGTATGGCTCCACCAACAGCAACATTGAAGTTCTTATTTACCAAGTAAAACTGGCATAGAGACTGGAGATTTATGCCCTTAGCTTATGTCCTTGGGTGTCTTTTAGGTATGGCAAGGGCATGCTACAAATATTGGAGACTGATTTGGGAGCTCTATATTCTTCTGGTCTAACGATATTTAAGCATTGTGAAATCAGGAGGCTCAGTTGCTTAATTTTCATGTTATAAAATTTCAGAACACTTGTGGGATTGTATTTTGAAAGCTTCTGCTTTCTTTTTTATTCTCCTGGTAGTTTGTGAACAATTTTACATTTTGTTGATTGGTTTTTCATGTTATTTACCATCAATATTCTGCGTAGACCTTATAGCCTTCTATATTTATGTGCAAGACAAATTCTGTTTCAATCACTGAGCTAGAATGTGTATGAAGGAATGTTTTGCTATAACTTGAGTTCTGCAAAGCAGGAGTTTGATAACTCTCTTCAACGTCTTTCCCCTGTCCCCTACTCCAAACAGATATCTCGGCTGCGTGATCTTTTCTTTGCCTGTGAACAGGAGTGTAGTATCAAGCTAATAATTTTAAAGGTACATTGTTATTATAACGTTGCATTCATGTTTGATACTCCATATTGTAAAGAATCACACAACAATTTATGTAGTCATTCTTGTTATCTGAAGATGTTATTCTTTGGTAACATACTGTAAATTTAATCATCTGCTATTTAAATTGAGCACTCAAAATATACTTATCTATTTCTACAGCGGTTTGCATAGGTTTGTTTACAAATTTCATTATTGGAACCATGATATGCATTTTTTTTAGGTTTTTGATAGTCGTAGAAGTATATATTTCAACTTTAAAGTAGTTTTGTCATTCTTTTTTTACCACTTCGTGAGCCAAAATGCCCTTATTTTATTTTCTTCGAAAGAAAAATGGTCCATCTTTACTGCCTTTTTCTTTGATGCAGTTTACTCTTTTACACTGGCAATTAGGTTATTTTGAAAGTTGTTTGACTTATTTTCTCTCAGTCTTCTCAGTTTTTACGATTTGAGTCTTTTAGTGTAGCTATATGGTTTAATCTAATGAGTCGATGGTATAATATTCACTTAGCATGACAATAACTGTTTAAGGGTCATAAACTACCATTAATGACATCCTTGAAATTCTTATGACCGTGACTTTATTATGATCGATTTGGTTTTGTCCATGCAAAACCTTTCCCCCAAAGCACGACAGTTTGAACTTAGGTAAATAACTAAACATGACTTCTGTAACATTGAGCCACTCGTTTTCCAGGTTCCCTAGCTTAGAAATATTTAATGATTCCAAGACTTTAATTGTTGTGCTTGATCATTTCATGCATATCTAGAGTTCTATTTTACCTTTACAAAGTTTAAAGGTTACATATATGACAAGCTCTGATTTATTTTGCCATGTAGGCTGAGATGCTATAGCATCGAATGCATTTAATATCATCAAAAGTTAGTCAATGATATTGGGGGCACAATATGGGCTGTGTGGATTAGCCAATTCTTTGAGGACATATTGGTGGATTGGCTGATATAGTATCTACTACAATTTGTTAGGACAATGACTAAAATTTTAAAATATTATTTCCGAAATTATGGTTAGGCAAAAGGAAGAGCTTTCTGTGCTGGTGGTGATGTTGCAGCTGTGGTTCGCGATATCAGTCAAGGTAGACTTCTATTTGTCCTTTCTATGAATTCTTGCTGCTATGTGAACATCATGGCCTAGATCCCTTGTTCTAAAGTACAGGTTTCTTTGAAACTGTCGTCCTTTTTATCTGGAAGATGCTTGAATTTATGCAACCATGGAGCAAGTGAACTTATAAGATTTAAACGTAAACACTAAACAACCATACTTAATTATAACTTATTGCTTATTTGTATGCATCAGGTAATTGGAGACTAGGTGCAAATTATTTCGGGAAAGAATTCAGCTTGAACTATTTGATGGCTACTTACAGTAAACCCCAGGTATCAACTTAAAATGTGTATTAGGTGGATTTATTTGAATATAAACTGTTTGCAATAGAGAAATTCTTGGTCAATTTAGTTTCAACATCCTTCATCCTGACGTGGCCGTGCAAACATATTTGAAGGTTTCAATACTTAATGGAATTGTCATGGGAGGTGGAGCAGGTGCTTCGATACATGGTAGATTCCGAGTTGCAACAGAGAATTCTGTATATCTCTTTCCTTTACTTTAGTCTTGAAATATTACAGGACTACATTGATACAGCTACATTTCAGATTGTGTGTATTTCTACAAAATTTTCTGGAGAAGGTATATTTATATCTCATTGGTTTCCAAATTATCTTTTATTTTATTTTTAATTTTTTTTAGTTTTTTACCAAATTATCTTTTATTGCCTTGGCTTTGGAGTCAATTATTGTAGATTATGCTAAGTCATAGTTCATCTTCTTTTCGTGCTGAACATTGCCAAAGCTCACACTATTAGCTTGTTATGTATAGCTGTGGATGTTATCTAAACAGATGCTATAGTTGTAAGGGAAAGACCATCAACCAATGAATTGGTTGCTGCATGATGTTTAAGACTTATATTTTTTCTCATGGTTCTTTAAGTCAATTAAGTGTGCGCTTTTTGTGCATTGGACTCCCAAGAAAATATTTATACAATAGTCGTTTAATGAGTTCTTTTTGCCTTTCATATAGACTTTGATTGTTGCCAACCTTTTCAAGTCAATATATATTGATTTTGTGAGGAAATTTAATTGTTTAAGAGATATTTGGATGACCCTTGATTGTTTGTGTTCAATACTTGGTGACAATCTAATTACATCCTCCATAAGTTATCTTGACATTTTAACTTTAGATGACGTAAGTTGGACGTATATTTATTGTCAATGAGTCATGATTTATAGGACCTTGGGTAGTGGCAAGTGCTCATCCACCCAAGCAATACATCGCGGGTTTGAGTTCGGTAATTAACTTTTTCAAAAGTGGGGTAAGGCTGCCAACTACTTTCCTCTCTCAGTCATAGGCGGGAAGTCTTGTACATTGAGTATGACGTTTTGCCTGTTTTTTAGAGATGATTGTTAGGATTGACAATGCATGGCTTCTCTAGGTGTGAGATAAAATAACAATGTTGCGAGTCATGACTGACAGGAATGACAACCCCAACTATTTTAGGTACAAGTTAAAACACCTACAATTCATAGGGATTGGAATATCCTCCTTGGAGTGGTGATTCCCAGTAGTTTCGCTCCATAAATAATTACAAGGAAAAGAGGTTTTGTCAAGAAAATGGCAAACTATTACCAATTCAAATGCCTGAATTTTGCTTCAGGCAACTCTAGGGTAGTAGCTAATGGGAGTAATCTGCTGCGTAATATGCCTGTTCCTTGTGATAAGCAAACTATATCTCATGCTATCAATCTTATCCTTTTCAATTCCTTTTTTGCATTTTTGCAAAGTATTCTCTCCCCCCCCCCCCCTCCCTTTTTTTTGTCAAAATGTTGCTATGCTCACTTCTATTGCAGGTTTTTGCAATGCCAGAAACTGCTTTGGGACTCTTTCCAGATGTAGGTGCCTCTTATTTTTTATCAAGACTCCCCGGATTTTTTGGTAATTCCAGTTACATACTTCTTCATCTACACATCTCTCGGTTTAATAGCCAAATATTTATTCTCCCTATAATAATGGTTTCCGAACTTGGAGATGGATTAAATTCTCTTTCGTGGGCATCTAAAATATTGTTCTGTGCTTATATTCGTTATTATGTTATTTTGTCAAAATTGTCATAAAAACAGGACTTACATTTTTAGTTCTCATCACAGTTGGATATGAAGTTTAACGTGGCTAGAAATATTAAGAGTGGGAAGTTCTGATCATATCATGTGTCTACTTCTAAATTAATAGGTCTCTTCATGTAGCATTAGTTTAAATATTTGAAGTGGTGTCAGTGTGGAAGAAGTTTTAAGGGGCAACTTCTCATTAAGTTCAACTCATCTCATGTCATGTGTCTACCATTATATTAATCGGTCTCTCCACAGGGTATTAGTTAAAATACTAGGAGTGGCATCAGTGTGGAAGAAGTTTAAAGATGCAACTCTCGTCATAGTGTTCTGATAATGAGAAATACATGGGAGAACATTTAAATGCTGCGGTATTACTACTTTCAGCTCGTTGCAGATGACCAGCATTAACCTGTGGCTGATTGTCAGGAGTCATGAGAGTTGAGTATAATTGTTTAGTCATTCTAGTTTGAGTGTTATTTTTAGATAAAGTAAATCACTTTTTTTATTTTATTTAACCACACTACCTTTTTTTTTTGTTGTTGTTCCAACTTGAGAACTTGGATGTCTTTTTTGGCAGTCATTTAAGCATATACAAGGAACACCCAGTTGACTCTATTACCAAAACCTCTTACCTTACCTCACCTCACCTCACCTCAACAAAGCCTTTCCCATTTGAACCTTCCAAGTTTTCTATTAAGATACTATACAGCCAAATATTTGAAATTTGATTAGGATCATCAACTTTGGTAATAGTCCAACGAAATGAATTCAATTACTCTTTGAGATTTTCTTATTGATAATTGATAATTGATCAATGATTGTAGTTGTGCTTAACTTTGGTTTGGGTCTCCACTCTAGTGAGGTGGAATGGTTAGCATTGCAAAAGGGCATCTCATGGATTTCTAGTATAAGAAATCAAAATCTTTTGAAAAGTTGTGTCATTGAAGCTTAAAATTGGTTTAGATAAATAGTGTAATTCTGTTTACAAGGGTTCATAATATTGCAAGTTGGAGCTATCATATTTCCTTTATGAGCTGTCCATCCCTTACGAATTCGTTTTGGCTTGCTGTTGGCATTGGACCTTTAAGGCTTTGAACTGCATTATAACAAAAAATTTGGCTCTGCCCTACAAACTATGGCAGAGCAAAACAAGTTTAGAACTGAAGTTTTCTCCCAATTCATAAATTCACTTTGCAGTATCTATAATGTATACAGACAGGTTAATTAGATAGCACATAAATTCTTTGATAGGTGCTTCTGAGCGGCCTTTTTCCATTTTACAAGCATCCGCAGGACCTTCTTCAGAAAATTATTAATCACTGTTACCACACAGTCTACATGATCCTTGCATGTCGCTTGCTTGCATAAGTGTAGGAGTCAGTTAACACTTGCCGGCATGTGTCACAAATCACATTGCATATTAGGCCAGAATATGAGTGCCGGAAGTGTGTTTTTATCCATTTTTGGTGTCATCTTGCTGTTTATATTTATATCATATAACTAGTGATGTGATGAATTCCTTGATCCTGATTATTACTGTGGCGGTTGCTGCTCCTGCTGTTGTTCTTGTTCTTATCTTCAGGCAAACAGTGGATATGTTACATGTCAAGTATTATAGCTGAGTTTTAGCTGTCGTTTTTAGATCTCATCTGTAATTATCTATTCACTATTGTTAATCCTATCTGGCAGGAGAATATCTTGGTCTCACAGGTTCAAGGTTGGATGGTGCCGAAATGCTTGCATGCGGTCTTGCAACTCACTTCGTTCCATCAGAGGTATTCTACTTTGAGTTTTGGTATGTTACATGTATTCTTGTTCAAATGCTCAATTGAAATAAGAATTATGACTTGCTTGGTAATTCAACCCAACTTTAAGATTGTTATGCGTCTGCATGGCTTTTTTCAATGTGAAACAAAAACTTTATTGATAAAGAAAAGGAAGGTTTTGTTGACATAAAAATGTGAGATGCTTATCGTGATCATCAAAGATGCTTCGAGGACTCCCCCTCATAGTGCAGAATGATAATGCACCAAGTAAACTGGGGTTTTATTTAGAGGCTACCGTTAGGAAGTGTCCTAAATATTCTCTTTTTGACAATTTCCAGTTTCTTTTATCCCTTCCACTCTATGGCTTCAATCGACACGATTGTGAATTCCGTACTTTTAAGTATATGTTCAAATCATGATTAATATGAGCTCTAGGAGCTTTACAAATGAGCAATTTACTATTAAGCATAAACACTCTCACACTTCAAGTGCGATTGGTTTTAGCCATTTATTTTTTGCCTCACCTTTTTGATTTGGCCACACTGGGCTCTTTTCACTAGTCATGTCTAACAACTCGCAACCCCTCTGCCATAACGGAAAGCATTTCTAATATTCTTCACATCTGGAACACTAATGCTAATGGAATGCTTGTCTTATGCGTCATCCATCTATGGCCAGAGATTGTCATCGTTAGAAGAAGCACTACTTAAAGTAGATTCAAGTGATCCAGCTGTCATTTCTGCCACTATCAATGAATTCTCACAGGTGCCTAATTTGAAAGAAAAGAGTGTCTATCGTTGGTGAGTTTAATTTTTCTTTTACTGCTAGTGTTGTCGGTATTTTCTATTCGGGTTAGGATCATATTGACCTGATTGGGGATCGTAATAATATAATTCTACAAATGCCGTTGCATTTGTCAAACATTTGATCCTTTATACAATCTTTGTGCATGACTTAAACAGCAACCTGGTTACCGGCTCAATTCCTATTATTTTGTTAACCACTTTATGTAAAATGGTAGTCCTTTTCACTTTTAGGCAAAATCTTTAAGTTGCTTGAAGAGATATCTTGATATCTCTAGAATTGATGGGTTTAGAACTCTGTACAATCATGTTTACAAATAATGATAATCTACAGATTTAGGGTGAGCCTTACAATCAATTCATTCGTCAATTTGTTTTATGTTGTTTCTTCCTACCAAAAAACCTACACTTCAAAAACCTTATGTTGTATAAGCCTGTGTCAAGCATCCATTGCACACTTTAAGTTTGTTACTCACGGAATTTTTAACTGTACTCGTGTTTAGGGTATGGAATAGATTGTTATCTTTGGGATACCAGCTAATTCACCCTTGCATTATATTCATATTTGTCTACAGGTTGGATATCATTGACAGGTGTTTCTCGCGAAGAACTTGCGAAGAGATTATATTGGCCTTGGTAAGTGGATGAAATGTATCAGTTTCATATTAGGAAAATTGGTCTGATGCCCGTGGTTACTTTTTCTTCTGTAATTTTTTTATAATGATGGACTAAACTGTAAGGTTTTACTCGGCTAGAATCTTTTCTTCACTTTTGTAGGAGAGGGAGGCTTTAATTAACTCGGATGATTGGATCTCTTCAACAATTCAGTCATTAAAGAAAGCATCTCCAACAAGTCTTAAAATTTCTCTTCGATCGGTATGGCAAATCATAACTTTTTTAACACCATTTTGATGGTTCTGTTCAAAGTTAATCCTGTACGGTCATACTAAAGGTTAATTGCTTGATATAGTTTTAAGAGGGTGGGCTTCAGTTCCTGAAATTGGTTGCTCAATGCAGCAGTCAAGAAAATCATGATATTGGTACACAATAATTTAGAAGATTATCTGTTGGTCAACTGGATACTAGTAAATTGTTACCTTCTATTTAACAATCATGGCGAGCTTGAAATCGAGAATGATTTTGAAATGGACTTTTTAAAACACCGTATTCCACGAGGTCCAATGTGGTCCAAAGAATCATGCATGTGTTCTATCAACGATGGCTGAGTTTGCCTCATGTTTTGATAAACATTGTGCTATCCAAAATTTAGATAATGTTGGCGATTGCACTGTAGCCATGGATGCCACCAAAGGCATGGGGGTCGCCACTAAGGCCCCTACAAGCCTCCTTGCATAACCTCTTCTCCATTTAAGCAAATCCATTACTGATCAGCACGCCACCCAAAGCACCACAACCCAATAGGAAACTGAGCAAGGAGGAAGAGGATTTACTGTCTTCTCAGTCCCGTTGTGCATACAACATTCATTAATAATAAAATATGAAAAGAGAGTGGTGTTGCATGACAAAAGAACCAAACAATGAAACTAGAACTTTAACATAGGTTTTCCTTTTCTTTTTGTTTCTGAAATTTATGGAAGAGTGCCAAATGGGAGGATGCGACCTGTGTGCACCCGGGCTATAGAATGGGGAGCATTAGAAGTTAACTAGTATATGCAATTAAGTCAATAAAAAGTCTCTTGAAAAATCTACAAGTACTCAAGAGAGGCTCAATCGTCGTCAGTAACGGCCTAGCACCTCCACAGATGCAAATAACAAATTTTACAATTCATTTCCTAATTAGAATGTAGAAGCAAATGGTGGGCTGATTCGTCAACCTTTTTGCACATGCAACACCAACTAATAGGGCCCCTTGCCTCTCCTCCTCAAACCGTTTTTATTTACAGACAAAGAAAATGCAAAAGTTTGAAAATCTTGTTTAAAAGTTACAGAATTGTTTATACCTGTTTGCAATGCTTGTCTATCCAGATCAGAGAAGGGAGGCTGCAAGGTGTAGGCCAATGTCTTGTCCGTGAGTACAGAATGGTTTGTCATATCTTGCGGGGAGAAGTTAGCAAGGATTTTTCTGAGGTGACAACCATCTCCCTTTGTTTCTTTATCATATTCCTGAAAATGAATCTAAAGGTCACCTACAATTGCAGGGTTGCAGGGCTATTCTGTTGGACAAGGATAAAAACCCAAAGGTAGATGGACATTCAGTTTATCTTCACTTCTAGATAATATATAATGAGAAAAATTCGTGGATTTTACTATGGTCGGAGGAGTCATTTGAGTTAAATGTTGTTTCTTTTGCTTTTCCAGTGGGAACCATCTAAACTGGAGCTAATCAGTGACAATATGGTTGATCGTTACTTCTCTAAGGTGGATGATGAAGATTGGGAAGATTTAAAACTCCCTGCCAGACCAAACTTGCCTGCACATGCCATTTCCAAGCTCTAAATATCAATTAAAATAGGTTTGTGATTTTCGGTATAGTTCTCACGTAACCCTGGCAGGCAACCCAGTCTGGAATGCCCGATGTCGTCTTGTGAGGTCGTTTACTTCAGAAGATTATCAAAATGGCAAGATCGACATATTTTCATATGATACTGGTACAAGTATAAGATAAATGGAAATTTGTAAAATAATTGGGTAACAGTGCAAGTTATAGCTGCACAAGTAGGAATAATGGTACCTGAGATAATATTGTTTCCATGAAGTAGAGATCTAGAAACAGGTTTGCTGATAGAATGCATGCTTACTCGGTGTAGATTATGTGGTACCCGAGGACATTTTTCATTGTACCATTGATTCACATTTCCATTGCGATTTACTCTTTGCAACTACTGGAAATGCAGAAATAAATTGGTGTTCTTGTGGAATTGTAGTTTGATTTGAATCACGATTTAGGTTGAAATTCTATTGCTGAAAATGTGAATTTACAGAATGAAAATGGGGTTTTATAGTATTCAGAAATAATTGTTGCAAGAATGAGAAACATCCTTGACTGTCTTTGATGAACATTTCAAATGTGTTTCATAGCAGAGTGGAAGCCTAAGCAGATTTCCTAGATTCATGATATGAATCATGTTTGTTGGTGTTAATGTATTGAGTAGCCCAAAGATGGTAGCCAGTTTGTGGGGTTGGAACAATTCTCTCGAATGTTTGTGACATTTAAAGTTTCTGCAGCAATATTTTAAGGTCGGTTAAATGAATCTTGTTTCGTCATTATACTTATTTAAGGGTCATGTTTTATGTTTCTAGTTGAGATTACGTGGTATAATTCTCTCTTATATGTTTATATTCTAAGTTTTAGGATTTAATACTAACGAATCGTAATTTAACTTGATCATAACATGATAGCCTTTCCCACAAGTGAATTGGAATTTAGTTCCTCTCCTCACCTCTGCTTGCAAGTCTAAATGAAAAACCAGCACCACCATTTTCTGGTTCATAAACGGTATCATGTTTAACTTGTATCATTTCATATCGATAAAAGCAACTAGTCAAGCCGAAGTTTCCTTGAAAAAAGCCATAAATATACTCCTCACAATTTTACAAGCCATGAAATCTATGTGGGAAACTAGGCACAAGCCTTCAGACTCATGGGTATGGAAAAGTTTGCTGGAAGGAAAGAAGGTCCTTACAAAGAGATACATTTGGAAAATTGGGGATGGTGTTGATGTTAAATGGTGGAAAAATCCTTGGATTCCGGGTAATCCGAAGGTGCAGAATATGGGGCGAAGCAGCATTAGGAGAGTTCAAGAGTTGATTATGCAGCCTCATAGAAGATGGAACACTGAAATTATCTATAGAGACTTTGCACCAGAAGTTGCCAGAAAAATCCTATCTATACCTTTGGCAGCACAACGTGATGATATCAGATGGTCCCATACAAGTTGAAGATGTTATACACTAAAAAGTGCTGAAACAATCAGCAAGTTCCTCCCATCCCAACACAGCACTCAGCTTATTCTCGCGCAACATGAAAATACGATTTAAAATTAAAATAAAATTAGTGGATTAAGATTGACTATTTTTTGACATGAACCTGTATGAGACGACCCGTTAACACGAATAATAAATGGGTTTGATTATAGTCAATCATGAATAACACGGAATTGACACAATTAGCATGTTTTAAGTAATATTATAAGAATAAAATGTTAATTTTTTATTATATTTTGTCAAGTATTGACTTAATTCTTGTACAAAAAAAAATATTTTTATTCTTGTTTATTATTAAATTTATTAAGTAAATTTTTAGTTTATAAAAAAAGTATGAGTATAGATTCGACAAAAGTGATAATGAAATTTTATACTTAAAATTGAGCATTAAATTTTTTATTAACAGGTTATATGGATCAACGCAAACACGACACGAAAATAAATAAGTCGGTACTAAATGACACTATTCATTAAACGGGTTGAGTTAGAATTGACTAATGTTCGACACGAATCCGAAATGACCCGACCCGACCCAACATGATTATCACCGCTAAGTAAATTTTAAACACCAAAAATAAAAAATTAAAAAAAAAGGTCCTGATGTAAGTAGCATGGACTAAACAGATTAGAGAAGCACTGAGTTAGAAAAATTCATTATTCTCAAATATGTGTAGCAATTATAAAAACCAGTGGTGTGGTTGGTCTAGTGGTTAAACTAAGATTCAACTTCTCCTACCAGAGATTGCCTTCTTATTACAAAGAACAGGTATTGACTTTACATATACATTGAAGAATATCAATATCACCAATTGGGTGATAGTGATAGTTATTTCTGACCTCTACTAATTAGTTTTCTCTTTTAATACTACTAAAAAAACAATATCTAGTTTTCCATATAAGAGGAAGGAAAGTTTCTGTTGTGGAAATTTTACTGAAATGTAATTTTCAAGGGTTTACTTTTTTGCAATGTACTTACAATGACATTACATATTTGGACTTAAAATATTAATACAATTTTCTAATTCTATTGATCACAATTATTGAATTAGTAGTGAGTCTCAACATCCGCAATTAAATCAATGATAGTGATCGATCGAACTAGCAAATGGTGTCCAAGTAACATTGCTCTACATATTATGCACGAGACCGTAAACAAATGAGTAACGAACGAAATTATGTAAACCTATGGAAAATGAGAAATTCATTTGTAAAACCGATTATAACTTACAAAAAAAAAAAATTGTTGTAGGTTACACTATGTTTCCGGGTTTACTGGGGTCTGATGAACGTAAAAAATATAATAATGTCATCTGATCTTCTAGTTGATTCAAATAATTTTTTATTTTTATAAGTATTTGTTCAAATAGTTATCATACCAACAGTATTACAGATATACGGGGTTTACTGGGAGTATGGTGATATGTACTACTTAGTTTTTTTATTTAGATAAACTTTACCGATTACTCATAATCCACACAAAATATTCATACATTAGCGGGTTGAGTACCTATTTTATTAATACATGTTGTGAATGAGTTGAGTAATATCATCATTCAATGTAATGCCACCTTTAGGAAGAATTACATAACCGGTGAACGATGTTACTTGACAGTTGAACCAACAATTTTCTAGGCTGTTCTCTGGTCAAATTCTCTTGACCTGTAACCTTTGAAGGGGCCAAGATTTCCAATTGGTTGAGATCTGGAATAATTGAAACATATTTAGAGATGGTTTTGGTGATGAATTGAAATTCAACAATAGGGTCATAAATAGTCTGTTCATAAGTAGAAATAAGCGTGTGTTTTTAGTGTTTGTGCATAGTTTGATGTGGAATGATTATAAACTCTAGACAAGGTTAAAAACAATTAAGGTGAAGGCCGTGATTGGAAAAATGGTGGAAAATGCTTATATCATTTGGAATAATATGTGACTGCAAGATCTAGATCTCCTCCGATACTTCTTTTCTTTATCTATTCTTTTTGACAGATCATTCACCATTAATGAGTAAGAGATCTATTTATATATAACAGATGTTTCTTGAATTTATAGTAAATAATCTTTAGCGGAGAAAACCTCAAAACTTGATCTTATTAAGGGAACACTTCAAAAGGGTTGTTAGACTTTGGTTCAAGAAAATAATTTTTTGATATCGAATCTTCTTTGTTTCTCTCATCACAAGTGACACGTGTAAAATTTAATTATTCTATTATTTTGACGATCAAATACTACAAAATAACTGAAATTAATATCTACGAAAACCGAAAATTGACTGAGATCAGACAATCAGGCTAGTATTAAACGCTAATTGTATGCCCAGTTGTCTGCAGATTCTGAGTATTTTCCTCTAGAAGTATATATGTATAGTGCAAGGTTCAGAGCCATTTTCCAACTATGCTGAAGTAAAGAGCACTGCAGTTTCCAGCTTACTAACTGGAAACTATTAAACTCTTGTGTCCCATTCTTCTCTGAACTTTGCATGCGAGCCTACTAGTCTTCAATTTTGGTCTGATGTACCGGCTACAAGAGGGACCACACTCAAACCAGAGAAGACTGCTCTCTCTCTCTTTCTCTCTCTCCAATCAATTTTTCTTTCTCTAATTTTTTTCTTGGCAAATCATTTATCAACTAAAGATCAAGTGAGTCGGAGTGACCCACTATTTATAATGGGTCATACTTGAATTTGTGATAGATAATTTATCAAAAAAAATGGAGAGAAAATGGGTTGTAGCGATCTCATTCAAAAAAGACGGATATTCCAACATAGCTTGACATTTGCAACGTCCTTTTTCAAACTAAAAATCAATATTGGAAACTAATTATGTGAGTTTGGAGATTTGAGAAATTAGTTGAAATTCCAAATAGTAGAAACAATTTGTGAAAATTCATTTGAAATTGCCAAATTCTCCTATATCACTCTCTCTTTTTTTTTCTATATTTTTCTTTGTGCCCGAGGGTGGGGGTTCGTTTCATTTAATAGAAACAAAAAGGAAAAATATTGTTTGATTGCGTCACATGATTTTTGAGCTTATATAAGGTGGTTTCATCGATAAAATCTTATATGACCTATATTGAATATCTAATATCAATGAAACCATTTTTTTTATCAATAAAAAAAATTAACCGCCCTCAAATATAGCACGAGAAAATACATAATTCATCAACCATGAAGCATAACAGAAACAAATCTTTCAGATTAATTTCTATGCAAGAATATTTCTTACAAAAAAGTAGTAGTCATATGTGAGCAACAAATAGAAAGTGCAAGAACAAAAACAATACCATTGATGATGATGCTATTTGATAAATAAAAACCTCCATATCCAATAAGAGGAAAACTTAATCAAATTGCACCACCCATTCATTACATATTTAACATATTCCTTGAAAACTTGAATTTATATCATATATATATGTCACAACTTTTTCTTGTATCTTTCCTTCTTCTTTAGGAGGAATCATTTACTAAACCCAAATAATCCTTCAATCCACTAGGGAAACAAGGGTACCTCCTCCATGAATGTCCATGCAACTTGAAGATCTTCACAACCCTATCCTTTATCGATGACCGACCATCGACATGCAACAAGGCCACAAGCTTCTTCACTGATCCAAAAATCAGCATCTCCTCCAAAACCCTTTCTGTGGGGTGAAAGCTGCAAATCAACCATAGGGTTTTCACCACAATTTTCGTTGCAGCGTCAGATACATGTAACAATTTATTCGAAATTGCAGCAATACCTAACCTATGCTCTATAAAGGCCGATCTTCCATCGGCACATTCACAAAATAACTTAATCAAATACAATATTTTCTCGCATTTTGATCGGTTTGAGTCCGGGAGAAGCTCAATTAGGGTACAAACTGCCCCGGCTTCAATGGCCTTCAATCGATTTTTCTTCGATGCACTCAATATTTCTATTAAAACTTTTAGGGCATATGAACTCGCCTTAGTACATATTTCGTCTGAGACAAGCTCGAACAATGACTTGAAGAAATCAATACCTTGGTCCCTTATGACAAAGTTCCAATCATAATCAGCTTTACCCATCTTTTGGAATATGGAAATGGCGTAAAATCGGGCCTCGACACTTCCTCTTTGAAGCATGATGGCCATGGATTTAGTGCATTCCTGCTTTGATAGCAATTGCATAGTTTCATCCCCTATAGATATGGGTATCAAGTGCAAAACACCAAGGGCCTCCTCACAAGCTCTAAAAGCAGCAAAATCTGAGCTTTCAATCAAAATTTGGACAATTATCCCAACAAGCACTTCAACACCTCCAGATCTCTTAAAAACAACCTTTATGTCATCACTAGTTTCAATAATGGATCGAAGTTTTTTCAAAGAACTGACCTTGAATGGTGTGGACTCGACGTTGTTAAGCAGCGCCACCACCTCGTCATGCTTGATTGATGGTCGTGGTGGTGGCCGCGATGAACACGACTGAGACCGGCCATTCTGCCATGCATGAATGAGCCTCTTGAGGGTATGATTTGGGGTGATATCGAAATTTTCGATGTTTTGCATTGTGGCCGGGCATGTCTTTTTCTTGTAGGTGAAGAACCATTTTTCGATAGGCTTTCGTTCATACGAGACCCCCGTTGAGATTGTGACAGGGTCCTTCATGAGCTCCATGGAAATGGGACATCTGAAATCTTGAGGAAAATCCATGGATGGGTCTGGACTGTGGTCCATTGCCATTGTAGTTGGAGGGAGGTTGGGTAAGTATGATCCAGGTTTTATATATATTTATGTTCAAAGAGATGTGTGGAAGTCTAAAGAAAGAAAAAATCAAAGTCAAAACAAATTAGATGCCTTATGCAAGCTGCATGTGTAAACATGGAAGCAACAAGGAAGAGTTTGGAAAGCCTGATATGTTTGAATACATGGTGAAAATATTGTTTTGGCCCCATGTTATATGCTAAATTCTCATATGACCCATGTGATTATGTAATTCTTCATTTACGATTTTCGCCAAATCTGTTTTTTTCTTTTTTCTTTTGGGGTAATTTTGCTTAGCAAAAAGAATGCCATAAATACCTCTAGCAAAAAGGATAGAAAAAAAAAAACTTTCTTAAGCTAGCTTTATTAATTGATTTGCATCACTTAAATTGGCATGTGCAAAATGTGAAAATATTTTAGAATTAGTAACTACATCGAAACCATTGTGCATCTGTTGCAAATTAAGCGGAGACTCCATAGGTATGATGGCTTCTGTTGTATTTCTGGCCGATTTTGACACTAGTTAAATGGGAAGAATCACTCAGATTTTGAATCAACTAGTAGATCATCAACACAGGGGCCTATGAAACAAGCAACAAAGTAAGCCTTACATAACATCCCTTCTAGTGTTTGCTCTTTATGAGGGTGTTGGGACGAAATCACCCTCTTAATCTCTTATCTTACCATTCTTTATTTGATAAAACTTTCAGTAAAGTTTTCAGTGCTAAATAATCCCCCGTCCAAGGTTCTTGCTCTCATAGTGCATTTATTCGGAAAAAAAAGTATAGGTTTTTTTTTTTTTTTGGACTTGTTAATATGGGGTGAGAGGAAGCTTGAGAGAGGGAAGTTGAACTAGTAACCTCCACATTACAAGTTGGAGCACTACACACCCACTAGGGTAGGACCTTAGTCCTGTGTAGGGGGTTAAAAAGTGACGAAGATGAATGGAAATTAACTTTTGGGAGGGACATTATTAGATTTCTCCAAAATTTAGGGGCGGAATTTGTACAATTTTGAAAGTTTGCCGGACCGTTTTGGGAGGTTGACTTTAAGAGATGACAGCAGTATTGAACTAGATTAGATGTAAAGTCGGGAAGAGATGCATGGATAAATATTCAGATTTATATTTAAGTAAATGATTTCTCAACAGTTTACTACAACTATATTCAAACCCTGCTTACATATACACCGCTGAGGACGGCGAGGTTTTGCAGTTTATAATTTCATAACTTGTGTTAGGCTCTCTCTCTCTCTTAATATGAGCCATTAGCTTGAATGGGAGGATGTCAGGATTGCTATGTTGAGCACCCAAACTTTAATCATACTCGATTTGTTTGAGGCTTGCAGTTTGTAGTCATTTAGAATATATATGTAGTCGGCACGAGTTTAAAGAGTGCTTTTAGTACCAAAAAAGAGAAAAAAACAGAAGGTGATCATGATATAGCATAGTAGAACTATAATGCTAACTATTGAATAATATTAAAGCAAATTAAAGTGTCGGGATATGTAAAGTGTAACAACAACTGAACTAAAGCAGTAGTAAACGGGAAAACACAAGGAGATCACCACCATAAGTGCCAAAAAAAAAAAATCTCAATCCACAAAGAAAAAGAAGAAAAAAAAAGCAAATAAAACATATGCCTTTATGGTTTGAAAAAAAATTGACTTGATTAAGTAAGTAATTAGTATAGTATATTCCTGATTAAAATCACATCCTAACAAGATAAATAAAAATATCGAGACTCATTTTCATCGAATGATCACTAAATTAAGTCTAAATAACATTACCCTAAAAAAAATTATTCGATCGTTGGACCACTGATTGTCTTCACATTTACAGCCATGGCAAGGAAAGATCATTGGAACAACATCCAATTACATTGTACCATGATATGTTTAATGCATATATCTATTAAATATCTATACTCACACGTTAAATCTCACTACCAAACAACATGATCAAGATGCCCAATGAACGTACAGCTGCTATATTCCATTATGGTTGGCTTTGTGTGCTTGTTTATTCACACCAATTCATTAGTTGTAGCAACATTTGATCCAGTGGGTTGTTTTTGAATTTAAATTAGCATGATAGACAGCCTCAATAACTATACAAAACCCTAAATTTCGATATTGGTAGTTGCATTCATGTCTTGGTGAACTAGGGTTAAGTTTTTATCTATAGCTTTACAGTCGGATCCAGATCTCTTCAATATTTTTTTTTTACATTTTTTTTGGTGAATCATTCACTATTAATGAGAGTAGCATAGTTTTTATGTGCTTGAAAATACCTCTCCTTGAGGCGGTTGAGGTATATCTCTAGTTGCCAATGCTCGTCCCTTCTAGAAAATTGCATCAAGGGATGGCTTGCCAATTTAGGTTTTGAGGATGGTATGCACAACATTTTAACCTTTTGTACAAAACATTGTTTTTACGTTTTACTACTCAAACGCGCAACGCTCAGATCGCAATAAAATAACTTTATCGTTAGTAGTGTAATGCATTGGGAACTACAGTTATGCCAAATATTTTTCTTGAATATTTGACGTTCCCGTTTTGTTTTGTTTTTTGCCAAAATCTTGTAAAGGTGATGATGGCTTAAAGGCTTGCATTATGAATCTAATTGGTTGAAGCCATACATTTTTTTTAACAAAATAAAAAAACCTCTATATGTAATTGGTTGAAGCCATACATATGTACTAGGGTGTTCGTGTGCAATGCATGCTTTTTTTTATTGTAGTTAAAACGTTAAAATATTTAAACTGTTATTATGTTATATATATGTGGGGGGGGGGGGCGTGATTCATTTGTTGGGTAATTTGTTAAATGAGGGAATTAAAAAAAAAAAAAAACCTAAACTTTATAGGTTAAAATTTAACCATGGGTTCTCTTAGAACACTGATCTATCTCCATTGATTTATTAACTAATGCAACACCAACAATATCTAATGCAAAACATTACCTCATGGAACTAATCTAAAGGTACTGATGGATACCTAAACTAGTACTTTATTGGCTGACTAGAGGAGGGATGACATTGGCGGAGTAATGAGTTGCTTCATCATGACTAGAGCGTTACGAGTTCAAGTCAGGAATATACATGTTCGACCTTCCCTATATGTCGTAGTAACTTTAAACTCATGCATTTAGGTAATATTTTCTTTCTATTAAGCCATGAAATTGATTGATTAGAGGAGAGCAAAATATTGAGGCAGGTGGGAACAAGGGAAATGAGATCAAATGGGATTCATGTGCCCATGTTCACATAAACAAAAATTGTTTAGTGTTTAGTCAAACAAGGACTAATCCCAACTGATTATGATAGATGTGATGGTTTCATAAAGAAGCTGTTCTAGTTTATGATCTTGCTAATCTCTAGTCAAACTTTGTTTATATCTCTCTTTCTATAAAGTAATATTATGAAGGCAATCTCATCCATGTGGAACTAATTAGGGTCAGAATAAAGAAGCTATAAAAAATTTGTTTTTTTTGGTTGTTGGGGGGGGGGGGGGGGGAGGGGGTGGACCAATGACCAAGTTGCCTAAAGAACAAGAGATCTTCATAGAAATTATCAATACCATTTGCTATTATCATGAACCCCCTTGAATCTTTCCATGTGCATTATCTCAAGAGAAATTGTTGACATTAACATTATTGTTTTAATGTGGTTAAGATCTAATAATACAAACCCAGACTTGACACATTTCACTAATCTTTGACATTTTTGCGGCATTAATCTGGGTTTTTTGTTAATTGGTATCAAAACCACCCCAAGTCGTGGGTTTGATTCACGAAACGAATGATCAAAAACTCAAATTCAAATTACTAGTATAATTCATGTCAAAGGGCGTAATGGTGTCGATCGAGTGACGGACCACTCTAAACACAACTCCAAAGTGTTGTGTTGTTAAGGGTGACAATAAAGTCATGTCATATTACGTTTCAAATTTGAGTTATCTTATGTTTGTGTCATAGGTGAACTAAAAAGTACATAATCATAGCATTTTTTTTTCTCTCAACCAAAATCATTACCCACAGGTCCCTCATAAATCAAAATTAAAATCTATCTTGTTCATATACTAAAACAGTTACGCGAAAAAACTTTTTCACTCTTCAACAATTCACAAAAAATTAGATCAACAAATGAGAAAGAAAATAAAGTTTTTGTGAAAAATCAATTGTTTGTATGTACTTGACATTAACCCTGTTCATGTATTACTCTAGTTAATTAATTTGTCGGTTTCATTTTGGAGTTCATATTGTATTAGATGGAAGTTGCTAATCGTCGATTAAAAAATTGTCACCCTTAGATTTTAAATTACATACATGAGGTACCAGATAGGACACGTCCCATCAGTGTTGAGACTTTTTACAGATTAGTCTAGGTTCCTTTCAAAGAATAGGGTGCAAATGAACTGTACCAAGCCGAGCACTAGATTCTTCGGGTTTGAGTTGTTGTTTGCAAAGAATGTATGGGATGGGCTCGGAATTGCGATGAACTTTAAACATTATGTTTAAGCTTGATTGCTAATCAATTTTGGTAATTTCTTGAAATTAGGTCATGAAATTTATTTCTTATGAATATCCTGATTTCAACGTGAATTGTCTGTCTTTGATCGAACTACGGAGATAATTAGTCGAGATGTGTGCTAGCTGGCCTGGACACCCTTAACCGTTAACAAATATATATACATAGAATGATGCGTATAATTTTGATCTTATGTGGTTCTATGATATAGATAGTGTAAGAGGTAGAACCCTCTACTAAGAATTTCGGCTTGACCTGGATTAACCTACGCGGGCGACCCCCCAATAGCCTTTACCTCTCTTCGCCAATAGGACCCTTTCCTAAGGCAATCCCACATCGGAACCGTTATATGACACAAGCCAGTGTTCCACCTCTTCCCTCCCATGATTGAGTTCGTTTACCTCTTTCTAATGCCTGCATCACGCCCACCGCCACCCCAAGGGCACCGCCCGTGGGCTCAAGGCCACTAGCTTTTCTTTGTTTCACTTCATGAATTTTCAAGCCCTTAGTTTTTAAATAGTAAAAAATAGAGCGTCAAACGTTGGATTAAATAATTACGTATTGAGATAAACGGGTGACGGGTAAAAAATATAAAATTTTAATACGAACACGATCAGTTTAATAAACGGGTAACATAACACGACTTGTTTAACCAATTTAATTTTAAAAAATTTATATTAACAAATTTTAATACCCCACTTTTTTATTGTCAATTGCACTTACCTAAAAAAAAAAAAGAATTTTTAGCCAAATTGAAAGCTTAAAAAAAAAAAGCAAGAGCCCATTACTTTTTATAGACAACTCAACTCTCCTCATCTCCCTTCATTTTCTAATGTGGGATAAAAATAAAAGGCATTGGTTTACCTTTGTCTTTGGAGTGCTCATCTTCTCATCTTTTTTGTCTTTGAACTACTACTTTACTTTTTTTTTTATTGATTTCTTTTTTTCTTGTGAATTTTTTAAAATAATTATTAATTTATTATTATATTAATTTTATTTAAATGAGTAAACGTGTGATAAACAGTTTGACAGGTTTCACTCGAACACGACCCGTCTATTAAACGTGTTTAGCGTGTCAACCCGTTTATTACCCAAACTCATTAAAATCTCACTCAAACCCGCTTAATTCGTATTAATTCGTGTTGATTAATCGTGTCGTGTTAAATTTTGACAGCTCTAATGAAAAGTAGTGTTAAATAATAAAAAATGGTGTTGTACCGTGAAAAATGAAAGTGAATAGTGAACTCTTGAAAGACATTTAAATAGGAAGGAATGACTTCATAAGGAAGCCTTGATAAAACTTCTTGAAGAAGTTTGGTAAGTTGGCTTTTTGGAAAAGCTCAATGAGGTAACTTCTTGAAAAAGCTTGGAGAGACAATCTTTGAGAAAAGCCTCTAGAAATGAGAAAAGAATGAGGAAGATGAGAACAATGCTTTTTATTGATAGACGAAGAAGTAGTGCAAAAAAAAAATTATAATTTTTGACATTGAAAAATTCAGCGAGTCCCTGAAGATGAAAAGATACCGTGGAAAGCAATAAAAATTTCGACTCACCCAAATGAAAACAAAGCACATGTCCACAACCCTTATCTCTCGCAAAAAATTCAAAGGTTCGGGGCATGGAAGGCAAATGATGAGCCTAAATTTGATTAGGTCAAGCCTAATTTAATTAAACCAAGAAAGACCAAAGAAAAACCCAATCAGAGCTGAGTCGAACCATCAGGAGGAAATCCAAAAGGACATTAAAAGGCCAAGGACCCCCCAAACGGGGGGCGTCGCCCAATGGGCCCAAGTGGGCGCCGCCCATGGCCTGCCCTTTTGTTCCTCTCCTCCCTTTTTCACTCCAATGCAAGTCCAAGTCTAAGCTCATAATCAAGATCAGCCCAACTCAGGATCATCCTCCGACGAAATAGGGACATGAGCGAGAGAATATTAGGATACGAAGATCTAATCCTACTAAGATTGTACTTATCAAAATGGTAAAAACCCCATTCCTCACGTCACCGCCTTACCAAAGCCTATATAATGTAAGTCCTCTCCACATAGAGGGCATGCCTTCATGACCTTGGAGACCTCTCTACACACCAAGTCTTTCTCTCTCTCTCCCAAAGTACTGTAATTCTCCCGGAGTACACTCTTCCGATGACTCTTATTCATCAATAAATATCTTCGGTCACCACTGCCGTTCCCGAGAGTGGAGTAGGTCACCCGGACTGAACCACTATATATCTTTGAGTTGACTCATTATTTACTGTTTTGTCATTGATTGCCTATTTACTACTCATTGATTGCACATTTACTCATTCTTTACTGTTAATTTTACACAATACCGATATGTGCATCATCAAATTATAAAAAAAAAGTTCGTCGAATTATTTAATCAGATTTTTGAAATCAAATTTAAATTTAAATCTGTTAGAATTTAATCCAAACCTAGTCCTCTAATTGAGATCTTACCTGCAAGGAATTTGGTTAGGAGGAGGTTGGTGAGTTCCTCCCAGCAACTTTGAAGCATTTTCTAACATTTTACGCATCTTTGAAAATTCGGGGTATTTAGCAGGTGAGTTGATAGAGAGATCAATCATTATTTTTGAGAAGCGTTGGCATTTCCCTTTCTTTTTTCATTGATGACAGTGATGTATAGCCAGGAGCTAAAAAGATAAAACATATGATATTTTGCATTCAGATTGGCATATCGATTTTGGTAGGCTTACTTTGACACACTTTTTAATAGATTAAATTTTGATACGATTCTAATTTTAATTGAAATTTTATTAGGAAGATACAAATTGAAATTTTGATCGATTGTCCAAATTTGAACCCGTTTATTATCCAATTTGCATGGTTTTGTAAAAATATGCAATATATGATGAAATTAAAATGGTTATTAGATGAAATTAAGAAGAACTTAGATAGATGCAATTTATTAAAATTTCACTCAAATAATTTACTTGGGTTGAATCAGAATTTTCATGTAAATAAGTATTTTGAAATAAATTTGTCATTTTAGATTCAAAAGAACACAAATTGAACTTCTTGATTAAAATTTTTTTCATTATGTACCAATCACCGAATAACCCTATATATTTTTTTTTAATGAACACACATAAGATGATACATGCATATTTTGAACATGCATTACCCAACATTATAATGTAGTGCAAGAGCCAAAGAAGGGCAACAAATCTAATTTCAAGCAACACCTTTCAAAAGAGCCTCTAACCTTTGGAGGAATGGATGAGAACTTATCAATCAGTCTGAAACTCTTTCTGCAACCGATATATGATTTCAGTTCATCTTATTTTTTGATGAACACACACATAAAGATACGTGCATATTTTGAACATACTTTTACTTTTACTCAACATCATACTACACTCAACATGATCTAAGTTTTTTTCAATATTTTTTCTTTCCATTTCTCTTGGAATATCACCCACCATATATTAGTAAAGAATTTTATTATATAATAGACACACTTAAATTCATAATAAATTATTTATTTAAAAGATTAAATGACAAATATATCGGAGAGACAAAAAATACTATTTGAGTCTAATTAATTAAAACTATTGGTTTGAAAATGAACTTTGTCAAATCTTAAAACCAACACCAATCTAAAAGCTTTAATGAATTAGGTTCTGGTTATGCCTGTCTCATCGGACACATCACACCCTTTTTACAATTTTTTTTTGTTTAATGATTAGGGGTGTTTGGATCAACTTATACGCACCTCGACTAATCATTTCTTCGGTCCGATCAAAGAGAAATCATCCACGTCACAACTAAAGTATTCATAATAGATAAATCTCTCGTGACCTATATAATCTTAAAAAATTATTAAAATTTGAATTCAAAATGCATAAATTTATACATCTAAAATGGCAATGACTTAAACGATTCTATACATAAGATGATTAGTTATTACTCGTACTTGAAGGCACAGAGTAATAAAAAAATGGTTAACAATAAGCATATTTGTATTCACGCCTAAAATTAAATCAAAAACATAGAGGAAAAAGAAAAAAATTTAAGTACCGGTTGTAGTGGGGGTGAACGATGATAGTATTGGTGGTCGATAGTGGTGGTGGTGAGAGACGACGATGATTGTGGTGGGTGGTGACGATAGTAGTGATGGTAGCAGCCGTGGATGGCAACAGTGATGACGGTGGTGGGCGAGGACGGGACTTCTGGGCAACAGTGTGATGGGTTGTGGCGAATGACGGTGGTGGTGGTAGGTGTAGTGGGAGTGGGCGACAGTGGGTGGCGGTAGTAGTGGGCGACGACAGGTGGTAGTGGATGGTGGTGGATGGTAACGGTAGGCGACTATAATAGTGGTAATAAATGTAGGAATGAGATAACAATGGTAGTAGGTAATAACGGTGGACGACGGTTGTAGCAATCGGTGGTTGGTGGCGATAGGGCAGTGGTGGTGAGGGTGGAGGTGGCGATGGCGATGGCGACGACGACGGAGGTAGGGATGGCGTGGCGGCGACGGCGGTGGTAGTGGTGGTGGTAGGGCAATTTCAAATACTATTTTTTTAAAAAAAATACTTATGAGATGTTATAAATTTTAAAAATACTTTTAAAAAGTCACTTCAAATATATTTTAGATATCTATTTTATTTATTAAATTTAAGGTGTTAATATTAGCCGTTTTATTAACTTTAAAATAAAATTTAACCAATCTAAATTATGAAAATATAAAATTATTTTACTTATCTTTTAAAATTAAAATTATATTATATTTTATTGTATAGATTATCCAGATAACGATTGAAAATGAAAAGGAAAAGGTAAAAGTAAAAGGCAAAAGGCAAAAGGTGCAAGCAAGCATTTTGTTTCATTTTCTTTAATAATTTTCAGTCTTTCCGCTTGACAGACCAGGCTTCAAAAAATGGCCACAGTAGTTCACACATCTACCAAACATTTTTGTTTTCTACTTTGGCGTGCGTTATAGGTGAGACTATTATGTCTATAAATTTATCGAATTTAATCCGAATACGATTTCATATAGGTAGATATGAACAAGTATTTTTGACTAATAATTTAAATTTGTACCAAATTATAATATTATATTTCACAAATTTAAATATAAATATATTAATATTTTACTCAATTCAAATGCTATATAGATAGTTATTGTAAACAAAAATACTTTGGTGACCAAATGATGTGGCAACATCATTTTTATTGGATGTGTTGTGGGTGTCGGTGGAATCCACCAATCTAACAGCCCACATCATTTGGTGCATAAATTTGGTCACCATAGCATTGTTGTATTACAAATAAATGAGGATTTGATTGATTATAAAATAAATTTAAATATTTGTTGAAATTCAATTATTCAAATATTATATAACTATTTAATATTACAATAGAAAATTAAATTCTCAATTTATAAAAAACACAACAATTAATAAAATTGATTCAATTTTCATCTACTTTGTTCCAATGATAAAAGATACATCTAGGAAAAAAAATTTCCGGCCCAAAAATATAAACTTCTCTACACGACCCTCAACGTCAGACAACCCAATTAACACACTCCACAAATGTTAAACAATCTCGTTAATCTACACTTATGTCTATATTCATTTTAATTTTAAATTGCCTAATTAAAAAATTAAATTATTATTTAAAATACAAATATTACAAGATTATTTCAATTTTTTATATACTTTATAGTGTCTTCAGACATGAGGTTCTTGCTAATATAGTTATTTACTGGTTATTGTCACGTGTTTGAAGATACGAAGTAATAAGGAAATTGTTGATCATAAAAAAATTTGTATTCATACCAAAAATTAAATTATAAACATAAAAAATAGATAAAAGAATTTAAGCACCAATTGTAATGAGAGCGAGTAATAGTGGTGGAAAATTATTATGTTTTGTAGTGGGCGGTGACAATCATGGTAGTAGTGACAGCTGTGGGTGGCAACGGTGATGGTGGTAGTGGTAACCATGGACGATGACGATGGTGGTGGTAGGCAACAGTGATGGTGGTTGGTAGTGTTGGCAGTGACGACGATGGTGGTGGTAATGGACGACAGTGGTGGTGAGAAGATGGTGATAGTAATAATAAATATAAGAATAAGATAATGATGATGGTTGGTGACGGTGGACAATGGTAACGAGTGATGATGGTGGTAGTAGTGGTGGTGTCGATGACGATGGTAATTATGGTGGTGGCGGTTAAGGGTGTCAATCGTATCGAATTAAATAGTTACGTGTCAGGTTAAACGAGTGACGGGTAAAAAACATATAAACTCATACACGATACGTTTAATAAACAGAAAAAAAAATCTCAACACAAACATAACCCGTTTAATAAGCGGGTAACACGATACGACTCGACTCGTTTAACTCGTTTAATTTTAAAAAAATTATATTAATAAATTTTAATACTCTATTTTTTTTACTCACAATTGCACTTACCTCAAAAAAGAGAAATTTTTAGTCAAATCTCATAAAAATAAAACTTGAAGGCTTAAAAAAAAACAAGAGGTCATTGCTTTTTATAAGCAACTCAACTTTCCCCATCTCTCCTCATTTTTCAATATGGGACAAAAACAAAAGACGTTGATTTGCATGTCTTTGAAGTGTTCCTAATCTCCTCTCATTTGTCTTTGAACTACTACTTTACTTTTTTTTTTTACTGATTTCTTCACTTTTTTTTCTTACTAATTTTTTAAAATAATTATTAATTTATTATTATATTAATTTTATTTAAACAGGTAAACGTGTGATAAACGGTTTGACAGATCTCACCCGAACACAACCCGTTTATTAACGTGTTTGGTGTGTCAACCCCGTTAAGATCTTACCTAAACCCTCTTAATTTGTGTCGGTTAATCGTGTCGCGTCGAATATTTACAGTCTTAGTAGTGGTAGAGGTGATAATAGAGTGGCAATGACGATCGTGATGGTGGTGGGGTGGCCACAACGATGGCAATGATGGGGCAATGGGGGGTAGTGGGGTGGTAGAGCAATAGTGAGAGTGGTGGTAGTTGTGACATAGGTGATGGTAGGGGGTGGCAACAGTGGTGGTGATTGTGTAGGGGTAGTTTGTGGGGCAGTGATGGTGGTGGCGGAGACGATAGTAGTTGTGGTGGGGTGGTGATGGGATGGCGGTGGACCTGATAGTGAAGTGTTTTGTAAAGAAGTAATTTTAAAGATGTAGAATTTTTTTTTAAAATTTTTACTTACTTATTTAAGTGGTAAAACTACTTCTGATTTATTTGAAAAAAAAATTTTTATCAGATATTTGAAAATAATTAAAATAAATTATTTCACACACTATTTTTTATTTATTTTAAAATACTTATTAGAATTCATAAGTCTAAGAAACACTTTTGAAAAAAAATACTCCAAATACATCCTTTAGGTGACCTATTTTCTCTATTAAATTTGGAGAGTTAATGTTAATCGTTAGATTAATTTTAAAGTAAAATTTAAAACGATCTCAACCACACAAAAAAATTATTTTTTATATCTTCAATTTTTGTACTTGATTATATAGACAAGTATCTTTTGATTTGTATGGTTATTTAATGAAGTAGAGTTGAATTTAAATAGAATTTGCTAAAATTCATGTTAATTTAGTTAGTTAAATCTGATTAAATATTTTTCTTATTAAATGAATTTGGATATAGATTGTAAAAATAAAATCCAACAAATATTTTAATTATATTTAAATTAGAATTTTTAAATGGGAGTCATTGACGGGTATAAGTGAGACTAAATCTGAGCCATCCTTATATTGGGATTAGTCATTGTTGAAGATGGACTATACGTCAACATGACAAAATTAGATATTGGGATTAAGGGAATTGGGGCCCGGCTTCATCCAAAGCATTTTATACAACAGTCTTGTCTACAAAACAAGTTCGCTTGGTTCATAGTCATTAAGTGTAATTTTTTTATTTGTGAAAAAAAGGTTGTGTGGGGCCGATCAACATGAAAACTCTACCTACGCATAACAATAATAGCTCGAACCTATTGTCCTCTAAAAGGGCCTTGATGGTGGGTTCCGTAAACGTTTCCTAAAGATGACTAGAGTCATAGCTTCACATTAATTCCATCAAATCACTAAAAACAAGTCAACATTCTATTTTTTTACGAATCAAATTATAATAATTAGTACAAGAAAAATTCTTATGAAATACTATCTTGCCACTGGATCACCAAGTTCGATTTGACTTTGGATTGTGCAAGTACAACATACCAGATTTCAAATACTCCAGAAATTCAAAGTACAAAACGCGGAAACTCCACAACTGCGCCTGTCTGTCGTCCCCTACCTGTTTGCTTATTGCGCAAATTATGCTTAGGCTCCCTTAACTTAAACTATATCTCTCGTTTTATATTATCTTTTAAGTAATTTATTCTTTATATTATATCTTAAATTATTAATTTAATTTTCACATTATCTCAATTATTAACTTCAAAATAAATTAAATTCAACCTAACTAAAAAGGAAAAAAAATCATATCTCCTAGCATTATGCGATTTTATTTTGCCATAATTTTTCATGAAAAATTAGATTAAAAAATCAATGATTGGGGCAATGTAAAATTGAAACTAAAATAGTTTAATATTTTAAGGTCCAATGTGAGGAAGGTATAATGTTTTTTTTAAGCTATATGGAGTCCAAACTTGCGCTGACTATTTACTCGAGTTTAGTGATTGATCATCGTAATTTAAGGTGGGTTAGAGTATATCCTTAAAGGAATAAGAGTAATTAGCTCTTAGAGGGTGTGGAAAGAGATTGAACTTGAGACTTATAGTTCTGATTTATCAACGGTTAGACTCAATTATTGAATCACCCCTAAAAATTAGAAAAGTGTAATATTATACCGATAAAAGAAAGGGACACAAAATTTAGAGTCAAATGATGTGATAGCTGATATGGGATATTGTAGTGTCATGTCATTTAGTTCCTATTTTTAGTCCCTTTTGTTTTTTTGTTCGTCTAGTACTAATCGTGAAAAAAAAATGTTAATTTAGGGAATAACATGAAACAATTGCCATAATTTAAGCAGTTCAAATGTAATTTTTTATTGCCTATATATACTCGACATGATCACATAGTAAGAACATACATAAACCAGTCTGATCAATCACGTACCAGGAAATCTTTGTACGGTTTCTTTACCAACGTGCATGGTAATGGAGATGCCTAAAAACCCTAACAAGGCGGAGCCACCACAGGTCGGCGAAAAATGGGGGGAGAGATGGTTGCGGGAGGCGAGAAAGATCGGAAAGGCGGTGTGGGAAAAAAGATCCAAGAAAGGTGGTGCATTCGCTGAAAGTTGGTGTCGCAATGACCGTAGCTTCATTGGTGTACCTGTTGGAGCCATTGTATGAGGGGATTCGTCAGAACTCCATTTGGGCGGTCCTCACTGTCACACTTATCGTCGAATTCAGAGCAGGTACGTATAAGTTTCTGACAGGGTATTAATTTGGGAAATTTGTGAGATTTTGTAATACCCATTTCAAAATTAATCAAACACTATAAAAAGCCTATTCTCATAGGTTTTTTCTTGCCTATTTTACAGATTCGTGTATTGAGAGTAGTGAATATTAGAACCTACTTAAGTTTGGTATACACCAAAAAGGGAATTATAAGATCCTGTTTTTTCAATATGTTCATGAAACAATCACATCTTTGGATGAAGTTGGGACTAATACATTACATACAAAGGGTATAGGGATGGCTCAAGGTACTTTTGGAGCTTAAGACGGTATTTCTAAATAAGGTCTTTTTATTTTTAGTATTAAATTTTTTTAATTAAAATTAAAATTTCTTATTTTTTGAGTTGCAAAATTACTAATTAATTTTTTATATTCAAATTTTGCTACCATATCTTTAAAATTGATAGTATTACTAATGTAGTTAATCTTTTTTGGGACAATAGTCGACTTTAACTAAGATTTTATCAATTTTAATTTTAAAAAGTTTCTTTTTGCAGAAATAACTTTCTCCATGAATTGTTAATAATAGCATGTAAGTAATACATGCATTTGAAAAAGAATTTAACTTTTTTTTATGTAAGTTAGTATCTCAATTAAGGTGTTTTCTTTTGTTTGTAGAATTTCTTTCAACACTTATAGTTTTGAAAAAAAATTTAAACCATCAATAGTTTGCACCATTTCCTTTCCTTTTCTTTTCTTTTTTAATTTTTTGTATCCGGATATTTGTATTCTTATTATAGATGACATATTACAATTATTACTATTACTATGTTATCAATGAATCAAATAAATACAAATAATCAAACAATCTATATTTAAAACATATAATAGAACTATAAAAAAAAAAAAAAATAGAGTTATAGAACAATAGAATCTGTGATGTTGTTCACAAAATAGCCTCTTTGAGATTTCACTTTGTTTTGTTCACTTTTTGCTATCCACGACAGACCATATAAAGAGTCAATGACCCAAATGAATTTGTTGGCTTGTTGCTTGAGTGTGTGTTGGCCAAAGTGAGAAGAGAGAAACAGAAAATAGAGAAGAAGAAGATGGACTGATGAAGGCCTCATGAGAAGCAGAGAGAGAAAAAAGAGGGGAGGGAAGGAGTTGATGATAGCCTTATGGTTTTTGGGGGTAGGAGGAAAGAGAGAGTGCGTCAGTGGTTAAAGTGTGTCGGTAAAAAAAGTGTGCATGGCAGGAAAAATAAGTTGACAATTCCTTCAACGTTAAATTTTCTTTTTTTGTTTTAACTTTTAATTTTGGGGCTTTGAAAGTATTGGCTTTAATTATGGGCCTGATGTACTGGCTTTAAAACTTTTAATTGGACTTATATTTTTATAGCCCTTTTTTTTGGGGCCTAAATATTTTATGAATAAAATTTTTTTATAAACTAGTGGCATATTTTAAAAGGGTTTTTTGAAAGTCGGTACACCTAAATAAACTTATTTGACAAAAAATACATAGAACAAAATATTTTGAAAAAAAGTATACAACAGAGTTATAAAAACATAAATGTCTATTTTAGGGTCATTTAATTCAAAATCTCTTATCTTTAATGTATCTTGATTCATGTGTATTTGTTAATACATGTATATATATACACTTGTTTATATATTCGTATAAATAATTTAATGCAATATATATATATATATATATATACTTGTTAAATCTCTTATCTAAATTTTAAATTATTTTTAATGCACCTTGATTCATGTGTTTTTTTTTAGAAAGTGATTTTATTTTCAAATTATATTTAATACACCTTGATTCAAGCGTTTTTTTTTTTTTGGAAAATAATTTTATTTTTAAATTAATTTAATATCCAAATAATGTAATAGTGTAACATAACAGTGTAACTGTGTAACAAATACACAGTAACAAAAATAGTGTTCAATAGTTTTGTGTATGTGGTAATAAATTCAAAAGGAATATGAACTATTTTTAATGAAACTATATGTTTAACAAAATGTAATAGTACAATATTTTGTTACACTGTTAGTGTTATACTGTTACACTTTTATTATTACACTATTATACTATTCGGATATTAAATTAATTTAAAAATAAAATCACTTTTTCAAAAAAAAAAATGCATGAATCAAGGTGCATTAAAAGATAATTCAAAATGAATCAATATACATTAAAATATAATTTATATACATATACATTTTTATATATACATAAATACAAATTTTAAAATTCAAACAAATATATATATACATTTTTATATATACATAATACATACATATATGTGTGTGTGTGTGTATTAAAGTTCTCCCATAAAATTAGGAGATGTTTAATGCACCACCTTCCAAAGAAAAGTGGTGCATTAAATACACATGAATTAATGGAGGGCAAAAATATCACAAAAAAATTAGTAAAATTCAAATAATGTACTTAGATACAAATAAATATCAAAATTAAAGACTTAATTACCCAACATTTTTTTCTATGTATTTTTTTACAGATAAGTCTAATTTAGTGTACCTCCTTCCAATTTTTCCATTTTAAAATTTTGGGGCCTTCCTAAAATGTGGGCCTAAAGCTCAAAGCTCAGGGCCTCGGGCTTTAGCAGCCTTGCATTGCAGCTCACTTGACATGAGTGGATTTACTCACTGATGGTGTTGATTCAGGAGCCACCTTGTATAAAGGATTCAACAGGCTAATGGGGACAGTGGTGGCCTTGAGTTTTGCATTTCTGTTTGAGATCATTGCTCGCCATCTAGGCCATTGAATGTGCCATTAGTAGCGGCTTTGCAGTTTTCCTTATTGGTGAGCATTCTGAATCCCATATCCATATTCTCCTTACTCAGTTTCATTTTGCTTCTAAATTTCCTGTTATTAAAATCTGTTTTTCAGCGGTTGTTTTTATAACGTCTACTTTCATGGCCGAGTCAATTGACAAAAGACAGTTTCTGTGGATGTAAGGTCCTTCATTCTTATTACGGATTCATGGTCAGGGGCCATTATTTTCTCTACTCATTTCGCTTATGTAAGGTGTACTATTACAGTCATTTCTCCATGCATTGCATATTTGTTGTAGTAATACCGCAGTGGCTGGTTTCTCGCAGCAGAATATAAAAACAAAGTGAGAAGTTTAGTGATGCTAGTCAACTTGGACAATTTAACACTGAAAGTCAAGTAACTAATATTTAGAAAATGGCTTCTCACAATAAGAAGAAGAGATGGGATAAGATACAGGACATTGTTTTGCTTTATTTATTTTTTTTTTGTATGGTTCTTGCAAACAAAGGAATACATGATTATGCTTCAAACATGCAAGAATAGGATACTTGTGGAATATTTTACACTTTATTCAGATCAGCAAACCTCGTATAAGGGATCAAAAAAAAAAAAATTTTAAATTGAGGGCATTATATTGACTGTTTTACAAGTTTGGCAGGTTCATTTGCAACGTATGCGAGGTTCATCCCTTCAATCAAAAGGCATTATGACCATGGGATAATTTTGTTTCTCATGGTGGGATCTTATCATGATCACAATCAATTCCATATGGTAACAGAGCGAATCTATGCTATTGCCATTGGATGTGGCATAGGTCTCGTCATAAGCCTCTTTATTCTTCCCAACTGGTTGGGTGAAGACCTCCAGAATACTATCATTTCAAAATTTGAAGAGTTGGCTAAATTGGTACAAGGTATGCTATTTAATCTTGTCGTCCATGTCATCTTATGTAACACTCTAGGTTGTCTAATGCAAACCATTTGTGGTACTCGTTTTTTTTTTCTTCCTAATAGTCCAATGTTTAAGTGGATAAATTCAAAGTCATTGAATGCCATTATGTCAAAATTGGTGACCCTTTACATACAAAACAATAAATAATAACAAATCAAGGCTATACAGCTCCAATTTCGTTGTCTTCAACACTATTAAGATGATTTTTTATGCATCACACTTTCTGGTTATTCGCTATTTGTTTCCTTATATTTATTATTTTATGTAACTTAGAATGGCATATAACTTCTCTGGGAGGAGAAGAGTGTATCTTCTTTTGTCTCTGTTTCTTCAGAAGGTATAGGAGAGGTGGGGTGAAATAGATGGGGGATGTAAAAAGGCCAGAGAAAAGCACCCTGCCACAATGGTAAGAAGCAACTCTATCTCGTTTTAGAGAGAACAAATAAGATTGTTGCGGGCTACTATTTTATTTTTCCTCATTGACAGAGACCAGAATTGAACTCTGTTGTGATCGTGCAACAATTATGGTGAATAGTAAAGAATCAAACAATTAAGAAAACAGGAGAAAATAACACACAGAGATTTACGTGGTTCGGCAATGTGCCTACATCCACGAGAGCGAGCGGTCGTTCTTTTCCATAATTGAAGTAGGGTTACATCTTAAGTATTTATATAACCCTAATATGAACGTATTTATAAAAATATTCCTGTACCGTACCGCGGGGGCGTTGACCCCGCATCCCAAACTAATTAGCGTCTCCTTTATATAAATCTCGCAAGACAGATGCCGTCGTGGGCTCCACCCGCTCCGGCATCTGCCTCCTTGTCATTATGCACACAGCAAATATGAGTCACACATACTCTAACAAACTGACCAATTTCTGCCCCATTCATACAATTCCAGCAATTATTACTAGTGTTATAATGCCTTCGACACTGTAGACTACTAATCTACCAGAGAACCTCACAGCCTTAGCCATATCAAATGGATCCTGACAACACCACCTGTGATGTCAAATGTGTTTGGGACGTCATGAAATATGGTGCTAGTGTGCTAATGCCATTAAGCCATCTTGAATCCAATCCTTCTCCACCGTAGTTTATGATTGCTCATTTTTCTTCCTGTCAGCAAAGACCTACTAATTTCCATGGCTATTTCCTAATTATGTCAATTATACTACTACCCCCATCCAACCCAAATTAACTCATCTGAACCTGATTAAGTGCAGTTCTGCATATCAAAACCTTCAGTTTAATGATACATGCGAGAAACTCCACTTTCCATTTTGTGCATTTTTTATATACTTGATGGTTTAGAGAATTGTATGGCTCTAAAGTTTACAGGGTTGGATGTTTAAGTTGCATGCTTCCTGCTAAGACCACATGACTCAGGTATTGGCCCATAACTACACTGGCATACCCTTCAAGTTTCATTGATTTGATATTGAACATTACTAAGTCAAACCAAAACACCTTTTTCCCTTTTTTTATTTTTCTTTCTTATTTTTTTTTGGAGAAAGAGGGGGGGGGGGGGGGGGTGTTGGTGTGGGTGGAGGGGTAATTTGGTTGGGTTGTGGTTTGAAAATGAAGGGCTTAGTGGATAGATGTTAACAGAAAGATTTATACAAGCACTTAACGAAGCAAGTGGGGTTTTAGTTATACAATTTAGGAGTTTCAAATTATCACGATTGAAAAAATAATAGTCAGGATTGTCCCGTTACCAATTCCTACAAGAATCAGTTGAAACTCTGTAATCCTTGCAGCATGTGTAGATGAGTATTTTCAAGAACTAGATGCAACAGATACAAGCAAATCTTCCACAGGTTCTTCCTCGCACAACAGATATGAGGAAGTTTTGCAGAGCAATTCTGCGGAGGAAGCCTTGGTATGTGTTACCTTTACGAAGTCATAAGTTAGCCATATATATGAACTTTAATCATCCACAAGCAGCAAAATTATGATTTATTGTTGAATAATATGATGACAAGTTAAATTAAGCAGGCTACATATTCGTGCTGGGAGCTTCGGCATTCAAGATATTGTTATCCATGGAAACAATATGAGCATCTAGGAGTTGGTCTTCGACATCTGGGATACACTGCCGATGCTCTCCATGGTTGTCTGGAACCTCATATTCAGGTATATACTTACACAATGTACAAAATTTTCAAAAACTTTAGTGCAAGTTTAGGGCATTTTTTGTTTATCTAGAAAGCACTGAATTTCTTGTAGAATGATGGTTTCAGAGGAGACTGCATGGTTTTAGAAAACTTACATCCTATTGATTCTTTTATTGGCTTCTATGCGTTTACTAGCTTCTCGTTCACCAAAGCGACATTTTCCAACACCTTAACTAAATAAATTTGTTTCAGTAGTAGTAAAAGGGTGTCTTTATCAAGACTACTGCGCTGTTAATTGCTGCAGAGAAGAGGAAACAAAGACCAATGCAAAATTTCTTGCAACAAATTCAAAGCCCAAATGTTGTTTATCATAGTCAGCTTTCTCAATAACCAAACAAAGATATTTTGTTCTTTTTACCAAATGTTTTCACTTCATTTTCTTGTCAAGGTGGAAGAGTGGCAGTTAAATGAAAGTTACCTACTTACTTTAGACCAACATGTGTGGTTGATAGATGTAACAAAACAGAAGAGGGAAATGAAGCTGTATGGGCTGTTTATAAAATTTCATGTGATTGTTATCAGCCAGGATTATCATTTATTAAACTGGAGCATCATAAAATGTTCTGACAGTCCCATCATCTGGTTGGTGAAAACAGTGGTGATAGTATGGTAAGGTTGATATTTGATGACAGAGAATGTGGGTCGGGCCTAATCATATGCAGTCTTCCTTTTTTGATACTTACAGAGTCGCTAGGGTTTTCCAAGATCAACATATCTTCTGCATTACAGATTGTGTTGTGATCGTGCAACAATTATGGTGAATAGTAAGGAATCAAACAATTAAGAAAGTAGGAGAAAATAACACACAGAGATTTACGTGGTTCGGCAATGTGCCTACATCCACGAGAGCGAGCGGCTGTTCTTTTCCTTATTGAAGTAAGGTTACATCTTAAGTATTTATATAACTCTAATATGGACGTATTTACAAAAATACCCCTGTACCGTACCGCGGGGGCGTTGCCCCCGCACCCCCAACTTATCAGCGTCCCCTATATATAAATCCCACAAGGCAGATGTAACCTTACTTCAATAAGGAAAAGAACAGCCGCTCGCTCTCGTGGATGTAGGCACATTGCCGAACCACGTAAATCTCTGTGTGTTATTTTCTCCTGCTTTCTTAATTGTTTGATTCCTTACTATTCACCATAATTGCTGCACGATCACAACAATTGGTATCAGAGCTTGACTACGATGTCTGGGATTTCCTCTACAAAATTCGACATCATGAAGTTCGACGGAACTGGGAATTTTGGATTATGGCAGAGGAGGGTGAAGGACCTGTTAGTGCAGCAGGGCATGGTGAAGGCATTATACGGAAAACAACCGGCAGGAATGGACGACATGGATTGGAAAGAATTGGAAGCGAAGGCTGTGACGACTATTAGGCTTTGTCTGGCTGATGAAGTGATGTATCACGTCATGGATGAGGAATCACCGGCGGAAGTTTGGTTGAAACTGGAAAGTCGGTATATGTCCAAGTCGTTGACGAACAAGCTCTATCTTAAGCAGAAACTATATGGTCTTAAGATGTCAGAGGGCTCGGATTTGACCCAACACATCAACGTGTTCAATCAGATCATCAGCGATCTGAAGCGAGTTGATGTGAAGTTCGAAGACGAAGACAAGGCGCTGATGTTGCTGAATTCCTTACCGGCGTCTCCTACGTACGAGAATTTGGTTACGACTCTGATGTGGGGGAAAGAAACCCTCGAATTGGAGGATGTCACAGGTGCTCTGTTAGGTTTTCATCAGCGGAAGAAAGTCAGTGATGAGGCTTCACAAGGTGAAGGGCTTGTGGTGAAAGGTAACCAGGAACGTGGAAGAAGCAAATCTCGGAATGGATCGGGTAACAATAAAGCCCGGTCCAAGTCGAGGAAGAAGAAGAAGGACGTCTCTGTCTCGTGTTACAAGTGCGGGAAAAAGGGGCACTTTAAACGGGACTGTCCAGAGAAAAAGGAAGGGGATTCAGAGAACAAAGAGGGTGCATCAAAGTCTGCAAACGTAGTGGAAGAAGAAGATTCAGAGAGTGGTGACGGAGATATGCTTTCTGTTTTATCTAGTTCAGATTGTTTAACAGATTCTTGGATTATGGATTCAGCATGTTCCTATCACATGACACCCAACAAAGATTGGTTTGACACCTACAGATCAGTAAATTCTGGTTCTGTTCTGATGGGTAATGATGCATCTTGCAAAGTTGTTGGAATAGGAAATATTAGAATTAAAATGTTTGATGGTATGGTTAGAACGTTGTGTGATGTTAGACATGTACCGGATCTAAGGAAGAATTTGATTTCATTGGGCACTTTGGATTGTAATGGTTATAGTTACAAATCTATAAGTGGAGTAATGAAAGTAAGTAAAGGCATGCTGACAGTGATGAAGGGACAGAAAGTAGTAGGAAACATTTACAGACTGCTGGGTACTACAATTGTAGGTGGAGTTGCTGCTATAGAGTCTGAATCAGATAATACAGTCTTGTGGCATATGCGGCTGGGTCATATGAGTGAGCGTGAGATGATAGAGCTTCATAAGAAAAATCTATTGAAGGGTGTCAAGACATGCAAGCTCAATTTTTGCAAATATTGTGTTCTTGGAAAACAGAATAGGGTGCAGTTCAAGACAGCCACACACAAGACAGAGGGGGTTCTCGACTATGTCCATACAGATGTTTGGGGACCAGTCAGCGTACTATCACGGGGAGGATACATGTATTTCGTGAGCTTCATTGATGATTACTCACGAAAGGTCTGGGTGTACTTCATGCGGCACAAGTCAGAAGCGTTTGCCAAGTTCAAGCTGTGGAAAGCTGAAGTAGAGAACCAGACAGGGAAGAAGATTAAATGCCTCAGGTCAGATAATGGTACTGAGTACACAGATTCAAAGTTCCAAGAGTTGTGTGAGCAGCATGGGATCAAGAGACACTTCACAGTCCGCAAGACACCACAACAAAATGGTGTAGCGGAAAGGATGAACAGAACGATAGTCGAGAAAGCTCGGTGTCTCAGGTTGAATGCAGGGCTTGCAAAGAATTTTTGGGCAGAGGCAGTGAATATGACATGTTTCTTGATTAACAGATCACCGAGGGCAGCACTAGATGGGAAAGTATCAGAGGAGGTGTGGACAGACAGTGAGGTAGACTACTCTGGTTTGAGAGTGTTTGGATGTCCAGCCTATGTACATGTTTCTAGTGAGGAGAGGTCGAAGCTTGATGCGAAGTCTAGACAGTGTATCTTTCTGGGATATCAGAAAGGAGTGAAAGGCTTCAAGCTCTGGGATCCGAAGGCAAACAAGATGGTGATCAGTAGAGATGTGGTTTTTGATGAAAAAGCCATGTTGCAGCGTACTCAGGAAGAAGAGAAACAAGTACCAGAAAACTGTAGCACTAATGACCACGTGGTGCAGGTGGAGCTAGAGAATCATGGTAGAGAAGAGGATGCTCAGCATGTAGAGCGTTCTATCTCGGATGATCAACAGCATCATAATATAGCCACAGACAGGCCCAAACGCAATATCAAGCCACCTACCAGGTATGGTTTTGAAGATTTGGTTTCTTATGCGCTTATTACTAGTAGCGGGGATCCTACAACTTTTCAGGAGGCAGTACAAAGCCAAGAGAAAAGTAGATGGATGGGTGCTATGGTGGAGGAGATGGAGTCTCTGCATAAGAACCAGACGTGGGAGTTGGTGGAACTTCCCGAGGGGAAGAGAGCAATAGGGTGCAAATGGGTGTATAAGAAGAAAGAAGCAGTATCAGAAAATGAGGGAGAAAAATTCAAGGCTCGTCTAGTAGCAAAGGGTTACTCACAGAGAAAAGGGGTTGACTATGATGAGATCTTCTCCCCCGTGGTCAGACACACTTCCATCAGGACAGTGTTGGCACTAGTAGCACATTAAGAAAGCAGGAGAAAATAACACACAGAGATTTACGTGGTTCGGCAATGTGCCTACATCCACGAGAGCGAGCGGCTGTTCTTTTCCTTATTGAAGTAAGGTTACATCTTAAGTATTTATATAACCCTAATATGGACGTATTTACAAAAATACCCCTGTACCGTACCGCGGGGGCGTTGCCCCCGCACCCCCAACTTATCAGATTGTTTCCAAGTCCTACTTTCTAGCATTTTTTCCTCTTCTTTTACTTATAATCTTTTTTGACTTGGAATCATGCAAGTCTAGGGAATTGGCTTCAGTATCCATAAGAGAACCCAACTTTTCATTCCTCAAGATAAGTTGAGTTCAAATTGAGATTGTCGATCTACAATTTGTTTGGCATTGTTGGATGTTTCAGGTTCCTTCATCTGTCCGAGCTTTATTCAGAGAACCATGTGAACATGTTGCAGAAGAAGTGGTAAAAGTTCTTACAGAGCTTGCAGAAGCCATAAAAAACCATCACCATTGTTCACCTCACATATCGGATCACCTTCATGAAGCTTTGGAAGAACTTGATACTTTAATTAAGACCCAACCACAGATGTTCCTTGCCTCCAATCCAGTCCAAAAAACTGAAGCTGGCAAGCCTCTGGAGTTACTTGGATGGCAGAGCTTGAGTCCAGAACAGGTTATGAATGTAGATGGGATGGTCACTAATACAACACCGAATAAGATCATGAACACTTGTCTTGATTTTTCAGAGACACTTGCAATTGCTGCTTTTGTTTCAGTGCTACTGGAGACAGTGGCACGACTTGACCTTGTGATAGAAGAGGTGGAAGAATTGGGAAAAGTTGCACATTTCAAGGAGTTCCATGAAGAACACATGGAAATAGTGATCACGAGGGAGGACGCAAATGCTCTCAAAACTGTCAATAAGCATGGAAATACAGGCCAATAAGGAAAAGAAAACTTGTGACAACCCAAAATTCGGGTGTTTGTAATTATCCGATTGATTATCCATCGACTCGCGAAATACTGGTGAATATCGTGTAATTCGATATCACACCGTTATGTCCCATTTCTCGGGATCTATAACTTAACAAAATTTGGGCAAAGTCTCTTTTGTACGAGGAGCTCTACCAAAAAAAAATAACTTGTACAATATTGACCACACCAGGTCTATCCATCTATTCACAATTGTATAGTCTCAAATACTACCATAATCATCATCAGTACATACATTTATTCGTAAAAGAATAAATGTTCCAAAAGAGTCTCATATACATGCCTTTGTAAATATAAACAAATGTTTGTTACAAAAATTATACAAGACCAAAAGTAAGTATAAACAAGGGACTACAATGTCAAAATAAGAGTCACAGACTGGCTCTGTCGTTAAAGCGGGCCCATGGCCTCGCCTTCGGTGGACACCTGTGCGACACCTGAAAAATATTCCCATAAAGGGTGAGTCAACGCTCAATAGAGTAACTCCTATAGAGAATACTTCTCAACTTAAATGCATATGGAATGTCACATGCAACAATCATTCAAATATGTTTATTATGATTAAATGTCATAAATCATGTCATGTCATGAGATGAGACTCACACAAGCAATACTAACCCCGAGCCACATCCTGAGCTCCTATAACACATGCAATGTCATGCGTATGTATCCGGGCATTCCAAGCTCCCATCATTGGTGTTATGTACACTCAATGACTAATTAATTCATTTTCTTGTGTCTTTGTGGGGAGGTGATTTATGGTATTACACCAATGGGACACCAACTATCAATGGATCTTCAGGACATCCCACCTGCGACTCCATTCCACCGTTACACTTTTCTGGAATTTCACCGTCGGAAAGTGTATAAACCAAGTAAGCGGGTCTTGCACCCAAGGGAAAATCTAGCCCTTCTTGCTGTCCCCAACACATTTATCCATTTAATTTGTCTTGCGACTCAGCCGAACCTTGGTGCGATTTTTTCGAGTCCACGATCAACCACCTACGTGGTGATTGATTTCATACCATGCATACACTCCCACCAATGTCAATGCCCATGAATGTGGTGCAACCCATGTATAATGCAATACAATGTCCATTACATAATGAATACAATATAATGACATTTTAACACGATCTCAAGCATGTTATGTAAGATAATCAACTCAATTAACATACTTGTATTCACCTAGGCATTTAATCAAACACCTAAAGAGCACATCAATTTACACAACTAACATGCTATGACTTGCAACATGACAACATGTTTATTAATTATATAAACATAAGCACAAGTCCACCAAAATAATTATATGTTAAATAATCGTTTAACATACATATTATTTCATAATCACATAACAAGTTAATAATTTTATTAAACTTGATTTGCCATTAAAATATAAAGTAATGCTAATATACAATTAACATGCTTTAAACCACTAACATTAACTTACACAAAGTTAATCACAATAGAATTTTATTAATCGCAAGGTTAATTATAAATCTTATATTTGACCCACTAGTCACACTAGTCAAGATCTAACATGTGATATATACTCATAGTCTATTCATTCTATATGCCATATTTTTAAGTTTAAATTAAATCTAAATAGGGGAAACCCTACCTCTTGTAGCGTGAGCCCATTTACTAAAACGCCAAGAAAACTCAAATTTAGCTTCTTAAGTTTTTGGCCTAAATTATCGACTTTGATATTTTTTCGGAGAAAAATACGATATTTGGTGTGGTTGCGTAGCTCTCGCTGAGTAGAGCAACTTTAGTTCTTAGCCCGAAACGATTAAATGGTCCAATCTTTGTAGATCTGAGAAAAAAAAAAGAGAAAAATAATAAAAATAAACACTCACCTTTCTCTCTCTCACTCTCTGTCTCGAAAAAATGGAAGACAAGTCTTCCACTTATCTATATATATATATATATTATAAATTTATTATTATTATTTTTTTGAAATTTACATTTTTGACAAATAATTTAACAATTAATTATTATTTTATCCCTTTAATTAGAATTTTTTTTTAATAATAATAATAAATTTTTTTTTTTCGAATTTTACAAAACTACGATATCTTTGGAAGGAAGATGATTGAATGAAAGCTTTTTCACTCTTTTCAGCAAAACTGAAGAGGCTAGAAAGGTTAGATGATGTAATTATTTGATCTTCTTGCTGAATTGTAAAGAGCTTGTGAATGAAATATGAACAAAGAATCAGACACAGGTTAAATATCTCTATCTTGCCCCCATGTTGAATCTAATGTGCTCTTGATGCATCACCCTTGAAACATTACTGATCTGTGTTCATGACAGAATAGATCTGTGAAATACTTCTCCAGTAATAGTAATATTCTCAAAGAATTATCCCATTCTATCAAATCCTTCCTGCTGTATGTCACAGAATATGTGTGAATTTCTTCTGCAGTAGCTGTGACCTTGTGAGAGAAGTACGTCTTGAAATACTTGCACTCTATTCATCTACCCCTTTGTATTTGGACTATTCTTTGGCGTAGTTCCAAGACAATGAATCAGAAAGAAGAGTAAAAAAGGGAAGGTTTCAGAGATTTAATAAAGGGAAACAAGAATGGAAATTGTGCTTTGCTAGTTTGCTATCATCTTCATTAGGAGTGATAAGAAAATATCTAAAAGTCGGAATGTAAATGCATTCAAGCTCTTCTCTAGAACAAGTGTATGGTTGCTCTTGGACATGAAAAGATCAGAGTGTGGTAGGGAGATTTCTCCAATTTTATGTGTTTTGATTGATTCTAACATATTGTAAGTGGTGTAAAGGAAAATAATTGCTAATGTTTGAGTTGCATTGCAAGAAAGTCTGGCAATCCTTGAAAAAAATTGTCAAATAATAAACATTTGTGCTACATGATCAGTATAGTGTACACTTCCCAATTCTATGTGATCAGTAAATGGCATTGACTTCGCCAAAAGGTTCCACTGTCCCTTTAGATTTTGGCACTCGGATTGAGCAAGACATGGCAGCCTCCTGGGCGAGTTAAGGGTGGGTTAAGTACAACCTGCTCAAGCCACATGATTTGATTAGGTCCTGCCATTCATGGAATGTTCATCCATGAACTAATAGGTTTCACCACACATGCCTTTAATGTTTTCATTCTTGAATCTTGATTGGTTTCGTTTTGCTTGGTTCTGTTCTCTTATGTCTGTGTTTTTTTTTTTTTGTAGATTCCTCTCTCTCTCTCTCTCTACTTCTTCCTACTCTACAAGAGCACAACATTGGTGTGGAACCCACATCAGAAACCATCTATATTTCCATTTCACTGGTGAGTTTCTTTATGTTGCATTTGAGTCTTGAACCTTGATTGAGTTTGTTTATCTCTTTCTTATGCCTGTGTTCTGCAAACCTTGATTAATCTAAAGTTTTTAACTATGTAAACCTGAATGTTATAGAAACAAAGCAACGATTCGGTGGGCTTCGAGAATCCATACCCATACCTAAATTTGAATGCAGATGGAAGTGAATGGGGGACGATTTCACTGAAGATCAATTGGAAAGATTTTTGTACTTGAAACTTGAAGTCATGTACATCGAAGCTTTCCAAAAATTGCTGAATTTGGAGTACTCCCTGGAAGTCATCAGAGAGGCAATTTTTATGGGTGGTAATTGGTATGATAATATTAAGGGAGAATTACATTCAAATTCTCTAAGGTTTGTTACTTAATCACTTAGACTTCTTGATATTTGAAATATTACATACAGACCTCTTAAAGTTTGTACGCGTATAACGCTTAGACTCCTAAGATAAATATATATGTTAATAAATTATATTTAAACCCTTATAAAGTTTGTAAGTATATAATACTTAGACCCTTTAAGTTTAAAAAATTATACTTAGACCAAAAATACTTCAATCAATGATAGAATATCAAATATTTTAAATTTTACAATCAAAATTCATGTTCTATTGTATTATTTATTGAAATAAAAATAAAAATTTTAATTTTTTTTAAAAAAATCGTAAATAGTATACAATTATACTATCTTTTGGAATAAAACTAAATAATCAAACAAGGGATCTAAATCATTCATAATAAAACATGAATTTTATAACCAAAATTCATGTTCTATTATGTCATTTATTGAAATAAAATTAAAAATAAAAATCTAGATTTTAAAAAAAAATTATAGTTAGTATATAATTATACTATCTATTAGAATAAAACTAAAAAAAATAAATAAGGAGTCAAACTGTAATTGACATAATATATTTTATCTTTAGTTGGGGTAGTTTGATATTTTAATTTGGTCGTTAATTCCAATAGACAATTTGTACACTAATTACAATTTTTTATGAAAAAATTTAATTTTTATTTTTGATTTTATTTCAATAAATGATACAATAGAACATAAATTTTAATTGTAAAATTTAAAATATTTGATATTTTATCTTTGATTAAAGTATTTATTGTCTAAATATAACATTTTAAACTTAAGGGGTTCAAATATTATATACCTACAAACTTCAGAGGGGTTTAAGTATAATTTATTAACAGATATATTTACATCAGGGGTCTAGGTGTTACGCACGTACAAAGTTCAAAGAGTCTGTGTGTAATATTTTAAATATCAGGGGGTCTGAGTGATTAAGTGACAAACTTCAAGAGGTCTGGACGTTATTCTTCATAATATTAATGTCTTGAGTAATATTGTGAACAATTTCATTGCTATTATTGATAGCGTTTGTTTAAAAGATAGTAGAATTACTCGGAAAGGCAAGCAATCATGTAAGGAGTTCAATGAGCTGGTGAAGAACTCATTTGGGGTAATGGTAAAATTGATACAACAAGCTCTGCTCAATTTGCAGAAGTGTCGTGAAACATATGCTACAATGTGATAAAGGTACATTGAACACCAACCTAATCTCGATGAAAAATACGAAAGTAGAATGAAAGTAGTCTACACTACGCCTTCAAAGGGGCCATGGTGCATTTATTGACGCTATGGTAATGGAACTGATCCTTTACATCCTTTTTGAGCTTTCGATTCTAGGTCGGCTGTCCGTCCGGCTTCATTCGAGTTCTCCTTCGCAACAACAGTAAGATACACCGGCCTGGTGATGGTGACCTTTTCCTCTTTGAGGACATGGACAACCTTGAACTCTTTCATGTCCCATAGAAAATTCTCGTTTAGACCAACAAACGTCTATAACAAAGAGAGATCCCTAAATATCGATTTGAAAAAAGAGATGAATAGATAGATGAAGCTAGCTCATGGAAGGGAGAAAGTTGACTTTAAGTAAAGAAGAGCCTCCTATTTAGATTCTAATCTTAGTAAGAGGTGTGTTAGTGCTTTTGTTTGATTTCTCATTACCGTCTTCTACCCTTATTATATTAGTTTATTCATAAAGGAACTAAAGGAAAAACTTCTGACATCCTTACTAATGAATAGAAAGGGGATGCACTCGCTATTACTAGCAATGGACAAACAACGCTTACGCAGAATCTCGGTGTCTTCTCTTGAAAGAATAGAAGTGGTGTAGGCAAGGTGAGAGGTTGAGGAGGGATTTGAATCAAAACTAGATTTTTAGGTTAAGAGAATTAGGCTTCGTCTTCTCCTAAAGCATGCTATGGAACGAGCTTTGTCTACAAAGCAACTGTAGTCGACACATAAGTAGTCAGCAAGTGTAGCTGACCGTAGTATCATTAGCCTAATAAACCATGTCATGAGTTTAACTAAGCAACTAGTTAGTTCAATCAGGACTGTCCTGCTATAACCTAAGGATCACCTGGTGAATGGTCTCAGGTAAGCATTAAGAAGTGCTCGTGTGTTCCACTCTACCTTGAGAAGATAAGCTTGTAGAGTTGGAGATATGTGTATAGAGGTAGGAATAGAGAACGGGAAAGATTGCTGAGTTTCAACAATTGAACCTAAACCTAGCCCGAGGGAATGTAAGCGAACAAGAGGGCAGTTAGCTCATAAGCTCAAATTCTAAACTCATCGTTTTAATGAAAGCCTCTCGCCTTTCAAGATTTGGTCCATCATCAACACAGTCAGATCTTCTTGTTTTTTCGCTTTGATTAGGCCAGACGGAGACAACAAAAGTCGACTGATGGTGCTCCTAGGTCCAGAAAATAGTAAAGATGGAAGTAGAAAAACTGTGACAGTGACCTTGCCTAATATTAGGATCCTATTCACCTTATTTTAATTGTTGAAATTAAATTTGTTTAGTTCAAGTCTAGATGTCACTCATATTAATATTTATTTTGTTTTTTTTTATTATTATGTCTAAAATCATTTAATTTTATTTGTTAATCTGTTGTTTAGCTTTCGATAAGAGGAATTGTTGATATACTTAACAAAACACATCAACATGGGTGAGTGGCATTGCACTTGCAGGTTGAATATATTTTGTTGTGAATTATGATGCGAATTAGTTTCCATATTAACATGAATCAAAATTTAAGCTATGGAAAATTTTTATTATTGACCAACTGAGTTTCGAGTAGTGTTTTTTGTTGAAGTATAACTGTAGGTTTCCTAAATATTGAATTAATTTGAATTGACATGTAATTCATGGGATGTCTTTTTTATTAGTTAAAATGCTAGATACTTGAATGATATATGGGTTGATCTAATAAGTGGTGTTTATAATTGGTGAAGTGCAATGCTGGTTAATTTATGGGAATTGCATTCAGTTCTTATGTTAAATGCTGGAGTGTTGGTATCACCAATGGGTGTCAAAATGTGGTGTAGCTTGGATTGTTTCAGTTGTGGGTGAAGGATGTAAGGTTTTTGTTATGGTTGAATTGGCTATGATGTTTATGGTTTGTTATTTTAAGAAATGAGATAATGATAAGTTGAAAATGGGTTTATTTGGTATATAATTGGTTGCTAAACAATCTCTCTCTCTCTCTCTCTCTCTCACACACACACACACACATGTATGTGGTTATGATTGGGTTGCACTTGGCAAGTGATTAAAATGGTTGGTTTGATTACCATTGTGGGAGCAAGATTATGTGTAAAGTCATTCAAATTTATCTCAATTCCTTACTCCCATACTGATTGAGTAAGTGTTTTTGCCATTTCATTCCGTGCATGGTTAATTTGTTCACGTTGTATATGAAAGGGTTTTTTTTTAAATGGATGTAGAACTCAAGCTTATACTTTCTCTTCATAGGTTCCAATTGTCCCAGTTAACTTTTTTCTCTTTGCTAAATATTTTATCACATAAGAATTATTTCTCTTCATAGGTTCTAGAGCTTAAACTAACAGTCAAGAATTATTTTTGTGTGTTGCATAAGGAGGGTATTTATCTAATTTTTTTAAACTTGCTTAAACTATGTGATACTTTCTCTTTCTATGAAATTGTGTTACCTAATTGAACCAAGTAGTTTAAGTGGATTGGAGGCTTAGATGACTCCCTGAATAATGAATGATGACATCTAGAGTATTTTAGAATTTAGAGTCTAATTTGTAGGATTAGTACTTTAGTGTTTTGGACTTAATTCTTTAGTTTAGGAATAATTTCCTATAATAATAAAGTCGGATTATTACTTTTGTTGTTGTAGAACCTTATGAACATTTATGTACATTACTTTTGTTGTTGTAGAATCTTACGAACATTACTTTTGTTTTTGCTTATTCCTTTTAAGTCTATTGTGAATTTTTTTCAGTTGCTTTGGCGTTGTTGAATTATATTTTTTTATTTTTTTGATTTTGTGGTTGTAGCATTTAAATTTGAAAGTTGCCATCTTTTTAGAAGCTAGCTAGTTGTGCAGCTCAATTCATGAGACTTCCATTCCTATGAAACCTTAGAAGGATCAAAGACCCACAATTTTACACAAAACTATTTTTCTTGCTCAAAACTGTGACACCCAGTGACAATGAAGTATCACCATTTATACGTTTTGGGTTTTTTTTTTTTTTTTTTTACAAAATTGGAGAGTTATTTATAACTTTTGAGGGTAATTTATAATTTTTAAAATTATTTATGATTTTTGAAGGGTTATTTACAATTTTTGAAGATTATTTCATACCTTACATGGTGCCAAGTTTAAAAAAATATATATTTATGCTGGAGAGACTTTAGGCGGTCCTACGGCCCCCAGACTGACACGTGTGAAGATGGATCTGTTGCAAAGGCCCGATAGGCACCGAGGAGGTAAGCCGAAAGATAATGGCTCGGAAGAGCCGAGTACGACAGCTGACACCGTATTTAATACGACTTGACTACTTATTTATGACGATATGAGTGATGGTGACCAGACATTCATGGGCGCCTACATCTTTAGAGCCTAATCATATTATCATGATGGCTAGGCATTGATAGCTAGTATGCCGAAAATATACGTTCTGCTCTCTCCGAGGAATTGTTTTCCCGAGTATTCAATGATCAGTTGTGGGTGTCAAATGCCGATCTGAGGGATGTGGATACTCGGGGGCAGGCATAAATGCTCGGCATGGTGCCGAGCACTCGTCCTATCATCCTAGCATTGAGTAGGAGAAGACTTGAGTGGAGAACACTCATTGCACAGGAAGAGGTGTATCAGACATTAAATGTCCAGATGAGACTTGAGGTCTTTGGCACTCATTGCTAATCTAGGTATAAATACTCTTCAAAAAAGTGAACAAAGGTACGCAAGATTGAACCAAAATATCATATTCATTGATCTTGAACCTCCTACCTTACATGGACTTAAGCTTCGAAGGGGATAATCCGAGTGTTCACCTGGCTCCCTTTTTCTGACCCTATGGCTGTTGTAGATTCATTAGGCTGAAGGTCGTTGTCTCAAACTATTGTAAGAATTATCCCGTGCAAATTGGCATCGTCTATGAGAAATCGAGCATTTTTCCCCGTAGTGATCGTCTAATGGTGAACACTCGATCTCAGGGTGAAGGAGGAACAAGTGTGCGTGTAAGGAACGCAGAGACTGTTCGGCTTCCAATGGTCCCAGAACCAGGCCCCTTGGGCCAGTCAGGCAGAGGGGAGCATTCCTCGCAACGAACGCTCCTTGTAGATCAAGGTCTTAGGGGGCACGACCTCTTGGCCCGTGATATCGTTGAGATGGTGGAGAAGCGGATTAAGCAACTTGAGAAGGAAAATGCCAAGGTTCAGCGACAGCTTGACGATTTCGAGCAATCGGCGAGTGTGAATGGGCAGAGTCGCGAGCGGGAGGACCGAAGCCTCAGTGAAGACTACTCCTGGGATCCCAGGCAAAAGGCTCCCAGGAAAGGCTGGCACGGGCACTCGCCCGAGGAGAAATCATAATCGGGCCAAAAGACTAGCTTGTCTCGGTGGGACCTCTGTCATGGGATACCGAGGACACCAGGGCAACCGAGTCCCAAGCAGAGTCCACACCCAAGAGGCCAAGAGAAGGGAGGCCCCGAGGGGATCCCCGGGTGAGTCTCGGCGCACATCGCAAGCTCGAGCCTGAGGGTGATGCCGACAAAATCATTTTCTCGTTCATTCAGGCTATCAGGGAGACTGAAATGCCGAAAAAGTTTACTATCCCACGATTCAAAATCTATAATGAAAGGATAGACTTTGAGGGTCACTTGTGACAGTACAAACAGTTGATGTCCATCTATGACACCGATCAACGGGTGCTGTGTCGAGTTTTCTTCATAAGCTTGGAGGACATAGACATGAAGTGGTACGAGAACTTGGCCCCTGAGAGTGTCAAATCCTGGAAACAGTTGACAGAGCTCTTTATAGCTCGATTCATCACCAACAGTAAGAAGTCGAAGGACATCGGCGCCCTATTCACGCTTAGGCGAAAGGGAGAGGAATCCTTTCGACAATACGCAATTCGGTACTAGGAGGAGGTTAACGAGGTGGAAGCGTGTTTGGAGGCAATGGTCACAGCATCATTTAGGCTGGGTTTGTCTTAGGATACCGATCTATACAAATCACTGACCAAGAAAGCTTTGGCAGACATGAAAGACTTGATGGCCCGAATCAACAAGTACGCCGAAATGGTGGAAGAATCCAGCATGCCCGAGAACAGAGTCCCGACATCGATGAAAAGAGAGAAGGAACAACCAGCCCGGAGGGGGGCACCCATTCCATCCCCAAATCACTTGTCCTTTCAGATGGTGAACACGGTCTTTAAGGATCCCATTTACAAGATGATGAACAAAATAAAAGGCAAGCCCTACTTTAAGTGGCTCCCCAAGATGCAAGGAGACCCATCGATGAGCGATTCAACATCCCGGTGTTCTTATCATAAGGATATCGAACATCTAACAGAAGATTGTTGGGTTTATAAATCCTTCCTTGAGCAACTAGTATGAGAAGGACATCTCGAGGAATTCATCAATAGAGGGGCTCCTGGGGGATCGACGAGGAAAAGGATCGAGACGTCTGTTGAGGTGACACCCGTGATTGATGTCATACATGCCTACACAGTGGCAAGACTGACATATAACTCCCTTCGTGCCGAGCTGCAGAAGGTCTCTAAAGCGGTAAGGGTGGAAGAAAGGGGTGAAGAGCGACCCCCCAAAAGCCACAATACAGCGCCGAGATTATTCAATTTTCTGACGCCGACCTGGGCGGGATAGTCCTCCCCCATAAAGATACATTGGTGATCACTTTGTGGGTCGACAAATTTGATGTCAAGAGAATCTTGGTAGACTCATGCAGTTCTTCCGAGGTGATGTATGACCACCTTTTTCGCAAAATGGGGTTCTCACAAGGAGATCTAGAACCTGTAAAGACCCCCCTCATAGGCTTCAATGGTTCTAGCACATTCCCCCTTGGGAAGATCACTCTTATGATACGTGCGGGGATTTTCACTCTCCCAATTGAATTCATAGTAATAGACTCCGACTCCCCATACAATGTCATTATGGGCAGGGCATAGTTGCATGCAATGAAGGCGGTCCACTCGTTCTATCATCAAAAGGTCAAGTTCCTTATCCTACAGTGCATAATGGAAATCCAAGGTGATCAGGCGTCGGTGAAAAGCTATTTCTACGCCGCGGTGAAGACTAGAGTTAGCGGCTGAAGTCAAGAGCGTGATCCTGAAGCAGTGGTTGCCAAATAACAATCACAGTTCGGTCGGCCGGGGGTGGATGAGCCTATTACGGAATCGACCGATCGGTCTACTGAAGCCTTGGTTAAAGTTCTTCTGGGCCCGAATAGTGATAGAAGTATTTTTTAATAAGGGAGTCACTTAATGATGCCGAGAAGACTAACATGACTTCATTTCTACGACAAAACTCTGATGTCTTTGTGTGGACCCAATCCAAGACGACGGGGATAAACATCGAGGTGATGACCCATCAGCTCCATGTTGACTTGTCATTTAAACTCGTTAGACAGAAGGCTCGGAGGACGGCGCCTCACCATGCGAAGGTTATGGATAAAGAGGTGGACAAGTTGTTGGGGGCCGATTTTATCAAGGAAGTACAGTTTCTCCAGTGGTTGTCCAACACGGTGTATGCCAAGAAGAAAGAGGGAAAGTGGCGAGTATGTGTGAATTTGACTAAGTTGAACAAGGCATGCCCCAAGGACGAGTATCCATTAACAAAGGTTGATCAGCTAGTGGATGCAACCGCCGACCACAAGCGAATCACCTTTATAGATGTTTGAGCAGGGTATCACCAGATTCCCTTACATGAATCAGATCAAAAGAAAACGACATTCATTACGCCCTATGGGATCTACTACTACACGGTGATGCCCTTTGGGTTGAAGAATGCAGGGGTGACTTACCAACGCTTGATAAATAAGATTTTCAAACAACAACTTGCTGAAACTATGGAGGTGTACATTGATGATATGTTGGTCAAAAGCAAAGAAAGCGCCGACCATCTTCGTGATCTCGGGACAACGTTTGCCATCCTTCGGAGGTATGGTCTAAAGCTGAATGCCTCAAAACGCGCCTTCGGGGTAAGCTCTAGAAAATTTCTGGGATATTTAGTTACTCATAGGGGCATTGAGGCAAACCCGAGCAGATACAAGCAGTACAGAACGTCCAAGCGCCGAAAACTACCAAGGACATCCAAAAGTTGACTGGGATGTTAGCAACCCTTAATCGATTTATTTTCAAGTCTTCTGATAAATGCAATCCATTTTTTACCAAGTTGAAGGAGGTAGCTAAAGGAACCTGGGATGAGGAATGTGGTTGAGCTCTCGAGTGGATTAAGGAGTACTTAAGATATCCTCCGACCTTGTTTGTCCCGACGGCAGGGGAGGTGCTCAACCTTTACTTATCAGTGTCCAAAGGGGCCATGAGTGGAGCGCTGGTAGAAAAGGTAAAGGAGCACAAAGGCCCGTGTACTTCGTGAGTAAGACTTTACTCGACGCTGAGATAAGGTACTCGCCAATGGAGAAATTGGTTCTGGCATTAGTGGTCTCAGCGAGGAAACTTAGACACTATTTCCAAGCTCACACCATAGAAGTCCTAACCGATTGGCCTCTCAAGTCGATCCTTCACAGAACCGATATGTCAAGAAGGGTCGCCAAATGGGTTGTGGAGCTTGGGGAGTTCGAGATCAGGTGCAAGCCTCGCACTTCGATAAAAGGGCAGATACTTGCCGACTTCATTACCGATTTTTTTTGCGTCCGAGCCTCCACAAGAGATGCAAGTTGTATGTGACGACGTTTGGGACCTACATATTGATAGATCCTCGAACACAAGAGGGGCATGGATAGGTGTAGTACTGGCCAACTTAGGTGGATTCATTATAGAAAGGCAATCAGATTAATGTTCAAGACATCTAATAATGAGGTTAAGTATGAGGCGCTACTGGCAGAACTTGATGTTATATACTCGGTCGGGATCAGGCATCTTTGGGTCTTCTACGATTCCCAGCTGGTCGTGAACCAGGTCAATGGGGACTTCGAGGTCCAGGATAGCAGAATGAAGACATACCATCAAAAGGCAAAATCCAGAGTGGAGAAGTTAAAAAAAAGTGGAAGTTTCCCAAATTCTTAGAGATCACAACACTCATGCCGACGCATTGGCATGTCTAGTTTTGACATCGACCTTGGAGGTAACTCAGCACGTCATCATTGAGAACCGAGAGAGTCTGAACATATAATAAATAATAGCTGAACAAGTGTTGTCGACTCAGAAGTAAGCACCTTCGGGATGGATGAACCCCATCATTACATACCGAACAGAATGAGTGCTCCCCGAGGATATCAAAGAGGCTAGAAAGATCAAACCTAAAGCTCCCAGATTCTGGATGTCAGCCGATCAATAGTTATACAAGAAGTCATTTTCGGGATCACTTTTGCTCTATGTCCCTGAAGATAAGGTGGAGCCTTTGCTATATGAAATCCACGAGGGTGTATGTGGAAGCCACACGGAGGGAAGGTCTCTCGCACACCGAGCAATAACGCAAGGATATTGGTGGCCATATATGCAGAAGGACGTCAAGAGCTATGTTTGGAAGTGTGACAAATGTCAAAAGTTTGTCCCCATTATCCGAAAACCAGCAGGAGATTTGAACTTACTAACGAGTCCTTGGTCGTTTCTCAGTGCGGGATAGACATTGTCGAACCTCTCCTGAGGGCCCTATTGGGCAAGAAATTCTTGTTAGTGGCAACTGATTACTTCACTAAGTGGATCGAGGCCGAGCCCTTGAGCCGTATTCAGGATGTAGAAATGAAGAAATTTGTATGACAAAACATTATCACTCGATTTGGAATCTCTCGAGCTATTATCTCTGACAACAGGACTCAATTCAATAGTGGTTCATTTAGAGAGTTCTATTCGGGGTTTGGAATACGTAATTACTATTCTACACCAGCTTATCCCCAAAGTAATGGACAAGCGGAGGTTTCCAACAAAATTGTGCTGGCGGGAATCAAGAAGAGACTTGAAGAAGCAAAGGGGAGATGGATCGACGAATTACGCAACATACTATGGGCCTATAGAACCACACCGAGGACATCTATAGAAGTAACTTCATACGTCTTGACATATGGGGTTAAAGTTGTCATCCCATTAGAAGTAGGACTCCCAACAATACGAAGCTAAGTCTTTGAGTTGGAAAACAATAATCAAATGCTTGTCAGAGATCTCGACTTAGCCGAAGAAAGGAGGGCACTAGCGTCTATCAGATTAGCAAGATACCAAGGAGAATTATCAAGACAACACTAGAAGAAGGTCCAAACAAAGAATTTTCAAGTCGAAGATTTGGTATTACGAAAAGTGGTGGGCAATGCTCGGGAACCCACTGATGGAAAACTTGGTCCCAATTGGGAAGAGCCTTACAAAGTGATCTTTGTGGGGGGCACAGACGCGTATAGATTGCAAAGTATGGATGGTAATGATATAACCCGACCATGGAATGTATCAAATTTGAAGAAATACTTTTATTAAGTGAGATGTCAGGCTTTGCTTCTAAGCGAATGATTAACACGAGTCAAACACTCGGTCGTTAGGGGCACAGTCCCGAGGGGTGTAAGATTCCACCCTTGGAGCAACGCCCTCGAATAATTAACACGAATCAAGAGCTTGGTCGTTAAGGGCACGGTCCCAAGGGGTGTAAAACTCCACCCTTAGAGCAACGCCCTCGAATGATTAACACTAGCCAAACGTTCGGACGTTAGGGGCACGACTCTAAGGGGTGTAAGACTCTACCCTTGGAAGCAACGCCCTCGAAAGATTGAGCCTAGCGCTCGGTCATTAGGGGCTTGGCAATTAAGATACTCGACCCCGAGCAAACAAGATCAACACTTGAAGAGTTTATTTGTGTTTAGCTATTGGGAACTTTTCTTATTACACAGGGGTTTCCCTTCCATGATACCTCTGGAGGTCATTACTAACTTTTAATTTCAGTTCTATTTCTTTGAGGTCAAATGATTGGATCCTTAAGCAGTCAATGAGATAAGAAATGAAAAGAACACGTACATGGGCAAGAAAGATTTCATTAAGAGCAAAAAAGGGCTTTGCGTCCCCAGGGCGTACAAAAAAGCTAAACAAAGAAGTTATAGAACACAAGTCACAAAAGCACAGAACACAGAAGTTACAAAATCCTCAGGTAGCTAAGGACCCTCGGCTTTTTCATCCTCGGCATCTCCCCCGTCGAGGCCACCACGCCACCTTAGTAACTCCTCTCCGACCCCCAGTATCTCGTCAAGTTCAGTATCATATCCTCTAGTGATGATGGAGGGTAGAGGAGGAGGAAGGTCATCTCCTTGTTCGGTGGGCTGAAGGGATGGAAGAGCAGGAGAAGGCTAATCAGAACTGTTATTAAGGGTGATGGGCTCATTCTCACCCTCACCCCCCACTGCCTCTTCAGCCTAAACTTAGTCGCTTGGATCAGCTTGGACTTGTCCCTTGAAAGCCTCTTCCTCGACCTCCCTTTGGAGACTATGCATGGCGAACAAGTTCGAGCCTACCTCGACATGACAGGCATAAAGGGCGGCATCCCAACCTTCTTTGAAAGCCTTTTTCTTGGTTTCCTCAAAAGGGAGAATCATCTGGTCTTGGGGGGCCAACCACACCCTTCGGCACTCCATCTCTAGCTTTTCCAGCTCCCCTGCCTTCTCTGTTGTCAGGGAGTCCATTTTGGCAGTTAGATTGTTGATGATGGACTCAGAGTCCTTCAGCTTGACCTCGGCAGAGGAGATTTAAAGCTCGTACTCTTCGACCTTCTTGATTGTCGCAGCCTCGTCCGCCTTCACCTTTTCTAGCTCGGCATCAAGGGCGTCGCATTGGTGGATGAGCTCGGTGATGTGCCGAGTCTGGTCGCCGACGGTCTTCTCCACCCCTCGAATGTGTTCATCTTTGGCAGTCGCGGCTCGCTTGACGTTCCTCGACGCCTGTTTGTACTTCCAAAAATGTTTGATGATGGCCCCCACCTACTGTCTAGCCTGAAAAGAGAAAGGACTTAGGTCAGAAGTGGCCAAATATGCAATGAGGAATACTCAGGAAAACATCCCACTTATCACTAGGTTACTTTGAATGGTACTCATCAGGAGTCGGTTGTCTGTATAGCCTTTGTACATGACCATGTCGGCTTAAATTGGAAAGTCCCCACGATGGCAAGTGCCACGCCAGGGGACTGGAGGATTGAGTCTGCCTCTAAGACAGGACAGGCCCTACTGGTTTCTGCTCGGGGGGCCCATTGGGCAGATATGGCCGAGCCTGGGACGTCTTATTGGTGCTTCACTCAGCGCTCTTCTAACTCCTCAGGCTCCCGGCCACGCTGGTCCCTCTACCGATCTCCAGAGGCGGGATTTGGTGAGATGGGGCCCTTTCTCTCGGCGGCATGAACGGGTCCCTGGATGGCAGAGGACGCGACGATGGTGGAGGTGGTTGTCGTCGGGGAGAGGTCGGCGACGGGATAATGGGAGCCATGCCAGAAGGCCCAACCAGCCTGACGAGTCTGGCTCTCCTTGTCGCGGTGGCAACCTCCATTGTGGTAGCAATAATTGGCGATAGGTTGAACATTTCTTCTGAAGGGGCTGGGGGCTTGGGAGAAGTGTGCTCAGACTCTTGTTCGGAATCTTCCTCTTCCAACAAAGAGTGGTCTTCCCAAAGAGAGGGGTTGAACGGCGGAGGGATTTGAGAGAATCTACTGTAGGTCGACAAGTAGCCGAGCAGTGTATGTGCCGCTCACTGAGCGGGGTCGTGGGACCAAACTCTTAGGAGGTCAGCAAACCTAACCTGAGGCCTCAGAGGTTGAGCTGCGTCCCGGCAGTATCCTTTTGCAAAAACAAGTAGCCGAGGTCAGTACCAATAATAACAAGGGACCAAACTAGTCTAGAAAAGGAGAAAACACATCTTCATCTCTCGGCACTTTGGGGCAACATAATCTGACATACTTGGGCCCTTGTCCCTTCTCGTAATTGACGTCGAGCATGATCAGATCGTCTACATACCCCTTATTCGAGTCGGGCATGTGAGTTATCCCAAGCCTGGAGTTAATATCTCTCTTCGATAACTAGCCTTAGGTCATAGCAGAACAAAATTTCGTCTACCCTAAGTCTGTCCCTAGCCGAGTGTTCAAAGTGACTACGCCCATCACAATCTTAAAGAAATTAACTTCGCATTAAAGGGGGAAAAACCTCAATTACATCAATATCTTCAGCAATAGGGGGTGAAGAGGGAAGGTTAACCCCCCCTTCCATGATAGCCTTGATCTAAAAAGGCATCATATCTACACTTTCCATATCTCTCCTATAGTGGGTGGGATTAAAAGGGAAGGTGAATACGAGCTCAAGGATGTTGTATTTAAGCCTAAAGGCGTGGATGTTTTCATCAATCACTTGGGTTCTCCTCAGTTTGGGATTGACCCTAGCCCTAACAGGTGCCTCTCCCCTTGTTCTATGGATTCTAGCCATTGGTGGGTTCTAAAGAGAAGAAATAAAGAAGAAATGATAAAGGAGCTCGAAAGGAAGTACTTACAAGAAGGAGGTCTTCAAAGAAGGAACTCGGAAAAGAGTAGAGGAGTGCTCGGGGGCTGATTGCTAGAGAGAAGCTGAGGATGCAAAAGTTCCAAGGAGACCCATGCATCTCCTATTTATACTCTCCTGCAAGGGGCGGGAATTGAGAAGTTGAGCCATCCTTAGGGGATTTGAAAAGGGCAGCGCCAAACGTGCAAGTAATCGTCACTATTTACGTGTCTTCTGAGCCTCCATTCTCTTTACGCCACCTGTCCCAAGCCATAAAAAGAATGGAAGTTGGGGGGTAGTTGGAAAGACTTTAGGCGGTCCTATGGTCCCCAGACTGACACATGTAAAGATGGATCCATTGCAAAGGCCTGATAGGCGCCAAGGAGGTAAGCCGAAAGATAATGGCGCAGAAGAGTCGAGTACGACAGCTGACACTGCATTTAATACGACTTGACTACTCATTTATAGTGATATGAGTGATGGTGATCAGATATTAATGGGCGCCTGCATCTTTAGAGCCTAAGTCTACTATCATGATGGCTAGACATTGATGACTAGTATGCCGAATATATACGTTATGCTCTCTCCGAGAAATTGTTCTCCCGTGTATCCAATGTTCAGTTGCGGGTGTCAGACGCCGGTTTGAGAGATGTGGATACTCGGGAGTAGGCATAAATGCTCGGCATGTTACCAAGCACTCATCCTATCATCCTAACATTGAATAGGAGAAGACTTGAGTGGAGAACACTCATTGCATATGAGGAGCTGTGTCAGACATTAAATGTCCATATGAGACTTGAGGTCTTTTGGCACTCATTGCTAATCCAGGTATAAATATTCCTCAGAAAAGTGAACAAAAATACGCAAGATTGAATCAGAATATCATATTCATTGAGCTTGAACCTCCTACCTTACACTGATTTAAGCTTTGGAGGGGATAAGTTAGATATTCACCTAGCCCCCTTTTTCTGACCCTGTGGTTATTGTAGATTCATCAGGCTGAAAGTCGCTGTCTCAGACTATTGCAGGAATTATCCCGTGCATATATCATTTATGATTAAATTTTTTACATTACATTTTCAATATATTAAAAATATTGTAATATATTATTCTGTTAGTTTTTATTATTTATTTTGTTAAAAATCACCCTATAATTAGCATTGATGGAATGAGCAATGAAAATAAAAACTAAATAAATAGTCACTTTATAATACTTTTAATATATTGAAGGAGATCTGAGAAATTTAACCATTAAGAGTATAAAATAAAAAATTTTAAATTTTTTGCGGTATACAGTGTAATTCTCCCTTGTGCTAATATACGCTGCGTACCAGACTTCCTATATAGCAGGATTCAATGCCAACTGCCCGCGGGGAAGCTCAACACAGACTCGGTCTCTCTCTCTCTCTCTCTCTCTCTCTCTCTCTACGTATATGTATATATACTCATATACACAAACCAGACTTCTCAGTCACGTACTGGAAAAGTTTTTCATGACAAGGTGCATGGATATGGAGTTTTCGAAAAACCTTAGCAATAAGGCAGATCCAACGACGGCCGGCCAAAAGTGGGCGGAGAGATGGTTGCGTAAGGCCAGCGGGATCGGAAAGGCGGTGAAGGACGAAGCGATGAAGGCGGGGAAAGAAGATCCAAGAAAGGTGGTACATTCGCTGAAAGTCGGTGTGGCAATGACTGTGGCGTCATTGGTGTACCTGTTGGAGCCATTGTATGAGGGTATTCGTCAGAACTCCATTTGGGCAGTCCTCACTGTCGTACTTGTCGTCGAATTCAGAGCAGGTATATGTAAGATACTGTAACGTCATTTCAATTTTATACTATTATATTCATCAGATTCGTGAAAGTCTTAGAAAGCTTGGTGATTACACTGTAAGGGTTGTTTCTTGATTTTTAGTGTTATGGATGATACATTTCTTGATTCTTAGTTTATTTATTTTTCTTTTGATTATGGAATTTTAATGTAAATTTTATTTTATTTTTGAGATTAAAATTTCTTATTAAATTTTGTATTAAGTTTTGCTAACATATCTTTTTTGATTGATATAGAATGAATTATTGGCTTAATATTTCTTAGACATTGTCGAACTTACTAAGGATTTTATTAATTTTAATTTTGAAAAACTTCTATTTATGGAACAAATTGTTGTAGAATGTTAATAATTATATTTTGTAAAAAGAATGCATTTGAAAAGAATCAAGTATTTCTATATAATTAAGTATCTCAAGTAAGATGCTTTCTTTTGTTTGTAAAATTTTTGTTAAGATATTTAAATCTCAAAACCAACCTAGACCATTAATAGCAAAAAAACTTTCATATTAGTCATCGATCGAGATTAAGACAATATTTTTTAAATTGTTATCGTCTAATGAGTTTAAGTTTTTAAATTAAATATAAAATCAATATATTCTTAAACTCAATATTTATCTAGTAGATTATGGTATCTCGTCCTTAATGTTTTTATTGGGGTAGAGGCATGGTTCTAAATGACGGTAACGGTGTAATGGACGTGGGGTGAGACGGGCGTTCCGTAATAGTAATGGAAACCGGAGGCATGAATTTTTTTTTCTGTTCACAACACCACAAAATATGAATATTTACACTTTTCAACTCTAAAATAATGCAAATATGAGTGTTTAATAATTTTTACTGTATTTTATTGTATCACAAACATGTTAATGAGATATTAAGAATATTTATAATATTGAATAAGCATTATAATAATAAACCCGCTACAAAAAATATTATGATATGATATTATAATTTATATTTTGTGTAAAAAAAAACTGTTCAAAAAAAATATCACAAAACCTCAGCACATGCCCCATTTAAACTAAATAACAAGATCTTACCACTCAAAGCAATCAGTGAGACACTTACAGACTTGCCTAATACCCAATACCCACAAAACCAAATCGACATATGAAATGCAGAGGTGGTCGGAAATAGAGTCTTCGATAGAACGACGCGAGCATCTGAAACCGAAAAGCAAAGCTTCTTCATCATAGATATGAGACCAACGTGAAAGCTTCACAGATCCTCAATGGTTCAGCCAACCAATTCCAAAACACAAATCTGAAATATATGGAGATTGTTCCATCAAACCCAACACAAATTTGCAATTCAACTGAAATGGATTCTTAAATCCAAATTAAAGATGAGGTTTTTTTATCATTTTTGCATTGCAGCTCAAAGATGAAAATTTTTCTAGATTTGAGTGAGGATGAGAGAGAAGGGAGTGGCTGAAACTTGGGTTTCTAGATCTTGATTTTGGATAATTTTCGGGTTGTAATGGGTTAAATCGACCTGATTTTGCCCATATCGGCCGTTACGGTTGTAAATTTCATCCACACCATTATATCGAAGTGTAACGGGATCGGACACCTGCATTACCGTTACGCAACGACCGTTACGTAACTGCGTAGGGGGAGGGGGCAGTTGGGACCTATGGGAGTGATTTGATGCGTAATTGATTTTGCATTGACATTTTATGGTTTTTTTTTTTTTTTCAAACTTATTTTTTTCTCATTTGCTAGCAACAAGAAGTAGGGATTTAGTGCTTATAATAAGAAAGATAAATCACCTTGCTTCCTAAAGCTCAAGCCAACAAAGAAAAGACTTGGGGTACAACAAGCAATAAAAGGAATCAGACGTTGGTAAGCGTCAAGGGGCTAGAAAGAGAAGTGAAGGTCGGTTGGCAAGGGGGTTTGGGAAAGATAGTAAGTACTTATTATATCAACCACCGGCTCCCTAGGCTTGGTTTCTTACTTTTTTTTGAATTAGTAACCCAGTCCTTTATGCCGGTCCCGCATTCACTCTATCCGTCCAACAAGCTCTCTTTCCCATTGGTAGGCAGCAGACAGGGGTTTTGGAGGGAACTACTAAACATGTGTATAAGCCTTACATACTGTGTATGTTAGACTATCCCTCCATTGAGAGACCTATGAAATTTAGGGCCCCATTGAAAGATGGGGCCTAAAGCCCATGCTTGAATTGTTACACTGTTGAGCTGGTGCGTTCATAATGTAGAGGTACTTTTTTATATTGATTTTCTGTTAATCAATGAAGCTATAAATTAAGTATAAAATTCTTTAAAAAAAATTAGGATCCTATCGTTTATGTTGATTTAATCTTGTGATCAAGTCAAATCTTTGGATGAACTAAGGAACAAAGTGTATTATAAGACAACCTACATAGACTTGGTCGTTACTGTTAGTCACTGCAATTTTCACTCTTTGATCAATTTGTTTCTTGTTAAAAAAATACTAATTAAAATTGTTTGAGGGAATAGTTTTGTCACGGTTAGTGTCTCATCAAACTTTCTGCTTGACTGATCACCATGAGTTTTGGTTTCATGCTATGTTATCAATTTGTTGTACATGTCTTTATTAAGCACTTAATGCTTAGGTGAAGATTACTGTGGTTATTCAAGTCATAAACAAAGTTTTTAGAAGATTCTACACTTTGTAGTGGATCTATTTACGTGAGTTTCTGCTATGGTTGCTAATTTTTCTTGTAAGTTCTACCTAATAGTCTTGCAATGATGCGTAGAACCTAGATTTTGCTATCTTTGAAAAATTAAAAATCTCTCGCACAGATACACCACTAGTATTGAACCTTACTTAACATGAGTGGAATTACTCACTAATGGTGTTGATTCAGGAGCCACATTGTATAAAGGATTCAACAGGCTACTAGGGACAGTGCTGGCCTTAAGTTTCGCATTTCTGTTTGATATTGTTGCTCACCATTTAGGCCACATTGAATGTGCCATTAGTAGCGGCTTTGCAGTTTTCCTTATTGGTAAGCATCGTGAATCCCATTTCCATATTCTCCCAATTCTTTCATTTTGCTTCGAAGTTTTCTGATTATTAAAATCTCTCTCAGCAGTTGTTCATGTAGCTTCTACTTTCATGTCTGAGTCAGTTGACCAAAAGCAGTTTCCACATATATATAATGTCTTTGTATTTGTGGTTTCATTGTTGGGGTCCGATGTTTTTATCTACTCATTTCCCCTTAGTATGGTTAGGCCATTTGCACATTACAGTCATTGCTCCAGGTATTGATAGTTGTTGGAGTAATGTTGTAGTGGCTGCCCTTATTGGGTCATCAGTGACGCATGGATAAGCTGTTTCTTTTGAAGCCTCTCTCAATGGATGATAAAGTGAGAAATTTAGTGATGCTAGTCACCTTGGACAATGGTAAAGATAGAAGAATCCGGTCATTATTGAACTACTAATGCATAAAACTTCAAGTTAGGGATCGTAACTAACTTCTAGAAAATGACTTATTGCCAATATCAGAAGAAGAAGAGATAAGATCAGATAGAGAACATTCCTTTGCTTGAATTTTGGACAGTTCTATGATTTCTTTTAAACAAAGGAATAATTGAGAACGTTCCAAACATGCAAGAAAAGGATATTTGTGCAATATTTTTCACTTAATCCTTATCAGCAAACCTAGTATAAGAGATCCAAAAAGAAGTATTGAGGCCATTATATTGACTATTTTACAGGTTTGCAGGGTCATTTACAACATATGCGAGGTTCATTCCTTCAATCAACAAGCATTATGACCATGGAATAATTGTGTTTCTTGTGACATTTAATTTGGTAATGGTGGGATCTTATCATGATCACAATCAATTCCACATCGTAACCGAGCGAATCTACGCAATTGCCATAGGGTTTGGCATAGGTCTCATCATAACTCTCTTTATTCTTCCCAATTGGTCGGGTGAAGACCTCCAGAATACTATCATTTCAAAATTTGAAGAGTTGGCCAAATTGGTACAAGGTATGCTATTTAATCTTGTCGTCCTTATCGTTTTCTGTAATTCTCAAAGTTTTATAATGCAAAACAGTTGTGGTACACTTTTTTGTTTCCCGCTTAGGATAGTGCAATGTGAAAGGGGATGAATTCATAGTCATTGAATGATACTATGTCAAAATTGGTGACCGTTGACGTACAAAATAATAAATTACTCCGAATCAATGTTTTACAGGTCATATTTGACTGCCTTCAACACTGCTAGCATGATTTTTTTTATGCATCACACTTTTCGCTTAGTCGCGTTTCATTTCCTTATATTTATAATTTTATTTAATTTGGAATGGCAAATAAGGAGGAGAAGAGTGTATCTTCTTTTTTATCTGTTTCTTCAGAAATTATACTGTGGAGAGGTGGGGTGAAATAGATGGGGATTTAGAAAGGCCAGAGCAAAGCATCCTCCCACAATGGTAAGAAGCAACTCTATCTCATTTTGGAGAGGAACACTAAGATTGTTGCAGGCTACTATTTTTGTTTTTCCTTCTTGACAGAGATCTGAATGGAACTAACCGCATTCTACCCTTTTACGATGCCATGCCAGCAATTACCACTTGTGACTATAATGGCTTTGGCATCGCAAACTACTAGGCAACTATAGAACCTAGCTATGTCATAGCCAGATCGAATGGATTCCGACAGACCCCTTATGATGTCACCTACATTTGGCCTGGCATGACATATGGTGCTAGTTTGGTAATGCCATTAGGCGGTCTTGAATCCTATCCTTCCGCATGCTTCCTGCTAAGATCACCCGACTCAGGTATTGACCCATAATTACATTGGGATACCCTTCAAGTTTCATTGATTTGATGCTGAACATTACTAAGTCACACAAAAACATATTTTTCCCTTTTTTCTCAGGGTGGGGGGGAGTTGGTGTGGGCAGTTGGGGTAATTTGGTTGGGTTATGGTTTGAGAATAAAGGGCTCAGTGGATAGATGTTGACAGAGAGATTTTCTCTACAACCACTTTTTTAGATCTATAAAGCAAGGTGTTTCAAATAATCATAATTGAAAAAAAATAAATAATCTGGATCGTCCTGTTATCAGTTCCCTAAAAATTGGAACTCTGTAAACCTTGCAGCATGTGTAGATGAGTATTTTCAAGAACTAGATGCAAAAGGTACATGCAAATTTTCCAACGGCTCATCCTTGGACAATAGCTATGAGGAAGCTGTGCAAAGCAATTCTACTGAGGAAGCCTTGGTATGTCTTACCTTCGTATTATTCATAAGCTAGTTGTCTAAAATGAAATTTGAATGTCCACAAGCAGCAAAATTATGATTTACTGTTGAATATTCTGATGACAAGTCAAATTAAGCAGGCTACATTTGCAAGCTGGGAGCCTCGACATTCAAGATATTGCTATCCGTGGAAACAGTATGAGCATCTCGGAGTTGGTCTTCGACATCTAGGATTCACTGCTGTTGCTCTCCATGGTTGTCTGGAATCTCACATTCAGGTATATGCTGATATGTTGTACAGAATTTTTCAGATAGTTTAGTGTGATTTTAGGGTTTTTTTTGTTTATCTAGAAAGTACCGAGTTTCTTGTAGAATGTTGGTTGGCTTTACAAGAGATATATGTGAGTGAAAGGGTTACTCAAACTAAGAGTAAAGCCCCGTATATATAGTCAAATAATAATACAAAGTAATCTTAACATCCTTATGTTCTAGGCAAAATATAAAACAAGACTATATTTCAACACTCCCCCTCAAGCTAGGCGCAAAAATATCAACTAAGTCAAGCATGACAACGGAGTGCAGAAGAATAGATAGAGTGACAGGTTTGGTGAAAACATCCGCAACCTGATCACTGGTCCCCACAAACAATGGAGTGACAATACCATAATGAACTTTCTCCCGAAGAAAGTGAACATAAATCTCTATATGGTTCGTCCTCTCGTGTAATAAAGAGTCAGAAGCGAGCTGAATAGCAGACCGATTATCACAATATCATATAGATGAAAAAGTCACTGGAAATCCCAACTCACCAAGAATCGATCGTAGCCATATAATCTCACATGTGCCAAGTGCTAGTGCCCGATCCTTTGCCTCTACTAACGAACGAGAGACAACTGCCTCTTTCTTGCTCTTCCAAGAGATAAGATGAGTCTTTCGAAAAGCACAGAAGCCCGTAGTAGATCGACCGTCACATGCTCTCCCATAATCTGAATCTGAATAACCGATTAGAGAACCAGTCTGAGATTCTGATGCATAAAACAACCCAAGTCCAAGACAAGACTTGAGGTACCGAAGAATATGATGAACTGCATCAAGATGAGGCTGACACGGCCTGTGCATGAACTGACAAACTTGGCTGACAACGAATGAAATGTCTGGCCTAGTATTGGCTAGGTAGATAAGTCTACCTACCAACTTTTGATAAACAGTCGGATCTCTCAACTCCTCACCTTCAGCAGTAAGCTTTAGGTTTGGAATCATAGGTGATGATGTCGGTTTGCACCCCAATATCTCAGTGTCTGAGAGAAGATCCATAACATACTTTCTCTGAGAAAGAACAATACCACTACTGCTACGGGCGACCTCAATCCCAAGAAAATATCGCAGAAACCCAAGGTCTATTTTGACCAGTACAGTCCCAGAAACATCATCTCTAGTAATAATAATATCATCAACATATACCAAAAGGATGACACACTGTCTAGAAGTGTTCCGTCGAATGAAGCAAATATGATCAGAATGACATCTGATAAATCCTAAACGTACAACTACATCACTAAAGCGAGAGAACCAGGCTAGTGGTAATTGTTTCAGTCCATAAAGAGACTTACGCAGTCGACATACCTTTCCAGCATACTCCCCCTCACTACGAAAGTCTGGTGGTGCATCCATATAAATAATCTCATTCAAATCACCATGAAGAAATGCATTTTTCACATCCAACTGATGAAGAGGTCAAGAGTACTCTGCAACCAGAGAAATAATCAATCGAACAGTAGTCAATTTTGCCACGGGGGCAAAGGTAGCACCAAAATCACGACCTGGTACTTGAGTAAAGCCCTTCGCTATAAGTCTGGCCTTGTGACGATCAATAGAACCATCCGCAAGAAACTTCAGGGTGTAAATCCAGCGACAACTAACAAGCTTCACCCCTGAAGGTAAAGAGACAAAATCCCATGTGTGATTACGCTAAAGAGCGTCCATCTCCGTCTGCATGGCAAGAACCCACTAGGGCTCCTGCATAACCTCTAAAACAGAGCGAGGAACTGGTGTATCTGATAAGGCCACACCATAAGCTCAAAATGTAGGATAAAGATCACCATAAGAAACATAAGCAGAGATCGAATATAAAGTCCGAGCAATCCAACCATAACGGATAACTAGACGGCGATCACGCTGCGGATAACGATGTCCTAAATCATCATCCTCCACTGACAATGTCTCATCAGGGAAAGTAACTGGCTCAATACTGTAATCTCAACAGTACTAACAACAGGTGCATCAATATGCTCAAGGAACTGAGAAATATTATCTGCATCGCTTGAGGTAGAAGGGACATCAATAGGGGGATGAGAGCGAGAGCGACGAACATAAACCTGCAAAGGAAGAGAGACTGGTGACTTTGTATTGACAGGGACGCGTGGCTCTGGTGGAAGAGAGATTGATGACTGGCTTTGGCTCCTGTGGTAACGGAAAATCAAAGGGAGTATCATTAATTGGAGGGGCAGACATAGGAGTGGAAGAAAAATAAAGAATGTGCTCAAGAAAGGTAACATCTAGAATGTGATACATATGGTGCCTGATAGGGTCATAACACCGATACCCTTTAGACTGATGACAATAGCCCACAAAAACACAACGCATTGTTTTATCATCAAGCTTATGACGAGTAGGAGACCGATCCTGAACAAAACATGTGCAACCAAAAACACGAGGGGGGACCGGAAAAAGTTTCCGCTCAGGGAATAAGATCTGTAAGGGAGCCCGTGCTAAAGAACACGACTCGGTGTACGATTACACAGAAAAGTAGAAGTCAAAACACCAAAATGTCAATAAGATTTTGGTACCCCCATACCTCTAAGCATACAACGTACCATCCCTATTAGACTCTTATTTTTCCTTTCAGCAACTCCATTTTGCTCAGGAGTATATGGACAAGTAAGCTGCTGAAGGATACCCTGAGAAGAAAGATGAGACACTAAGGCATCAGAAACATATTCTTTGACATTATCCGAACGAAGAGCACGAACAATTACATCGAATTGTGTCTTAATCATCTGGAGAAACTTAGTGATGATAGGGAGTACATCAGACTTCCTATGCAAAAGGTAGACCCAAGTACAACGGGTATGATTATCTATAAATGTCACATAGTATCGAGCGCTTGACAGAGCAGTAACAGGAGAGGGTCCCCAAATATCAGAGTGTATTAGGTCAAATGGCTTGGGTCATTGGTGCATGCGAGGAATATAACTGGTCCGAAAATATTTCGATAGGGAACATATAACACAGTCAAGTTTACCACCAACACAAGCATTGCTCAAAGCATGATATAACATACATAAGTATTTAAAATTTGTATGCCCAAAACGGTCATGCCACAACTGAACGATTTTTGATGAAAAATCATAACGACAAATATTAGACAAAATACTAGCATGTAAGTTAGGAACAGATAGAGACAAAAAAAGTGTAGATGATGGAGGTGGAGGAAGTGGTGAAACTGGAGGTGGGTCACCTAGATAATACAATTCATCTCTCTCATGTCCCCTGATAATAATCTTATTGGTACTCAGGTCCTGTAAATAACACGAATCAGATAAAAACATAATCGTACAGTGAAAATCTCTGGCTAACTGATGTACAGATAATAGATTCATGGGCAGTTTTGGAGCATGAAAAATCGAATGTAATGTAAAGTCATCTGGGAGACAGATTGTACCCCTACTAACAATAGGGATATGTGTTTCATCTACTAGTTGAACCTGTGTATGTAACTGTTCGTCAAAAGTGGTGAAGTGATGGGTCTCGCCAGTCATATGACTATTTGCACCTGAGTCTAACATCCAAAGGGGAGACGAACTGGCGCAAGCATGAAAGACACGAGGTATACCTGTAGTGGTAGCAGTAGTCGGACCCTGAGAAGTCAGGGCGGACATAAGTATATCCAATCGAAAAATGATAGCATCCATATAACTCTACCAAGGAGGAGCAGCAGCAGGAACAACGACAGTAGGTGGTGGTACCTCAACAATAGCAATAGTATGGCTGCGAGGAGGCGGCTTAAGCTCCTGATAGAGCTTCCAACAAATAGCCTTGAGATGGCCTGGTTGACCACAATTATTACACTGACGAGAACCAGGAGATACATTCCAGGGGGAAGTACTAACAGCAGAGGTGTCAACAGTAGAGGTCTCAAATCTCTCAGTAGTAGTCATAACAATAACAATACGTGGGCACTCGTGACAAATAAAATTACTCTAAAATAAATAGAGAGATAAAATAATGAAAAATAATATATCTCCGGTCGAACAATAGCGACAGCTAAAGAAAGTCCAGAAAGCTCTCAAATAATTAGGTCACGGTGCCTAGAAATCCAGGAAATATAAATAATGGACCTACTGCATCAAGAACAGATCAACGGATAAGAGGATTCAACTCCTCTTAAAAGGCCAGAAAAAGAAGGTAGTGGCGCAAATAGATGACAACACTACGACAAAGAACGTGGCGCACAAAGGTAAAACACGAAGCTGCGAGGAAGAACGCGATCCGGCAGTGGACTGGTTCGCTAGAGTGGGTACCGAGCTGGTTGGGCAGTGGGTTTGTTGGGCTTTGGGTGCAGTCGGTTTTGGGTTTTTGGTTCGTTTGGGCTTTGGGCTTTAGTTGGGCTTTGCTTATTTGTTTATTGAGTCGGTGATGGCCTGGAGTGAGGCAGTCAGTGCTTTTAAAAATGCTACAGATCTCACTGTTTATCCACTTGGAGTGTTTCAGATTCTCAATTTACAACAGTCGGTACTGTTCTGGGGTGAGCTAAGGTGGTGGGTAGCTGGGTTTTACTGATAGGTGGCTGAATGCAAGTCGTTCCGCTAATGGGTCGCTGGTTTTGTGGGCCGTTGACGGTGATGGTTTGCTGGGCTGATTTGTGTTGATTTTTCGGTGTTGGTATATGTTATAGGTGGTCTGGACAGTGGGCTTGGCTGGGCAGTCGGTGGTTATCGGAAGTCTGGGCAGTGGGCTTAGTGAAGTATGTTGTTTCGGCACGGAGACGACTTCGCTGGTTCGGTTGTTGTTTGAATGGTGGCTGCTTGGTGTGGTTACTGGGCAGTCGGTGGTTATAGGTTGGACTGGGATGCTTGCTGGGAAGTGATTGGTGGCTAGTTGCTGATGCAATATGGAGGAGGGGCAGCGGCTGGGTCTGTTTGATTATGACGATTGGCAGAGGCTAGGGTTAGGATCAGGGTCAGGGTTAGTAGCTCTGATACCAACAAGAGATATATTTGAGTTTAAGGGTTACTCAAAGTAAGAGTAAAGTCTCGTATATATAGTCAAATAATAATATAAAGTGACCTAAACATCCTTATGTTCTAAGTAAAATATAAAGTTATAGGAAAGGTTAAAAAGGGAAAAAAAACCCTAATAAACAAGACTGTGTTTCAATAGTTTTAGAGGTGACTGAATGTGTGAGAAAACTTACTGTCAATCAAAAAAAAAACCGACTTGTTTATTGGCTGCTATGCATCTTACCAGCTTCTCATTGACCAGAGAGACAATGTCCAACACCTTAACTATATTGATTTGTTTCATTAGTAGTAACAGTAACTATATTGATTTGTTTCTTAGTAGTAACAGGTTGTCTTTACCAAGACTATCCCACTGTTGGTTGCTGCTGAGAAGGGAAAACAGAGACCAATGCAAAATTTCTTACAACAATCCAAAGCCAAAGGTTACCTGTCATAATCAGCTTTCTCAACAACCAAACAAAGATCTTTTGTTCTTTTTACCAAACGTTTACACTTCATTTTTCTTGTCGATGTAAAAGCTATTTTGTTTTGTGGCAGTTAAATGAAATCTACCTACTTTCTTTATACCAGTGAATACAGCCATATGGGCATATGTCGGGAGCCTAGAGAATCAATTCCTAAATATATCCCTGTGAGCTAATGCAGTAGTCGAGCATAAAGTATTATGTTCTTTCCATGGAAGACACTTCTAAAAGAGGTCTTATTTTGAATAATTGCAAACAAAAGAAAGCATTGATTTTAAAGTTGCCTGTGATTATTGTCAACTAGGTTTATCACCTATATAACCAGAGCACCATAAAATGCTCGTACAGTCCCTCTAACTACATCTGATACTCTGTGAATTCATCCTGATGATATGATAAAATATCAAGTTATTGAAAAAAGTAGTGATTGTATGGTTAGGTTGATATCTAATGCAGAGAATATGGGTCAGGCCAAATCATATGTACTATTTCTTTTTAGATTTTGGGTGTTATGTATGTTTATGGAATATAAAGAGTTGCTATGGTTGCCCAAGATATACATATCACTTATGTTACAGATGGTTTCCAAGTCCTACTTTCTAGCATTTTCTTTTTCCGCTTATATCTTTCCGGCTAAGGAATGGGAAATCTTTCTCCAGTTATATGAATCCAATATTCATTTCATCTGGGAAAAGCCATCTTTTTCTCGACAATGTCTTTGTCATTTGATCCAATAGCATTCTGATAGATAGGAACAGATTTGATAAATACTGATAACTCACGGATAGAGTATTAGAACGGAAAGATTTATTTCTTAACTCACGGATAGAGTATTAGAACGGAAAAATCCATTTCTTATACTTTTCATTTTTCGAGTTGGAATTGTGCACAGTCTAGGGAGTTGGCTTCCTATCCATCAGAGAGATCAGATTAACTATGAGATTTTTGATCTTGAATTTGTCCATTGTTTGATGTTTCAGGTTCCTTGGTCCGTGCGAGCTTTGTTTAGAGAACCATGTGAGCATGTTGCAGAAGAAGTGGTAAAAGTTCTTACGGAGCTTGCAGAAGCCATAAAAAACCATCACCACTGTTCACCCCACATATCAGATCACCTTCATGAAGCTTTGGAAGAACTTGATACTTCAATTAAGACTCAACCACAGCTGCTCCTTACTTCCAATCCAATCCAAAAAATTGAAGCAGGCAAGCCTATGGAGTTACTTGGATGGCGGAGCCTGGGGCCAGAAGTGGTTAAGGATATAAATGAGAAGATCACTAACAGAACAATGAATAAGATTATGATCACTTGTCTTGACTTTTCAGAGACACTCGCAATCGCTGCTTTTATTTCGCTTCTACTGGAGACAGTGGCAAGGCTTGACCTTGTGATAGAAGAAGTGGAAGAATTGGGGAAAATTGCACATTTCAAGGAGTTCCATGAAGAAGAACACATGGAAATTGTGGTTATGAGGGACGATGCAGATGCAGGTGAAATAAAGAAGGATTCTAAGGATACCCCAAAACTGCCAATCAGCATGGATACAGAGGCGAATCTGGACAAGAATACTAAGGGTACCCCAAAACTGTCGATCAGCATGGAAATGCAGGCCAATAAGTAAAAGAAGACCACATTTTCTTCAGAAGAAAGATGATTAGGTGAAAGTTGTTTCATTCCCTTTCAGCAAAACAGCTGAGGCTAGAAATGCTGGATGAATGTCAATATGACATTTTGTTAGCATTCTTACCCAAAAAAAAAACATGTATGTTGTTTCTTACAAGGCAGTTACATGATTTGATCTTTGTATTGAATTCTGATTGGCCGGTGTATGAGATTTCAACATAGAATTGGGTACTGGTTAAATATTTTCATTGTGCCCCATTTTAGATCTAGTGATGAGTTTTGAACAATTGATTCCTTCTATGCCTTCAGATGTCATTTTAGCATTTAACCAGTTATATTATTATGGCTTTGGTTGTACTACAAAACCCGACTTTCCTTCCTTCCCCATCAGGCCAAAAGGTTGGGAGGAAGACGATCAGGATCTCATGTATCGTAGCTGTTGGAACAAACTCCGAAGTCAAAAGGTACCTACCTAGAAAAAAAAAGAAACTAACCGCTCATGGCTGAAAGAGGAGAAAGGACCAATTTGTGGAGTCCAGTCCCCGGAGGACAGAATAGCACTTGGATTATTTAGGGTTGCCTGCATAGGAGGCAGCGCACTTTGGCATGTGGAGGAGCCATTATCGCCCAGCTCCCTAACCTAATGCGACACTGGGTTTGGACCGCAGGAACCGTAGCATGGGGACGTCTAATCCTTTTGCGGAGCATCAATGGCTGTGTTTGTGCTACATCATCTTTGGAACATAGTACAAAACTACTATCGCCATGCAAAGCGTACGCTTCCCCAGCTCTACATGGCCAGTAAATTACATTGACCACCAAAAATCTCTAGAATCCTTTTGGATATTGGCACTTGGGTTGAGTTGGATACGGCAGCAGGGGTGGTTAAGTCCATGTTTAGGTCTCGCTGTTCAACTGTTTTCACTTACTAGACTGATAATCGAGTCAAACTTTATGAACTTAAGCCGAGTCTGTTGAGCTTGTTTTTTCAAACAAATTTAAAAAATTGTTCAAGTTCGGCTCATTTAAAAAATGAGTCAAGCCCAAACTTAGCCAAATTCAAGCCGAGTCCAATTAGCTCAACTATTTTACATATAAACGAACTAAGTCTTTTAGGCTCTTTTTTTTTAAATGAGTCTAAAAAATTGTTCAAACTCATTCGATTAAAACATAAGCCGAGCTCGAGTAGAGTCTTATATGAGCCAATTCAGAACTGAGCCAAAATAACTCGACTCAATTATCAGCCCTACCCACAAGCCTTACTGAAACGGCCCCTTACCAAAAATATAGCTTCCAAAACATATTCAATAGGTTACCAAAAGAAAACCACGACATTGCTATACAATAGATATTAACAAATAGTACACAATTTTATCAATATGAAGAGAAACTATCACATTTGCAGAAAAAGTAAGAGATCAATGAATCTCACATTGAAACAAGTCCTGAAGCATTCCTTGGAAGAAAGTCTAAAGTATAATGGCCAAGCCTTCCAGTTCGATATAAATTAAGTAACTTGAAAGAAACTGTGTTATGTCCATCTTCATCTGATGCAGAAGGAACGTGAAAAGCTTGCTGCAAGGCTGTGAACTGTGTTTCAATGAGCCGTTCCAAATCCTTTTTATCTTCCAGATTACCATGGAAAGATGAAATTACCTCAAAGAGTGTTCGTCGAACATTATGCACAATGGAATCCTGTATGAACAATCATGAATGTCAATTTTGGCGAAGCAAAGCCGAAATATTTGTAAAATGATTTTATTTTCTGTTAGATCACTATTATGAAAACAAAAAACAAGAAGATCCAATAATGCAATGCAAATCCCCTAACAAGCAAACTGAGAGACAAATGGGAAACCATGAGCTTAATTTCAAACCTCATATATCCTCTGCCAAAGCCTTGCATGGCCAAGCTTGTCTTAACTAGCTTAGGACAAGCTACGTTGGGTTTTGACTGTTTAAGCTGAAGGCCCTAAACAGCTACACATTACATTTATACGTCAAATCACTGTTTGTTTATGCTTACACATGCTGTTAGGAGAATGATACTACAAACGAACGTAACATTTCTCATATTTTTGCTGGAAGTTGCTGATGTCATAGTTGAATTTTTTCTGACACTTGGCAGTCCAAGCATTTTACAATTTAACCAAGCAATGGCCACTTCACATTCTGCTACACTGGGTTATAGAGTCGACAAAGCACAAATTTTATGCGATTGATGATAGTAACACAAGTACAAGCAAAGGAAAACCACGAGCAAAAGCCAGAAGTGGGAGGTCAAAGACAAGCTACCAAAATTTTGTTTACTTACCTGAGAAACAGTAAAGTGCTAAGTGCAAACATGTAGCAAAATCCAGAAGTGGCCATTGAAAGAGAAGTGACTTTAACGTGTTAAACAACGCATTGAGTTTATGAGATTTTGAGACACAATTTAAAGTTCCAAATGGACTATACAAAATGTTTTCCCAAGTTAACACTCAAAATTTGGCAGAAAAAAACTTACAAGGAAGGATCTATTGCAAAAATTCTTTCTGCATTCAAAAAGCGCCATTTGTCTCCCAACAAAAAATTATACAGGCAACGGCAACTTAAATAAAAGGATGACTTTGTGAAACTAAAAAATCAAAATTTTTTCGGTGGGTTAAATTTGTCTAATGTGGAGAGGAGCAAATTGTGTCAACTGCTTTTGATGTATGAAGCCAAATTTTTATCATGTCAAATTTATCCGAAAAAATCCACCTTGCACCCAATGGTGACCAAAAATAAAAGATATTTCGTATTTCGACCAATGCAATCATCACTGCACATGATGCTAATTTACAGGATAAGTGATCATACCTGTGTGTGATCTTTAGGACTTTGCTTTCTACGTCTTTTGTCCAATTCAGAGCTTCCAGAACTCTCTACCATATAATCAGCAAATAATCTATTGTTCTCGAAGGTAGATAACTTTGCCCATTTCTTGTACTCGTCACTCAAGCTGAGGATAGCCAGAAAATATTCTGCAAGTTGTCTCTCATCAACCACAGAGTCCCTTATAACTCCTGAATTTGGAAAAACAAGAAGTTGAGAATAAATTGGAGGATATTTAGATGTCTAAATTATCTTGTCCATCCCAGTCAAGTGTTGTCAGCTTGACCTAACCAAGTTAAAGCATCAATGGGCATCAGTGAAGCTGCTTTAGCTCTAGTGCAGTCAGCTGACCTGATGGAAACTATAAGACCACAGCCAAAGCAAATTGAAAATTCTCAAAGTGTTGGAGGGGTTATATGCAAATGACCCCCCAAAATTTTTGCAAACAAAGATTGATGTGAATCAGGGGAGTCAATTTGTGAAATGTCTTTTAAAACAAGGGGGCTGATTTTAGAATGTCAAAACATAGTGCAAATTTAATATAATACAAGATTCAAACAATCAGATCTTCTCTGTTTTCTTCTCATTTGCTATTTTTCTCTTTATCTGCCAAGGCTGGTTTTCCAATGCACAAATTTTTCCCTTCTTAGAGCCCAGATGCTCAGAAATTATATACCATTATACCTATATAAAGACAAGAACCAAAAAAAAAAACCAAAATTTATTTGTGTGAACATTTCTTTAGTTAATTCTTTTTTGTCAAGAAGTAAAATTGATTTAATATTTAGTAGTGGTATGTTTCTAACATAATTAATTCTTGGACAAAATAATTATTGGATCAATTCTTTTTGAATTTAGGTTTGTGAGTTCCTTAAGTCTAACTTCATTAGAAACGTACCCAACCAATCCCATAAGAATTCATTTAGGACTCATTCTTTCATAACTTGCAATATTTTCCTTGCTAGTTTTATCGATAATGTAAGATTGCATTATGGAAGCTTATTTCATTATAGCACATAGCATTGATAGTTAAAGAGCCAGTAAGTGGTCACACTGAAGACAAATCCGGGCTCCGCTCTTGCCGATAGGTACAGTATAAACAATGATGAATGAGAAAAAAAGTATTTGCTACAATCATACCTGTTAAAGCTAGTTTGGAGCACACTTCAGCATCAAGAACCTTAGGAGGCAAAACACCGGGGGTGTCCAAAACATAGATATTTGGATGGCTACCTATCTACAAATGAAAATAGCCTCTTTAAAGGATGATGAAACAAGAAAACATACTAGAAAGAGGAAAATAAAAAGAAAAGTACATGCTGAAGTTTTGTAGGTGTAATATTTCCCGCGTAAGTATACCATGTTACTGCCAGGAACCAGAAGGAAAGGACAAGAAGATGTGGAATCCTAAAACAACCCATCCAACCCCAGGTAGACGCATTTAGAATTCCAAGTCATTTGGTCTGAAGTTTTGATTCAGCTCATTGCACTACATAAAAATATTTTGTGATCACTGAAAGACATGGTCTGTCATGCAGACAGCAAAGGGTGTGGAAGTGGTTGCAAATGAACTTCATGACCAGCACATTTTAAGGAAGGGTACCTTCAAGCTGCTAATATCTTTTGTCTCCCCTGGCTCTGGACTCACTATTGCATGTTTCAACTTTCCTTTCTCTTTATGTCAATAATCAACTAATAGAGTTAGAATCAAGCATTTTTTTAGCCAAATGAAAAGAAAATAAAAAAATTATATCAATAAATCTGAAATTGAATTGACTAAAAAAGAACAGAAAAGGAAAAAAAAAACAGATTCTCATAGCTAATGAGATTGGAAAAGGCTGAAGTACCTGCAGCACTGATCCTTCCAACGTGATGCAACAAGTTGGCAAGGGCAGACTTGCCTACGTTAGGAATCCCAACGAGCATTATAGTTATGGTATGACTCGAATGGTCAGTCTTCTTGTATTCTTTAACTCTGGCTTGTAGAAAGTTCAAGAACTGCAAGATGTTAATTTTAACTAGACATTACTAAACTCAATTCATGAGAATCCGTGAACAGAAAAAGAGTTTTACTTCCTTGTGTATATCGTAAAATAACCATTCAGAAGTGTGCCTGAGGTACAGCCAAAAGTTCGAGATACAAAATAATGATAGGCATTCACATTTGAGGGCCATCCTTAATTGGAATCAAACCTCTGGGCAACGTGGCATAGAACTTCAAAAAAACATTGGGGAGTTTGCATCTCCCACGGAAATGTATTTGACTGCCACCATGTTTGCCTTAGCACTAAGTGCACAATTCACTTCTAACAGGACTACTCTATCTCTATGTCAAGCAGGCATAGAGATTATCAGCAAGTACTGTAAGAACTGGAACTGATGTGACTAATAGTAGTGTGCTGTATAAAATGGATCCTTTCATATGTATTGAAATTTATCCATTCTGGATGCTATAAAAACAAAAAAACTTCAATGACGACTCAGGTCAACAAAATGGAAAATCATTTTCCACGAGTAGTCCCAAAGCACATCCTGCATTATGCTTTGTAAAAAAATTTCTAGAATTACCTCCTTGATATTCTCCTTATTGTGTGAATTGACTCCATAAGATATATGGTTGTGTTGCTCAAAATACATTGTCCACTCCTGAAATGAACGAAACATGAGAGAATTATCTGATATATGAAAATTGGCAGCCGTGACAAACAGAAAAATTAGAACTCAATAAGTCTAATGGATATCAATCTTTGGAAGTCCTTGTAACTCATACAGAACAAAATATCTTGTGTCAAAATGAAACTGGTACCCAGGCATTAATGGCACCAAGTCTAAGATAGAGTTTGCCAACTCATTTACATCATCACTTCTAGTTAAATAAAAATATTTCTCCCAAGGGGCTAAAAAATTGGAAAGCCAGCATTGACAATACATAAGAAGTGAAAGGATAGCAAAGATATCTTGATGATTAACTTAATATCAAAGCAAGTTCAGTTGGGTCCATACTAAGTCAAGTTTTAGTTTTACTATAGTCCTATTTAATTTTATATGCTGCTATTCAATCTTGGATATGTTCGTCCAACTTTGTTGGATGGGCTACAGTGGGTTTAGCCTTTAGGGGTTATTTTGTCTTTATATATGGCATTTCATAGGTTGACATGGCTTTTACTAGTCAAAGTGAGTGAACTTCTGCATATAATTCCAAATTCTAGTTGAGGAAGGACCACCAAGCAGTTAATACACAGCCATTAAATTTAAATGCTTCCAATTCAACAGAAAAATTTTTGAAAGAAAAACAGAGAAGTTCTCGGTAATTATGCTCTTTGAAGATCATGTGAGAAATTCTAATCCTAATTTTGATGAGTGGATCTATAGGTTATAACGAACATCTTGCTTTGCTTTTCTTTTTCTTTTTTTTTTTCTGGGTTTAATTTTCTGCACTTCTTAAAGTTTAAAAGCCCCAATTTGGACTGAAGACGAATAAAACTCAAAACTGTATGTCCTTTCTCAGCGATAAGGACCCTAAAATGAACTTCCTGTGTTAAAGTTGTTCTGGTGGATGAAGATGGTGTTAACGTTAACAATAGAAACCAAAAATGATCAGCCCAATGAAGCTGGTGTTAATGTTGTTTTGGTCAATTTTCTCACAGAATTTAGGTGTTTGTTTGTACTTGTCCAAAATAACTATATTGCTCCCTCAAAAGAGTTTGATATTAATTAAATAGAAGATAAATTATATAAAGAAGAAAAGCAGACCAGAAAATTTTAAACCATGTTTTATCTCACAAAAATTTAGTACAAGCCTCGGCCATCTGTTTCATGGTCCACATATCAAAAACTCATACTCCAAAGAAAGTCATGCTTAAAAGTATTCGAAGGCTTCTAAGAACTCAAACTCACTTGTTTGGTAAGATTTGAGTCATACCATCTGATAGCAATGATTGATCTTACACCACAAAAGGTACATTATATTCACAGTAGAAATGGAAGTCACGCTTCCTTTATTTGCACAATTCTAGCAAGTAATAATATCTTCTAGAATAGAGGCCGTTGAGAAAGAAATTGAGGAAAAACCAATACCTTCAGTTGGGAGCGACTTGCAAGGTCCATCTTGTTGAGTACAATGATGTGCCTCGAGGAAGATGGAAAATTTCTCAGTTGCTCAAATTCGGATGATAAAGGAATCTAATAACAGTTGGATAAATAAGAAAACAGAATATAGAAAATTGAGATTAATGGACATAAGAACTACAAAAACTACAGGTATACACGTAGGTGTGAGAATAAGCTCCTGACAAAAAAAAGGTGGTGAGAATAAGCTACCCATTCAAAGGATACAGGTTTTTGCACTACCCTCTTAAAATCTGTTTTTTCAGTTGCAGTGTACCAGCTTAAGCGGATTTACCAAGTTCCTTGCGTCACTGAGGCATCCATATTCCCATACCTTGGTCCTTTAGTACTCTTTTTGTGTATGTGTGCGAGCACGAGTGTGGGCAAACAAACATGTATCCAACTTCTAACCTTTTGTAGAAAACCATGACTCAAAAAATTTACATGGTTTAATCCCCCAAACCCAGATTACAAAACAGTAATATTTACTCAAACATATTTGGTTAAACATTAGTCACAGTTAAAAACCCGAAACGCAAATATTTAAAACAGTAAAACTCGCAAAAAAATACAACAAAGGGAGCCTCTCAGACATTTCATCAAACATATAATCGTCAAGAAATATTGTAATCCAAATAAGAGTGTCCAAAAGAAGGGGGGAAGAGTGAGCATATAGAGACTGTACCCGCGCATCTCTGACTTCCAGGACAAGATCAACCAATGGGATTCGTTCCGCTATTGCACGAGAGGCTGCGGCCATGTGGGGAGTGTACCACCAGCTTGACCCTTTGCTTCTCGCCACTTCCTTAACTGCATTACCTAACTTCTGAACGAAACTAGCCGTTGCCGCCATTAGCTATGAAAATGCAACCAAGAAAAGAAGTTTAATGGTCTTCGTGGTGGAATTTGACTTCGACGGTTAGGTAACTCTGGTTACATGAGGTTGTTTCTAACTAACTAGTGATAGAAATCTAAGTGAATTTAGGGGGTTCCACTATTTTAATTACTATCAATAATCATTTTATCTAATACATGTTATGTTAGAATAGCAGGGTTTTTTTTTTATATAAATAGAATAGTAGAGTTTACTAATCATATTTGTTATTTTATAATTGATAAGTGATATCACGTGACATTGATGACGTGGTGTTACCATTACACCCAATATTTATTTGACAAGTAAATAATAACCCTTGAACATGAACATGACTATAAGTAACCCCTACTACAAAAATGTCTGATTTAAACTATAACTGTTAATTCAGAAGGACCATTTATTACCATAACACCACCAACATCAAGCACCAAATCATGTTACTCCTGTAAATCGAACTTTATTTGATCATCACGTGAGAGTCAAGGACAATACTAAATGGGTACAACTTGCCAATAGATCATGTGGTGTTACATGAGATTGTTGGGAGTGGCCCAATTGCTAAATGTCAAGTAAACAAAAGTTTTACCCCATTAATTCCTATGGTTAAAAATTTGGGTGTCTTTTATAAATATTATTCTTTTTAGGTTGAGAGGGTGGGGGAGTTAGAGGTTAGATTTAGACCATGGCAAAAGTTTATCCGTCTAAAAGATTTGGACCATAACAAGGTTTATTTGTTTAAACGATATTTCATACGTTTGAGTTGGTGAACTAATATTTTTGAAAATAAGGTTGTGTGTGATTCAATTTTTTCTAAATGTTGATATAAACAAAAAACTTATTATGTATCGTAACAAAGGATTAGGGGTTGGGGATCGATTTTTTAAAGTTAAAAAGAAATAAACTAATTTCATTTACAGGGGCCTGCAAATAAAAAAAATTACAATAAAATGAAATCAATGGTGTTGACAGAAGTCATTTCTTTTAGTACTTTTTCCTATTTTTGCAAGAAGTTGTGACTGTTTTTGCTAGTAGTTGGGCTCATTTACCAAAATAGTTGCTTCAAAGTTTAGCAATTTAGTAAAAATAAGTGGATTTTTCTATTTTCTTCTTTCGCGATATTATTTCCAGCATTCATATATTGTCTGAAAATCCTTACAACTTTATTTCTATAACCAAGTATTATACACCAGAAGTTTGGTTTTCGGGACTACCCACTACTTTAAGGCTTACATGTAACATGTAAGAGAGCCCTCTCAGTGCTTTTTTGTTTAAAGGGAAACTCACCTTTCGAATAGAAGGAATGGGGATTATAGAGGCGACTGCATGAACTGAGGCTCCCACTTATTTGATGGGCTGGTTACGAGATGGATGCAAAAAAATTGAGAAAAATGATGAATGAAAATCGGGTGACGTGATTGGAGGATAATTCACCCAAAATGTTTCGAAGGAATTGCAAAATTCAGCACCTCGATGATAATTGACTTATTGTTGCATTGTTGAATCTGCCTATTGGTTTCACTCCACTAAGGAATAATGGAGCAGCCCATTTCAATGTAAATCCTTGCAAGCTAGTGGTCTAGTGGCAAGCAGTACATGTTTAGGGTCGTCCTTCGCTCTCACTCTCATGTAGTTAACACAGTTTGTTGTTTGGCTTTGGTAGTGCTATGGTGATAGACTATCTTTCTGAGTTAGTAACTATATCTCAAACCAGACATTCCATAGTGGAAAAGACCCTTACAATCACACCCAAGGGAAATTACTACTTACTGGTCGGCCCTCCACCTTTATCTGATAATCAAAAAAAAAAGGTTGAGGGACTAATGAGAATAAACTAATCGTATATGGTACAAAACAAGATTGGGGCTGTAGTCTAGGGGATCAAAGTGTAATTAAGCCAAAAAAGTTTTAATCCTAAGAATCATGTCAGCCTACTTCTAAGCATAGTTATCAAGGGCAAGTGAATATACAAAAACAATAACAGAGTACCACCAAGAAAGCAGAGCCACCTTGTCAGAGTCAAACAGAATTTCTTGCCCAAATTTTTTTTTAAAAAAATAAAATCAATATAAACAAACTGCTCAAAAGTACTATTCAGTCCATCAGTCGACCATCTGCTATCGGTAAAGGTTTCATACTATCAAACGTATCCGAATTTCTATCAAATAGCAGGATAAACACAAGTGGGCAATTGGAGTAGTCGAACTGGTTTTTTATAGGATTGAACTGCAAAGAATGCCAAGTGCATTCTAGTTGAATATGGTTAGAAACTTAGAAGGTGCAGGTTTGTATGGGCATCTATCCACAAGCCTTGACAAACTTCATGAACTAAAACGAAGATAATATTCATGCCATTGCGGGTTTAATAAACCTTTCCCATTGTTTCAGTGATTTCCTGCTTTCTGAACTTGTCAATATATCTGAATGCCAAATAAGATACATCTACCAATGTCGGGCAATCTTGGGCACTAAGATTACAAGTACAAAAATAGAAAAAGAAAAAAGGAAAATGGGGCAGAACTTACACAAGGCTACTTCACTCAAAAATCATTCATTTCTACAATAATTATAGGAAATGTAGATGCCACAGAACTCTGAGCTTTACTGACCCAAAAAAAGAACTTTGAGCTTTTATGCATCATGGAATCACAAATAAAATTCAAAGGGAACACTGCAAAGTAAATCAGTAAAAAGAAACACCTTTGATAGCATTTATAAGTTAGGAATGATTAAATATCGTGACAAACAACTTTTGCTACAGGGAAACAGTCCGCCTGTAAAGTATCTCATCATCACTGTCCTCTTCCTCTTCAGATACAATCTCACTTCCCGGTAACTCCAACTTTCCACCCATAAGAAATGATGGACCAGCACTCTCTGTTTCAATATAATCAGCCTGCAATCTCTCTTCAAATCGCTGGTCACTACAGTTAAGGAACCAAGCAAGGGAACACCTAATTCCCTTGCTTTGTAACCTCTGGTACCTGGGTTTGATCCTTGATTCCAAGCTATAAGTGAAGTATTCTGGGAACTCCACAAGCTCTTTTATTGGCCTCCCCATTTCACTCTTATAGAAGTAATAACTGTTTTTCATAAGCCCTACTTGAAGAGCAACTAACTGGGGGCATTTCACAATCATCTTTGACACATCCCCGGCTGGGATACCCCGTCCAAGAAGGAACTCAACAGGTTTCATGATCACATGTTGGTTAAGGCTCACAATCTGGGGCATCATCTCGATAACACGAGCAAACCCTTCAGGGTCAATTTTCAGCTTCAAGTTGAAGAAATATTGCTGCGAAGACAATTTAGCTTTCAAAGGAAGTCCAATAATTTGTGGATACTGTGCAATAACTGAAGCAAGCGCTTCCCTCCGAATCCCAAAACTGACCAAGCAATCCACATTCGGTTTAACTGTCTCTTCAAGATCATACCCAAGTATATAGGCCCTCTTCTCAAACATCCTCACCAACACTTTCTTTGGTAAACCCAAAGAAACCAAGTAATCCACAAGTGGTTTAATCATTGTCCCAACCCTCATCCCCAAAAAATATGGATATTGTGTTACCATTGGTCCAATATCCCTCGGATTAACCCCAATACTAACAAGATATGCTACCGAAGTACTCATTGTCCCTTCAAGCTTAAACCCTAGTAACTCCGGATACTTCATCAACACATAACCCATATCTTGTCTCTCCACATCAAGCCCTCGAAGAAACTTAATAACCGGGACAAGCTCAACCACAACACTTGCATGAAGGCATTGTGGGTAATTCTTTATAAACTCCCCGAGTTTTGACCTTTGAATTCCAATCTTTTCTAAATAACCCATCACAGGAATCAAGTTCTTCCGCACACTACAACCAAGCATTAATGGATATTCATTAATATCATCGACAGTCAGGCCTAGTTTTTGCAAGAACTCAACACGTTCCCGCATGACTTCAACAGTGGAGGGTAATTCAAGATTCTCTAACTCATCGGGGATTATACCTACACTCTTCAAATAGTCACAAATTATGACCCTGGAGACGAGTTTTTCTCTACGGCCTTGGACTACACCCCATGTGACCGATGGCATTTCGTATTCGGGGAATTTAGTGGATTGGGTCGAAAAGGGTCTAAGTTGTGAAACCCTACATGGGGTTTTAGGGGTTTGGGGAGGTTTAGAGTAGATGGGTGTGGACAGAAATCGTAGGGTTTTAGGGTTTGTTAGGATTGGTTTGAAGGGTTGTTTTCTTCTGAGCAGTGGGATCATTTCAACTGAAGTGAATAGACAGAAACTGAATTACAATCCAAATTTAACTATTCAGTGATCAAACAAAGTTTGAATTGAAGTAAAGTTATGTCTTTGTGGGATTGAAGTAAAGATGTTATACAGTAGAAGATGTGTGTATAGCCTTACCTCAGTCTGCAGTGAGAAAAGCTAACTGGCATGGCTTCAACTGGGGAGGGAAGTCTCTAAACTGAGAACGAAGGAGAGACACAGAGAGAGTCCTATGACCCGACTTCAACTTGGTTTAATGGTTTTGTAGATTGTCGGTTCAATTCTGCCCCGATGAACACACAAAAAATTTGAAAAAACAAAACTCTGTGAGGACTTTGGTAACATTTTTATTTTCTGTAAATTAAAAATGATTTTTATAAAATTTTATCTTTTGCTTGATCACTGAATCTTTTTAAGTAAAAAAATATTATTTTGGCTTCATTTTATCTTTTTTAAAAATGATTATTATAAAATTAAAAATACTATTGAGATCGAATTTATTGACTTAATTTACTATACTCTTTGGATTAATTACGGGTCCCATCAAATATTAAAACTTGGGAATTGATCCAATGATTTCACTCGAGTCATTACTCTTTGCTTAAAATGAAAAACATGTTTAAAACATCTTACTCATACATAGCCGAATATAAATGCAAACATAATTTATTAATTTAATGAAGTAGTAGTGACCTTGTAGTTCAAATCTCAGCAAATATAAAAAATGGTTTTTACTTTTTATAGTTCAAATCATTGATTAAAGATAATTTTAATAACACACCAAAATATCACACATTAATACACCATATATATATATATATATATATATATATATATATTTGGCAGGATTCTAGGTGGCTCTACAGCCCCCGGGTTGACACGTGGCATAATGAAGCCGTTGGGATATCCAAAGGGTGCCGAGGAGATAAGCCGATGTATGGTGACACGGAGCAACCGAGTATGATAGTTGGGATCGTATTTAATGTGATGTGACCCCTCATTTTTATGGCGGAATGAGTGATAAAGACAAGACAAGACAAATAAATGTGCGCTTGCCAGTACCTGTCTCTGGGAGTCTAAGCCTATTGTCATGATGGCTAAGCATTAATGGCTGATGCGCCGAGACGACATGATCGACTCTCCCGAGGAACTGTTCTCCCCGAGTATTCAATGTTCAGTGGATGTCGGATGCCAATCTGGGAGATTTGGGTACTCGGGGAGTGGCATAAATGCTCGACATTTGGCCGAGCATTTATCCCATTTTCCTAGCATTCAATTGAAAGAGACGTGAGTAGAAAACACTCATTGCACGAGGAATGGTGTGTCAAATGTAAGATGTTCATATGAGACTGGAGATCTTTGGCAATCATTTCTAATTCAAATATAAATACTCCTCAGAAAAATGGACAAAGGTACGCAAACTCGAATCAGAAAAATAATCCATTGAGCAAAATCATTCGACCTTATATTAACTTAAGCTTCGAAGGAGATTAGTCGGGCACTCGCCTGACTCCCTTTTTTCTGACCATGTTGTTTCAGGTTCGCCAGCTTGGAGATCGTTGTCTCATACTATTACAGGTATTATCCCGTGCAATACTAATACACTAAAATACACACATACACTAAACCCAAACTTAACCCTGACCTGGACCCAAACTTGGACCCTGGGCCCCACATCTAGATCTGGACTGGACCCATATCGGGACCTAACCTTGTCATTGACCTTATGTGCCCGACCCCCACCCCGATACCCAGACTTGACCAGAACCTAGACTTGGGCCCGACCCCAGACCCAACACCAACCTAGACTCAAACTGACTCTAGACTAGGACCAGGACCTGACCCTAGACTCAAACTCGACCCCCAAACTCGAACCTGACCCTCCACCTCTAGAAAGTATGAATACGAGATACAAGATATAGGTACGATACGATATAGTAAAATCTCAAAAAATAAGAAATGAGTACGATCAAGATACATTTAGTCTATAAATATATATAGTATATATTTTTATTATTATGTAATGATTTAATAGTTATAATGTTTAGTGATTCTTTAACAATAATAAACCACATTAATAAATTTTTATTGTTAAAAAATTGTCTATCGCATCACTATGGTACAACTACTAAAGTGAACATGATTAATTAAAGGAATAAGAACCAACATTTAACTAGATTATTTACTAAAAAGTATTTATTACTAAAATTATAGAGCAATAACTCATTTATACTATTTAGACATGTGATAGTGTATACGTGAAAATCACGCATGTGTCTTCAAAGTCATGATTTTTTGTTAATATATTACATTGTATGTAAAATCAAAAGGAATGGATAAAGATTGAAACTAAAAATTATACATACTTCTTTGTATATAGAAGTATCCTCGAAATATTCATATATTTTATTTATTATTGAATACGTTTGATATGCATCCGATATGTATTATCAAGTATGTGACGAGTATCGTATATGATATGATATATTGCCTTTAACAAAGTATGCATGCCTCGTAGTGGACCCTAGATCCGACCCGAACTTGGGACCTAAACCCGACCCCTAGACTTAGACCCATATTCAACCCCAGACTCGAACTCGACCCCGACCCGACCTCAGACCTGAACCTGGACCTGGACCTAACCCCAGACTTGGACCAACCCCGGACCTAGACTCAAACCCAGAGCTCGACCTTGGACCCGACCCCAAACTCAAACCGACTATTCGACCAAATGCCCTCCTTCATCTCAGCCTACACTCGCTCTAACAACTTTCATAACTCCCTCCAACACTTCTCTGCCATGCTCTACCAGGCCAAGACGCACCAAAAACCAAACAACTTCTCTTCTTTAATTAATATAGTTCACCCCATGACTTTGTCCCAATAACCCCTATTTGAAAGTGTCATTTGGAGAAATGGTTATTGAAGTAGTGATGATCATGACGGTGTCTTTTGCTTTAATTACTTAGTTTATTGATCAAGTGGGAGTGATCGTGAGAGTATTCATTACTTTGATTATTGGTTGCAATCATGAAACACTCTGATTGTTGTTCTAACTATCGATGGTGTTGTTAAAAATCATCCACTTTTATATAGATTTATTTTAGTGTTCTAGGATTATAACTTTTTGAGTAGTAGTTTTCATTAGCACTGAATTATGTAAATTTTAGCAAATGCTTGATGCTTGAGTAATACTAACAATTCAAATACGTTATTTTTTGCATATTATCTACTTTAACTCTTTCACAGCCTTTTCCATTTTTTTTTTTTTTTTTTGGGTTTAACCATTTATGTATGATTATGATATGGCTCTTTTCGGTTTTCATTTGAAAGTGTTAATATTTTGGATCTTTCAATTTACATGTTCAAATTATTGTGCATATGTGAATTTTTTACACAATATATAATTTTTTTGTTACTCCGTGTTTGAACTACTTTAAGGAACGACCAATTACTAGAATATAAATATACTACCATACATATGTAGGCACATGTATATATACATAGTGGCACAATCATGATTTTTCTTGAATAGGGTCATTGGATAAGTTATATTTAATGTTAGATTTTTAGTTGTATACAACTTGTCAATATTAACTTTAATTTGATACCATCACAAAAAAATTAGATTGGATCATCAAATTTTAAAATTAATTCTTATTTTTTGAAGTAAAAGTTGATTTCTAATAATATCATAATAATTCTTATTTAGAAATTTTTATTCGTCAATTTTTAATTAACTATCATGATGTTCTGGAAAATTTTCATCACTTTCTGCCTAATTAAAGGGAAGCTTGCAAGGAAAAAACTTTCTGCCTAGTCGATCTATTATTGAACAAGGAGAAAATCAAATGTAATTTTTTTACAAACCACTGCAATTAAGTAGTTCTTCTTTGATCAAGCTCTAAAATCCTCAACTTTGAAGATACGACAAAATTCAAAATTATAAGACATGGGTACATTAATGGTACGACTTATTAAAATAATATAAATATTTTTTAAATAATAATAGAATTATAAATGTATTAAAATAAGACATATATTATAACAATATTAATAATAAGACCTAGCAAATATTAAGTTTTTTATTAAAACTAAAATAGATCAAAATAAATATCCATCATTTTTATCAAATATCATTACATCCATTAACATTAATAGTATATAAGCTACATAACAAAAATTATATTAAAAAAATTAGAAATAACACCTCTTTTAATAGTCATCAAGTATTTTAAAAAAAAAAATTCTTGTCATATTTTAGACGTATCCTATCCGTGTCCGATTGAATTCACTATTCATGACATTTTTAGCCGTGTCCAACACATGTTTGACTGTGTCCGACACTGCTACAACGCCCTCTGGGAAGTATCCGTGCTTCCTAGATCTCTAGGATTAAGCAGCTTAGTTGAGGGAGAATAAGCACTTATTTTGATGGACTTTGGTTTCCCCTCTAGTCAAATGGATTATAAGAGGCTGCAACCAATTTCTTCATGTTATACTACCAGAGATTTGTGTGATCTCTAGGATTAAACAGCTTAGGTCAGTGAGAATAAGTATTCAATTTTGCTGGACTTTGGTTTTCCCTTTAGTCACATGCATTCTAAGATCCTGCAACCAATTTCTTCATGTTATACTACCAGAGATTTGTATGATCTCTAGGATTAAGCAGCAAATACAAAATTTGAAAGCAATAAATTTATAACTAAGCCAAAAAAATAAGTCCGTATGTTTCTTTTTTTCTGCCTATACACTTCAAGAAGAAGAAACTCTTCTTATTCTTCCCAGGCAATTATCTTTAGGCCTCGAATGGGGTAGGTACATTAAGGGGCATGCTGGATTAAGTCGTTCGAGCCTGTAAAATAAAAGATATGAATTAAGATGTTGTTATCTGTAATATCAGAGTAGCACTTCAGAGGAATAACAGATATGAAACAAATGGAAGCAACATGACTCACTTGTAATTAAGCAGAAAATAATGAAGAAAAACCGCAATTTCTAGTTTGGCAAGATCATTTCCAGGGCATGTTCTGCTTCCAGCTCCAAATGGAAGGTAAGTTCCTGCTTTGGGTGTTAGACCCTACATACAACATCAAGCTTGTTAGCGTGCCATATCAGATTGATTGCAATTGTTTTGAAAGCGATCAGTATTCACACATAAAACATATAAAATGATAAATAATCGAATTTATACCTATTAGAAGAGTTAAGAACACAAATAGAAGAGAGAGAGAGAATGGTTGTATTAAACTTACATCCCATCTCAAAGGATTAAACTCCTTTGGCTCGGGATAAATTTCAGGATCCAAGTGAACACTCCTAAACCAGACCAGAACTTTCCAGCCCTTGGGAATGGTATACCCTGAAACATAAAAGCTAAGTTAATTCTCCTATATAGTCATAGTTTTGTACTTGGATGATGCTGCATTTTGACACACAGTTCAAGTTTAAGACACCATTTTGGTAGAATCTAAAGAAAAACAAATGTTATTTGTATTTGGAAAGTTTAAATCGCAGGAAAATGAACTCGTTTCCCTTCAATAATCCACTATCAGCATACTATTTTCTTGTCATTCATACAACATTTTGAAAGAGACACATATTTTATCAGAAAAATGTTCTCGAGATTGCATATTGATGAGTCTATGATAATAATGCCTTGTAGATGAACACACAGCATCTAAGTTGAGCATAAAAGTAGCTGAAACGAAATCCATGGACCATAAACTGACCACTTATATTGACATCTGCTTTTGCCTCTCGAAAGACCACAAATGAGAAAGTCACCAAACGGAGTGTTTCATCGATCACCTTCAAGGAATATGGAAAAAGTTGTGATGAGAGCATTTTGAATGTGAATTGACTCATTAGAAGCTATATAACATGTCACACACCTTGGAGAGATACTCCATATCCCGAACCTCTTTAAGCGCCAAACCTTTCTGTGTAGGGGGCCTGTTCTTTACGATTGCCTCTTGCTCCGCCTAGAATATGATCCACCATTTATTTAGACAACCGAGTTTAAACTTTTGGTAAAAGAAAGAACAAAAGAAAGAAAGGAAAACTTTTGTCCTCTTGATCATCGAAACCACGTTGCCATGGAAAGATGAAAAGGAAAAATATTAGTATATTTCTAGCATTCATCAGTGAAATTGTGATTTTAGAGTTCCTAATTTCCAATAATTCCTTTTGCTCAACAAATTTTCAGACATTGACAAAAATATAAAATCAGGAAGTACAGGGACAGAGGGCATAAGCTTGATTTTGATACCTTAGCTCTTTGGAAGAATTCAGGATGTTTCTCTAGGAACAGAGTAGCCCACATTGTGATGTGTCCAGAAGATTCATGACCAGCATTCAGGTACATTACTAGAACGTCGATGATTTCCTCATCATTCAATCTTCTGCCATTCTCATCTTCAACATCCAGTAAAGCATCCATCATGTCTTTTTTCGGTGTTGTTGGATTCTTCCTTCTTCGCTCCCTTCGCTCATCCACTATGGACTGAAAAGTAGCCACGAGCTTTTTCCGTGCCTGAAATTTACTCTATTCAGTTTCAAGTATCAACAAAGCCTTCATCCCAACTATTTGGGGGTCAGTTACATGGACTATACATCTCCATTTGAGCTTATCAAAGGCCACATTCTTCATTAAACTGTAAGCAATTTAACTCTTCAGAAGCTATGCTATATATGCAAAAGGAACATTGGCATCATTTGAGGCTAACTATAAAACTGTTTCTTTCTTATGGTTTGTGTAAGTGTTCTAGCAGATAATTGTCCTATATATGTAAACTAGGTTGAAAACCTTAGAAAATGCTTATATAAGATTGATGTTCATAGATTGAAGTTGAAAGATTATGTATGAACATAGATAAAAAAAACCAAACCTTGAGTGCTTTGTGGTAAGCAAATCCCGGGATATTAATCGCCATGGCTCTAACTCCATAATTAAGAGCTGTATACTCCCTCTCCAGGGCCTCCATCGCCTGCTCACTCTCCGAGCTTAGAAAAATGTACATGATTATCCTAAAAGTAAGCTTTCGAAGCTCAGTCAAGAACTCGATTTCTCCCATTCCTGCCCATTTATCCAAGGCAGACACTACATTATCTTCAATGTACCTCAGATACATGGACAATGCCTCATGGCCATTAACTGGTGCTGCTGTTAATCGACGTAGTCGCTTGTGCTCATCATAAGAAATGCCAATGAATGATTTCCTCCCAATGAGTTTCAGTGTGGAAGTAGGCCATCCAGGCTTAAACGCTTCATCGTCTGTTAAAACTCTCCTGCATGCCTCAGGCACTGTGATAATGATGCTTGGACTACCAAACATGAAGGTCTTGTACATTCCAGTATGTCCAAATCTGCATCAGTCATTGGAAATAACATTACAATCTCCCTAAGCATAACAAGAATGTTTGAAAAAATGTCATGCACAATGCACAGTGCTCCAAGCCATTAACGGTCGGGAGAAGTAAGTGATAGACAACTTTTATAACTAAAAAGAATAGAATGAGTGAGATTTCCACTATCCTAACCAAAATTTAAATGATATGTCGAAATTTTAAGGTGATTAAATAAAAACATAGGGTAGGTAGATTTTCCTACTGATCTAAGTTTTTTTTATGAAGGCCTACCCTTACAAAGGGACTAAATATCCATTTGCAAATTTTAAGTGTTTTTGAATTGGAAAGGTCCAACACTATGAATGGGGCCTTATTATTGGTGAGTTTCAGCCCAGTAGTCTGGTGCAGAAAAATAGATGGGCCTAGTATATATTAGCCCAAAAATAGACTAAATTTTAATGGGCATTTTAGCCCAATAAGGGTAGTACTTTTTAACAACTCAATCTAAGCAAACTTAGCCCAGCCCATTATACTGTAAATGGGACTATGGTTTCCTTCTTAATATAGTGGCAATAAAAATTTTCAGAGAATGACAAAATGTGCTGCAAGATAGGTGTCAGCCCATGAAAAAGAGAGAGAGAGAGAGACAGAGAGAGATTAAAAGTTGTGAAGACAAAGCTAAGGTAAAAAAAAAACATCAACTCAATCTGAAAAATCTTATTAAATGACAGAATATCTAACACAATCTTTTGAGCTTCTCTCATACTGATGTCGTTACTCTATATTTCAATTTCTATACATTTGCTAAAAAATCGGATACGAATATTTAAAGGGTTTTTTAGTGCGAGGTTCAAATTTGATTATCGTAAGAGACATCATGAATAATTCGCCTGATTATTTGCATATAACCGTGAGTTCAAAAATGGGTGGGTGAGACTGTTTTCAGTAACTCGATATAATTTTTATACGTTAAATAGACATTTATATAATAAGATAGCTAGATGTTTGAACTTATGGGGTAGTTAAACATACTCTAATACACATTTACTACACACACACACATTAGATATATACTCCAACTGTACACACATACTCCAATATACGTATAATATCATAGTTTAATATTCATTGACTTCAGTCACAGTATTGCAGTAGTATAATACTATTAGACAAAAATATCCCGGCAAGAGGACACAGAATGAAGTTATAGGAAAATGTCGTTTTCATTGGAAAATAAAATTAGAAGACAAGGAAAACGGCAGCAATAATGACAAAAAACTGCCTGCTCTTCTCTCCAATGAAACATTTTTGTGATGTAATATGATTCTTTCTCTTACTAAAGGACGCATTGATACACATGAAGGACAGGGACAAGGCAGTGTAAAAAAGGGGCCTTCTAGTTGAAAAGTCAATTATTCTTTACGAGCTATTTATATTTGTACTGATTGCTCACTCGAACTTAAATACTGACCTCCATAACCCGAGTTGGTTTAAAACATAACCATAGAGAAAAACGGTGAACGATTCTAGATGATTGTATTCATACAAGTTTTTTTACCCATTAGTTTAAATGGTGGAGTGAGGTGAGAGCGTGATCCAGTGGTAACGATAACTCATGCCGGGTTGCTGGTTCTAATTTTATTCTTTTCTCCCTCCAAATAAATAAATGGTGAGTGATTGGGAGACCTTTGGTTATAAAACAAGATAAATCTAATTGTTTTTTTTTTTCAAAACCAAGTTAATTTTATTTTCCTAGAAAATAAATAATAAAGTGGAAAAAAAAGTCTAAAACAGACGGGTTCCATCAATGACCATAACTCTATGATGGGGAATTTTGGTAATTCAAGAAAATTTTGCATGTTACATTTTATAAATCCCAAAAAAAAAATCAAATTCTCATAGAAAATAACATCCAAATTTCGTTCCTAGCATTTGACAATTTTGGACAGGATTCACAAATAAGACATGAAATCAACGCAGTATCAACGAATTAATTTGATTTTTTTTTTTTAATTCAACGGTCAGGGTGTTCAGATCAATTTACATACATATCGATTAATCGCCTCTCCGATTCGATCAAAAACAGGTCATTTACTATGGAATTAGAATATTCATGAGAAATAAATCTATCTTACCTAAACCCTGAAAAGATTATCTATATTCTTGCACGTTATTTTTATCACTTAAATTAGCCTTTAGAATTATTTGAGTCTAATTTTAATGAATTGTTCCATATATTTGTAAAATCTGTTTAAAGAATGAATGATTATAAATTTGACCAAACACGATCAGACTGGATGAATGGTACAACACCATATCACCTAAAAACATTTTATCATTTAGCCACAAGCCTGACCTAGTACCCCTAAGCCTAAACCCACACCCACACCAGAGGAGGGAGGGAGAGAGAGAGATGATCACCTGGTGACAAATGTGGAGATGAAAGAGTCAGGATTGCTGGACTTGAAAGCTCTGAGGAAGGACCACATATTGCCAATGAGAGGCCAACCCAAATCACCTGGAGGCAGAGATAAGCGTTTGTCACCCAGCTTGATCTCATAGAACCATTGGTTAACACTGCATAGCATCCATTTTAGAGCCACAAACACACCAAAAATACCCACAAACACCACCCAACTTAAGCCCAATTCCATTATATATATGGATTGAGATTTGAGATGAAGATTAATTTTCTGATGGGTCCACCAAAAAATCTGATGATAAGCAAACCAATCTGGGTTTTTTGAGAGAGAGAAACTCACATCCCTCTCACTAGTCTCTTTCTATTCAACAACATAAACATGTAGATATATATATGTATATCTAGAGAGAGAAAAAGAGAGAGACGGGTGGAGGCAAATATAGGAGAGAGAGAGAGAGAGAGAGAGAGAGTGGGTGGTGAAATGTGTGTACCTGAAGTAACAATGGGTTTGTGGGGAGTGGGGTTGTATGTATATATATAAATGAAAAATGGGAGAGGACAGGGAGGGGCTTGCCGGCCTTTATTTGCATTTCTTGTCGTGTTTTCCATAGCATGGATTCTCTTCAAAGGTGCAAATCATCTCTGCCTACAGATTGGTATAACGCTCTACTCTCTCTCTCTCTCTCTCTCTCTCTCACACACACACACACACACACAAATGTATTGACAAATATCATTCCAGTGGCACTCTGGAAAAGGTCAGGTGGTGGTTATGCCTCAGCTTGAATGGGTGCAACTGTTTTGTAAGTACCAGTGTTGTCTTCATATCCAAATTTCATAAAGTTTGTTTGTCTTTTACCCTTTGGTTCAAGATGAAAGAATAAGACATCTAACTTAAAGTATAAAAAATTTATTTTTTATAAATACGCTAGTTTTGATTTAGATAATTACTTTTGACTAAACCGATGAAAGTATTAGTCGTTGGCTAGATATCCCTAACAGTTAAAAAAAAATGAGGAAATGACATAAACCTTAACTTTGAGTCTTTCTAATGGAATAAAAATCTAGTGATTAGTAGGTGATTGAGTGCATTTGAGTTTTGATTTACAAATATCAATTCAAATCAGGGTGTGTTTAGAACATTTCCCCTATAAAGAAAAAATACTTTTGAGTCTTTCTAGTGGAATAGAAATCCAGTGAGTAGTAGGTTATTGTGTGCATTCAAGATTTAGGTTGCGATCATCAATTTAAAAGATGAAATGTTTAGAGCAGTTCTAATATATATATATAAAAAAATTGGTTGCCATTGATTTATTACAAGAACAATAATGACTTTACATGCACTTTGTAATGAAAAGCTTATCTGCAAGAATCTTTGAAAACATTGATGCAAGAATTTTATAATGAGAGGCTTATCTAATCTATAATATAGTCCACACAAACATTATTGTACTCTTTAATGAAAAGCATATCTAAGCAAATCCAATCTAATGAGTGATGACTAAAGAAATATTTAGTTCAAAGAGTTTTACCCTTTTAATTACATGGTTAAAATGACAATTGCATTCTTTCCTTTAATATTTCCAAAAGAGTATAATTTTACTTCGACGTGCCTTAATTTTTGAACAACCAATGGATGGTGAGCACGTAGGTGCTTTTTGAGCAAAGGTTCGAAGTTAAGCTAAGTTTTTATATCTCTTGTCTCTCATTCTTAAGTTCGACAAAGATTTGACGTTTTTATTTACCCGTTAATTGAAATATATCTCTCTTAATTTAGTTATCAAAAATGATAAAATCTTGATATAAAGAATTTTATAGACTAAAGTTCAATTTGAACTTGCTACATTATATTTTGGTGGTAATTTTATGAAAAGTTTGGTTAGGAATTTGCATATACTTTATAATAAGGAGAAACCTGCAATTGTTCACAGCCAAATTATATTTGCTGAGACTATTTAGCACATCACTCCACATCATGCCACATAAGGTCATCCATAACAAAAAAAAAAAAAAAGAGAGAGAAATTTCACCCACACCCTTTGGCATTTAATTTTATTACACAGATGCTCCCTCATATTTTAAAAATGACACTAAGACCCTATTACATGGACGCCGCATTAACAAAAAAACTATTTTTACCATCAATTTAACTAATGAAAAAAATGCAAAATCTATGTCCACATCCACCACCATGACCCATGACCCTTCCCCTCTCTCGACGTATCAGACCCCCAACACCTAGCGGCGCAGTCACACATAGAGCTGTTCAAATTTTCGATTAACCTTAATTTTCTACCCTACCCAACCATATCCGACCCTATTGAACGGTTAGTCGATTAAATTGGGTAGGAATACAAAAGATTTTTTGATTTTTCGATTAAATCGGGTAGGCATGCAGAATACCCATTAATTTTCGTATTCATACCTTACCCTACCGGCATATATATATATATATATATTATATATATATATATATATAAACTGAAAACCCAAATTCCCTAACTCTATCATCTAAGCTCTTTAGTCTTCATCGCCTTTCTAGCCTCGACAGTCGCCTCTCCCAGGTACTCTCTCTCTCTATCTCTATCTCTATCTCTATCTCTATCTCAATAGACTGTTTGTGCGCGAATTGGAGAGAAGAGTCGGTATGAGAAGGGTGAAAAACAGAGAGATTAAACTTGTTGTTTTTTGTGTTTTTCCTTCTTATTAAACTTGATGTTTGTAACTTTGGTAAATTGGTCTTGTGGTTAAAGAATTTGCTCATGATTTCTGATTTGGTAAACTTGTCTTCTTTCATGATTTCTTTAAGAATTTGTTCCATCTTGTTTCTCCATTTTCAGTCACTTGTTTTTCTTCTTAAATTACATACATGTGTGTATAATTTGTATTGAAGGTCTCATTAAATGACATACATGTGTGTGTGTTTTGGGCTGACTGTTACTTCAATTTAATGCTCAAAGTTGCTGAAGAGTTTGTTGTTTTCTGTTTGCTGAACAATATAGAAGTTAACTCACATGACTCTGTTTGCTGATTGTTGTTGTAATTGTTGTAGGTTTTAATGTTATTGGTTTATTGTGTTGTTAAATTGGTGCATGTTATTTAATTGAATTATTAAAATGATCTAAAAATTAATAATTACAAAAATATTCACCCGATTTTCTACCCGATTAATTTGGATGGAAGTCGGTAGGAATACCACGCTTGATCGGGTATGGTAGGCCAAGAAAAAAAATTCTGCAAGATATCGTATATGAAGACGAAAATCATACTTCCTACCCGTAAAGTAGGGTGAACACTCCTAACCACACACCCAAATTATCCACTCTACCATTTGTTGTCACTAGTTCCCACCATCAACATCACTGTCGAAAACCCAATCGCAAAAATGGACTTGGCCATCAACACCTCCACCAACTGATATCCCAATAG
>CAUOFW020001295.1:0-110421 GCA_963454935.2 Ilex paraguariensis | reverse complement strand
TTCAACTCAAAGGTGCCATCCGGTAGGGAGCAATGGACATAGGTTCGGTTCCAGGATAGAGTTCGATCTTGAACTCAATTTCCCTATGTGGCGGTAATCCGGGTAATTCCTCGGGAAAAACATCCGAAAACTCCGATACAATTTGCACTACATCCGTATGAATTTTATCCCGGTTTTCTCCCATTAAGCTAGCTAAGAAACTCAAATGACTTCCCGCTTTCGCTTTTAAGAATCTACTACCCGTCGTAGGGAATGGATGAGAAGAATCTCGGTTATTAATAAAACTGAAAACGACTCCTCCCGGTAACTGAAATGTAATCCGTTTTGCGGAAACAATCCATTACCGCCCGGAAAGCGGACAACAAGTCCATTCCGAAAATCACATCATACCCCTTCATTTCTAAAGCAATCAAGTCCACAATTAATTCGTGCTCCCCAATACGAAGCACACAACCCTTGCAAACTCGGCTAGTACCCAACTGTTCTCCCGTAGGCAAGTCAACCGTCAAGGCATGCTCTAACTTCTCGAAACCCAATCCCAAATTCATAGCATATGCAGTACGTATAAAAGAATGAGTAGCACCGGGATCGAATAAGATTCGGGCCCAAGAATTATAGAGGAGAATTATACCATCAACAACTGCGTTGGAGGCATCCTCCTCCGGTTGGGTCAAGGCAAAGACTCTCCCCTGAGTGGCGCCACCTGGGGCTGGAGCTCCTACAGGCCTCTGCTGCTGTAGTGGCTTATTTGCAGCCACTTGTCTTGTCACCTGGTTGTCTCTCGGTGGGAGAGATGGGCAATTGTGTCTGAAGTGCCCCACTCCTCCACATGCGAAGCACTGACGGGGGTCGGTGGCTGTCCTCCCCGATACGCCTCCTGCTCCTCGACCCATCTGGGGTCTCTGTCCCCCTGCCTGATCCGAGCGACGGTAGGGTGCCGCCCTCTGTGCTCCACTGCTACTAGCACCCGTCCGGATCGGACCTCCCCTCATAAGGCCCTGTCGTCGCTGAGTATCCTCCATGTCCTTCTCTACAAGTGCAGCTCTGTCCACCAAATCCCCGTAGTCCCGGATCCTGAGAGCCACCAGCTTCTCCCTAATGGCAGGCCTCAATCCCTGCTCAAAGCGTTTGGCCCTGTTGGCCTCCGTAGATATGAACTCCGTAGCATAGCGGGATAGCTCATCAAACTTCCTCTCGTATTCAGCTAAAGTCAGGCTGCCCTGTCGTAGAATAAGAAAATCGGTCTTCATTCGATCTCGGACCGATTCCGGGAAGTACTTGTCTTGGAAGACTTGATCAAACTCCGCCCAAGTGAGAGCATCCGTGTTCATTTTCCTTTTCACCGAGTCCCACCAATGGTCGGCTTCCCCCTCCAACAAATAGATAGCCAAGCCAACCCGCAAGTCCTCGGCCACTCCCATTCCGTCCAACATCTTCTTCACACGGCGGATCCATTTATCCGCATCCAAGGGATTGGAGCTCCCTTGGAAAGTAGGTGGGTGTTGCCTCAGAAACTCTCGGAGAGCTACCATTCTCCTAGTCTCCTCTCCGTTGCCCGGTACTTGGGCTAAAGGATGTGCTCCACCATTATGGTTGTGGTGGTTGTTGTTACCATTTTGGTTTTGTACCAAAGTGGTGAGCTCCCTCAAGCATTGGTATATGCCATCCATGGCATCGGGAGGTGGTGGTGGTGGTGGATATGTTTGACCTCCACGGCCACGGCCACACCCACGTCCACGTCCACGTACACGTTCACCGTCCATCCTGCACATCAATTCACAATTTAGTTTCATTGATGTACAAGACATACTAAATGATATGTAGGATGTCTTGATTTAAGCACAAGGCATATACAAAAATTAACTCAACCATTTCCTGCACCCTAAACCTACATCTCTAGTGGTAGTCCATAACCTACAGCTCCCATGTAAGACCTAAAGCCTAGGCTTTGATACCAAACTTTGTAACGCCCCAAATACCCCCTCGGACGGCATTACATTCTAAAACCTTTCACAATCATGAGAGCACTAAATAAATCCATAAATAAGAAATTTTTATCCATCAACCATTGATATTTTAACAAAATTCGGGCAGAGTCTCCTTTGTACGGGGAGCTCTACCACAAAATCCAACCTGTGCAATTCTACTATAATGACCACACCGGGTCCAATTAACTACTATATAATCAATCCATCAAATTTACATGTTAACCCAAAAAAATATGCCCACAATGGCATGTACATTCCCAAAGAATTAAACTATGATAAGCAGCGGAATTTCAAAAGATAACTAGACTTTACAATCTTTCAAAAAAAACATAGCCTAGTCTAGAACAAAATAGAAGGGCCGCTCTAGGCGTCCACCTCGGGATCTACGCTCCCGTCGATCGGAGTCTCCCAAAGAACGGGCTCCTCGACTCCTGGCTCCTCCTCAAGGATATAGTCTGAAAAATGTTAACAGTAGGGGATGAGCACTAGGCTCTGTAGCAAAATCTTCCCAACTCCAACAAGGTTTATAAAATACAAAACGGGTCGGTCACATTTCATAAATAACATATATGAATTTGAAGTAAAACGGGACATTTTAAATAGATCTCAAGTTTAAGCCATACAGTAGTTAAGGAGAGAAATAAATTAAGTTTAACCATAGCAAACCATTTCCAACATTAAGTCAATTAGGAGGGGCTCCCTCCGATGCATCGTCCCATACCAATGCACCGGCCAAGCCATTCCAGCCAATCATCACATTTATGTTGGTTCATCCCCGTACCATGTATGTTGATTGTTTCTCATGAATCTACCCAACGATTATACCTAGTCCACCCATTTATAATCACAATCACAAGTACTTAGGGAAGGGGCGTCTACCATCCCAATGGCAGTGACGAGTCCCTCCCCAGGAATGGTATACCAACCCTAGTTCGAACTCCAGGCGTACGATAGTGGTCGCATTACCAAATGACAACTCACTACAAGTGCAAGAAACCATCTCCCCCCCACTGGGTTCAACTGACATTTACACTCTACGGCATATCTCGTAGGTAATCCAAGTCCCTCCCAACCACCATACAATGAGTAAACCAACATATTCTCAATCAATTCACATTTTACCAATTAATCGCAAAATACCCAAATTTCACAAGTAAAGCGTCATAGCAAGATGGAATTAAAATGAGCAAAAGATCAATATAAAGATCATTTTCGTTGAACAATATCGAACACTAAATTTATAAAGTGAGAACCAAGGCAATATATGGAGAAAACTCAATTTTTCTTAAAACCAAGTTTGGAAGATGAAAAAGAGAAATTTAATGGTTACCAAACCATCCCATTATTCAAACATAGCATTTATTACAAGGAGAATTAAGAATCATACAAATCATATCAAATAAATATGGATGGGAGTGGAAAACATATGTATATACATAAACCCTAGCCTCAATGTAAGAAATTAGGAAGAAATCCCCTACCTCTTGGTTGTAGCTTCAATCTAAGACCCAAGATTCAAAATCTTCCTATTCTCCTTCCTTTTCCTCTTAATTTCGTCCTCCTAGGGTTTCTAGAGATTTGGGTGTGAGTGGTTGAGGAATAGAAGCAAAAGAAATGGGTGGAGAAGAGAAAACTTGAGAAATTCGGTTTTGATCTTTATGAGGTGGGAATCTCTCTTGACCTTGGTGTTTTTCTCTCCCTTTTCTCTTCTCTTAGGGCTCTAAGGTATTTAGAGTGGAAGGGAAATGAAGAATGGGAGAAATAGGGCTTGGAATGGGTGTTTTAAAACCCAAAAATCCCGACTTTTACTGTTCATCGTCTGTTTTGGGGGTTTTCCAGACTTACTGTTTTCCTTATTTTTGATCATGATAAACTTTGAATCTGAAAAAGTGCAAAACATGAAAGTTGTAGATCTAGATGTCTTCTGCATTGTGTCAAAATTTCAGCTCAATCGGACCATTGTAGCAAGAGTTATGACGATTCTACGACAACTGGTCCGGAGTAGGCAATGTACCCGGAGCAGCGCCCCAGCGCCCATTTGGGCGCCCCTTTTCACTTCCAATCCTTCCAACTTTAATCCTAACTTATCCTACATACTTTTCTACATCGACCTAATTAGTTCAAGTTCTTTTATGATTTATTTTGTACATTTTCATACCGAAACTAATCTTTTAACTACTCTTTCCTTGAGTTATACTATTTTATCATTTCAAATGAAATAATTACTGAACACCTATGTCTTTTATTTTTTTTATTTTTTTTTATTTTTTTTTTTAAACGCATGTGGGGTATTACAATCCACCCCCCTTAAAGAAAGTTTCGTCCTCGAAACTTACCTCCAGTAACGAACAGAAATGGATACTTCTCCCGCATTTCCAGCTCCGGTTCCCAAGTAGCTTCTTCCACTCCATGATGTTGCCACAAGACTTTCACCAATTTGATTACTTTGTTGCGAAGCACTTTCGCCTTGGCGTCAAGAATCTTCACCGGTTGTTCTTCATAGGTTGCTCCGTCTTGAATCTCAATGTCTTCCAAGTCTACGACCGGCGTTGCATCCGATTGACACTTTCTCAACATGGACACGTGAAATACGTCGTGTACTCCAGACAACTGAATTGGTAACCGCAACTGATATGCCGCTTTGCCCACAACTTTGATCACTTCAAAGGGTCCGGTATATCTTGGTGCTAATTTCCCTTTCTTGCCAAATCGAATTACTCCCTTCTTGGGGGACACCTTAAGGAATACATAGTCCCCCTCTTGGAATTCTAATGGTCTTCGTCTTCGATCCGCATAGCTTTTCTGTCTACTCTGTGCCGTGCGTAGTCTTTCCCGGATGAGCTGAATTTTCTCTGTAGTCTCCCGAACAATCTCTGGCCCAAACAAGCTACTCTCGCCCGCTTCTAACCAACACGTCGGGGATCTACACGGTCTTCCATACAATGCTTCATACGGTGCCATCCCAATGCTTGCCTGATAGCTGTTGTTATACGCGAACTCCACCAACGGCAAATGGTCACTCCAACTCCCCTTGAAGTCCAACGCACATGCACGTAGCATATCTTCCACAATCTGTATCACCCTCTCAGATTGGCCATCTGTTTGGGGATGGAACGCGGTACTGAAATGTAACTCTGTCCCCATGGCTTGTTGTAGACTTTGCCAAAATCGCGCCACAAACCGAGAGTCACGATCCGACACAATAGAAAGCGGAACTCCATGTAACCGCACTATCTCACGGATATATAACTGGCTCAAGGTCTCGAATGTATCCGTGGTCTTCATACTCAAAAAGTGAGCAGACTTGGTGAGTCTATCCACAATGACCCACACTGCATTATGCCCGCGCGACGTCCGTGGTAAACCCGACACGAAGTCCATAGTAATGTGATCCCATTTCCACTTGGGAATAGGCAAGGACTGTAGGACTCCTCCTGGCCTTTGATGCTCAATCTTCACCTGCTGACACACCGCACATTTTGCCACATATTTGGCCACATCTCGCTTCATTCCCCTCCACCAGTATTGACGCTTCATGTCCCTATACATCTTTGTGCTACCGGGGTGGATAGCAAACTTGGAGCGATGGCACTCTCCAAGTATCTCCTCCTTTAAGGACGAATCATCGGGAACACATAGCTTCTCCCCATATCTCAACTCTCCATTCTTCCAAGACCATCCTTTAATAGCTTCTCCATTCCCCAATCGGACTCTAATCAAATCGAGTTCCGAATCTAGGCATTGCAACTCTACCACCCGTCGTCGAAGCGTCGGTTGAGCTACAAGGTTGAATAAATATGGTTGGTACTCCGGTCCATCCACCCATAGATCGTACTCCTCCAAAGTATCAATCATTTTCCACCTATTTATCGCGAGAGAATTGATTTCACCCCGAGACTTCCTGCTAAGAGCGTCTGCAACTACATTGGCCTTCCCCGGATGGTAGTTAAGTGTGAAATCATAATCTTCTAAATACTCAATCCACCTTCTTTGCCGTATGTTCAAGTCTTTTTGGGTGAATATGTACTTGAGGCTTTTATGGTCCGAGAACACTTGAAATTTCTCGCCATACAAGTAACACCTCCACAACTTAAGAGCAAAGACCACCGCGGCAAGCTCCAAGTCGTGAGTGGGATAGTTCTGCTCATGAATCTTGAGTTGCCTCGAGCCATAGGCAACTACCTTCCCTCCTTGCATTAGAACACATCCCAAGCCTCGTAGTGAAGCATCAGTGTATACCTCGTAGCCCTCCCCACTGCTCGGAATAATGAGGATAGGTGCTGTCGTCAATTTCTCCTTCAAGGTGCGAAAAGCTAGTTCACACGCTGGAGTCCACAAGAATTTCTCCCCCTTCTTTGTAAGGCGAGTACATCGGCATCGCTAGCTTGGAGAACCCTTCCACAAACCTTCGATAATAACCGGCTAACCCCAAGAAATTCCTTACTTCCATTACATTCTTCGGTGGTTCCAAAATCCAAGTAGACAGTCAAAATCACAAGTACGCACACATTTAAAAACTGTGTGTCAATCCTAGAATTAGAAATAAACTCTTTAACAAATTGATCTAACCTGCCTGAAAAAGAAGGGAAAAAAAAAGATCAACCTCTATACGTGTACATAGTCCCATAGAGAAAGGTGACACTTCTGAACATAGTTATCAAATCGTGTATCGGAAGGCGTATCGTAAGATACAAATATTGTATCGTATCGTGTATCGTAAGATACGATGCAATTTTAAATAAATAATAAAAAAATATATATACCTTTGAAAAAAAGTCATACACTCATAAAAAATATAGCATTTCATTAATACTCCACCAACTATTCAAGTTATCAACATAATCAACTACTATTATAATGCAAAGTTCACAACCATAGTTCACTAATTCAAACTTTAAACACCAAAGAGACTTCTAATCCAAATTTCTAACATCCATTTTGAACTCAATCTTCAATTTCAATTGAAAATGCATCATCATCATCATCATTGTGATCGGATGCCAACAAGTCTTCACTTGTCGTTTTTTAAAAAAAAAATCAGAGCACAAAACGACGTCGTTTTTAAAAAAAAAAAAAAAAAAAAATTGCACGTATCGTGCGTTTCGTACCGATACGTATCGTATCGTAAAAACGTATCGTGTATCGGACGATACAACGCAAAAACGATACATAACTACGATCCGTATCGTTTTAGGGCTGTATCGTAACGTATCGTACGATACGTATCGCGTATCGTACGATACTAACAACTTTGCTTCTGAATCAAAACAGCTAACTCAGGGAAAAAAATGGAATTCGATAACAAATAACTTTGAACTATATGATGACTATAGTTGATGATAAACAGAATATAATTTTCACTAATAGCTGCTATTCTGATGTAAAGAATGACATTGAAAATTTTAGAACCTGGACATGCCCATATTTCAACTCTTTGGAAAAAGCGCTGACAATAACTGAACTATTACCAAAAGTCAATATACTCACTACTGACACAAAAATCATACACAGTTGCACCAGCGGAAAGTAAGTTATTTCTAACAGAATAACTAACAGTTTGCCTCCAAATGATATTTGATAGTACTAATATGATGATCAGGGAGTAATGCATATAAAAGTTTAAATGACGATCATGGTAACAACACTCATCATGCAGATGAGCGGTCAGGGCACATGAGTACATTAACTTACATTGACAATGGTAAACCAGCGGCCGATAAGTTTGCATTGACCTTGATGCGGTCAGCACTAGATGCAACGGCAACTTTCAGGCCTTTACTTTTACACTGTTGTACAGAACCACCATATAATACCACCAAATGTAGCCGCAAAGTATTTGGTATGAACTCAATTCCAAACTATTGCTTTACCTACCTGGGTAATGAGTTCTAGGGCTCCAGGGAATCCTATTCCAGAATTTGGTTTTGCATACTGCAAGAAGTGATACAATTTTGGTTGTCAGCAGCAACATATACACTGGCAAGTAGCACCATCTAAAGAATTCCCTATCCGAGAACATGTCAGGAGCAAAAACTCTAGAATGAGAGTTCAAATCACCTTATCTAGATATATCTCAAAAAACCTCTTCTTTGCCGCCTCAGGATTAAATCCTTTAACCCCTTCACAGAAGCAACACCTCCTAAAAACTTTGCTTCACCTAATTCATTGAAGAGAGAGAGAGAGAGAAAAAAAAATGTTTCAAAATTAAGAAAGAAGAAGAAAGTAAGGAGTCTTCCTTAGTTCAACATGCGCATTAATATATTGAGATAATGAACCACCATGTATAATATATTCCAGGGAAGTGCTCTATTAAGTATTCTGGTATTCCCACTACGCACTACAATAAGAATATAGATAAAATATTTCGACATGCTTGTTGGTTGGCGTTGGTGGGGGCTGGGGGTCGAGGGGGAGGCGGAGGGGGGTTTGTTGCGCACAAATAGGTGAATAGAGAGAAAATAATATCTCCCTCATGAAAATGGAAAACAAAAATTGAATTGCACCAAGAACTTTACCTGTGCCCATGAATGGCACGAAGTCCTCCACGGTGACCTCGACCCCCATTTCAGCGAAGACATCCACAGCGGCCATTCTTGACGGCTCTTCACTGTTGCAGAGCACTCCATCCATATCGAATAACACCGCCGACACTTTCCCCCACTCACTACCCGTTTCCGGAACATTCTTCTCCTCCAATTTCACACACGACCTCACCGTCAAAGTTCTTTTTCTCTGAGGCGAAAACGCGAATGATTTTGGCGCCAATTGAATCAGAGAGCTCGATTTCGAGGCTGTTCTTGAGTTGGAAACGAAGCTGCTGAGTCGTGATTGAGAGGAAGAAGGTGGACTTGATAGCAGCCTCAAAGCCATTTTGTGTCTGTGTGTGTATGTGTCCAACTGTACGTTTGATCGTCTATCTGAACTAAATTTGTTGTTTGTTCAAAAAAAAAAGACTACCATCTGTTTGAATGAGTGGCGCGGAGTGGGTTGCAGTTATATCAGGCTTGATGTGACAAGATTGCCCTTGACCTTTGCCTGAATTAGTTTGTGGATGAGCGTGGCGTACTTGTCTTTCTAAAATCTTGCAGGGAGTTTTGAGGGTATTTTTGAGGTAATGGGAGCATTTTTTAGTGATGGAGAAATGCTTTGCGTCATTTTATTTGGTGAGGCAGAGAAAAATTGGTGCATTATCTTGATAATGCCCACATCTATTTTTGTTTTATATTTGGCTCATGGTTCCTATCATGGTTCACAGGTTTAAGGATTCAAATCTCCTATAATATACTAAATTGTTTCGTTTTCTTAACTCTCTTTTAAGTTTCAAATGAGAAATTACTAGGTTCAAATTGATTCATTATCAATACACATTGTATTTTAGTATTTGTGATTTTTATTGTTTTTTCGTTTGTCTATTCAAGTTCTCATCGTATTGTCTTTCTGAAAAAACAAAGTTGCAACCTGATTTTTGAAAATAATTATGAAAGAGTTTTTGACAAATTGTTTAGGTAGCAAGGCTCAAACTTAATTCGGCCACTTTGTAATATAGCCTAATCTTTCTTTTACCACTGAGCTAGTTTAGATATTATCGGAGTCTTATGCTCCGTTTGGTATGATGAAAAAATAGGAGGATAGAAAATTGAAAGGATGAAAAGTTGAAAGGATAAATAAAATATCATGTTTGATAAAAAAGGAAAGTACGAATGATGGAAAAGTTGATGGATTAACTTTCCTTCCAACTCACCAAAATCAATCCCTCCAAAATCGGAAGGAAAGTGAATGAAAAATTAATTATTTGTGTTGATATGTATCTTATTTGTATATATATCTTATGTATACATTAATTTCATATAAAAATACAATGGTAAAATATGTATATATATATTTTAAAAAATTTTAAAAATTAATTTAAAAAAAATAAATAATAAAAAAAATTTAAAATTAAAAAAATATATTTTTTCTATCTTAACTTACAGTGAAAATTTTCGGCACAACACAATAATACGACTCAAACTCGATACGAAAATAAATAGGTCAACTCGTAACTCGACACGACACAATTAATTAAATGAGTTAAGTTATGTTTAACTAATATTCGGCACAAACTTGTAATGACTCAACACGAATCTAACACGACACGACTTAACTCTATTGTCACCTCTAATCTTAGCTAACACAAAAAAAAAAAAAAAATAGTCATTTTTATTTTCAATCCATCCAACTAAACACAAAGGAAGGAAAGTGTATCCCTCCTACTTTCCATCTTCCCCACCAAACGGAGCATTAATGTTAAGGATTTTCATGGGCTGTGCCATAGAACTTGGCCGAAAAAATGACAAGCTTGGGAGAGCCAGGCCAACCTTGGGCCAAGTCATGATTGTGCTGAACGATGAGTTAAGAAAACTGTTGTGACCTGTATGTAGCTTAAGTGGGCATGGCCAAGGGGATTACTTTTAGGGCCGAACCATGGCGCCTTGTGAGCCAACACAAATTGATTTGACATAAACAACAATACTCAAACACAGTCACAACAACCTATCAAACAACTCCCATTCACATGGAATTTATTAACAATGTATTGCTATTTTTGAATAAAAATATCGATCTACGACAATTTTGAAATTTTTTTATCAATTTAGGGCACTTTTTGTAAGCAGAGTCAACAAATCCGCTTTCACTCATAAAGTAGAGTCAGCAAATCCATTTTTAAATTAAAAAATGGCTTTGTTGAACCCGTTTTCATGACTTTTTAAAAGTGATATCAGTAAATCTACTTTCAAATAAAAGCGTATTTGTTGAATCCGCTTTCATTAAAAATGGATTTACAAATACGACTTTAAATGACTTAAATTTTCCAAAATAAGGGCCCCTAAAAGCAGATTTGTTGAATCTGTTTTCATATATAAATGGGTTCAATAAATTCGTTTTTCCAAACCAATCCCATTTGTGAGTAAACCAACCTATAAATCTGTTTTATAGAGCATGTTAAACTAATCTTTTCCTATTATATTTTGATATACTGAAATATTACTTTAACAAATGTGCTTTCTCATCCACTTTTTAGAAATATATAAGGAGGTTTCAATTAATCTATTTTTTCAGACTAAACCCATTTGTGAATAAAATGCCAAAGACTTGTCAAACTTTTCATGTACCCAATGTATAAAAAAAACCCAGAAATAAGAAAAAACCTTCAAAATAAAGAGACTTTATTTATTTATCTGAAATAGAAATACAAGATTTTGTTTCATAGGACATGAAATAGACATACGATAAAATATTTCTAATGATGATCATGTTCTCAACAGTATAGTGGTTTGCCACATAAGTGTAGTGTAGCAGGGAGAAATTTTTCGTAATCATCATCACTTGATTCTTCAAAGTTAATAAGTTTATTGTCAGAAGTCAGTAATGGATCGGATATTATTGCATTAATAGCCTCGGAAGGATCTGAATGTTCAATCTTTGCCTTTTTGATAAGGTGGAATCAATATAGACATCGTTGCATCTGATCATTCTCAAGTTCAAGTCTTACAATAATATCATCATAGTTATCTGTGCATTATTTCATGAAAATTTTAGCTGAACATGCATATGGCACTCGTAATCCATGCCAACAACAATATACTTCAAGCTCATAGTACTTGAAATAAGATTTCAACCACTTTGGTCCCTATAGGTAGAAATAGAACTCTAAAGGAGGAACAATAGTTGCAGGTTCAATCATCACAGGACCGACTTATGTGAAAGAGTTATGAATGTTGATTGGCTCATTCTAAAAGTAACGCAAGTTTCTATACCACATTACACCACTGGGATCTGTGTACCTACTGGGTTCTGGTGAACTAAATGACGAATCAATTTGATGTTGTTGTGCACCACAATGTTGTCGTTGGTTGCTCGAGTATGACTTATCGTTTGTTTGGCTTGAAGACCCGAATGATGATCTTGTCAACATTTTAGTGTAGGGTTTACACTGCGAACAAATGCGTATATATACACAAAGTAATTATTGGAATGAACAATTTTAAAAAAATTTAAAAAACTTACTGGAAGTGTTGAGCCGGGCAGTAAGTTATTTCACTTAAAAGACATTGATAAGTGAACAATAATATTGACTAGACACTAATGACTTAACATTGAAATTGACAAGTGTGTTGTTATGACATTGATAATACTGAGAAAGTAGAGAGTGTGTTGTTATGCACACAATATGTACTCATGCTTATTTAGTTTATCCTCCCAGTGGTTATACTAATGTGCGTCTATAGATGTAGTCATGTTATATATTTCTAGTAATTTATGTCTAGCTATAGTAGTTTATCTATACTTTTATTTTCAACTTAAATAACATGTATCATTTATTGTCATATGTTATCAAAAGTATTTAAGTAGAGTTGAATGCACAACATAACAATCAAAACAATATAATAGTCTCAATTGAAAAATATTGTAGTATGAAATGGTGGTATAGAAACTATAAATACTAACTTTACACATACATTTCAAAAAATTTGGGCAAAGTTTCCCCTAAAAAATTGACCCTACCAAAATTGATTTAACCTGCATATACAATATCACAACAACTACCACAAACATATCCACAACCACAACCACAATCAAAAACACAACAACAACCACCACACCACCACCACTACTACTACAATCAATTTGTTACTACTTAAGTTTCATAGAAAACAATGAAACTAATCTATTAAATATATATGAATATAAATTAACAATATGATAAAACTAAGTGTCACAAGACGGCTTCTTCCTCAGTAGTTTTGGACATCGTGCCTCTAACTCTGACGGTTCCCCGTCAATGAATTATTAAACCATCTCTTCAATAGTAGACATTGTAGTCCTATTTGGCCTAAGCCTTGACCACCTTGAAATCTCCCACCTTGACCTCTACCACCTCGACCTTGAATCAATGAAATAATATGCGCAAATAGAATCGTTGTTGTGACATCTGTACAACTATAGGTTTCATATTAACATGTGTATGATTCTCCTGTGTGACATCCTCGACTAGGTGTGACATCTTTACAACTGTAGGAGGTGATGCCATGTGTGCATCCTAAAAGATAGATTGAGTGACCAATATAAATTTTGGGGCATCTTCCGTGGAAATGCCTAGCGCAATAATGGGAGAAACATGCCTTGTAGTATACTTCAAAAGTATGGCAGTCACCATAGAAGCTTGTGTATGAAATGGTCCAGTATGTGCTGGGGTATATGGCAGACTCGTAGTGAATGGTATCTCTAAAGGTACAATAAGCGGTGGTGTATGATGAGGTATAGTACTAGATAAGGGTTGATGAGGTATGGTAGGGGTTGGTGTCTGAAAATTCATGCTCGGCTCTATTGCCAGCTCAGGTACACTCGAGCTTGGTACTATGTCGACATCATTATCTACCCGACTGACCAGATAAAGATGAGGAGATCTCTATCATCGTACAACAACCCCATGATGCCTCGTATGTACAGTGGGCAGTGCATGCGGTGTAGTTTGTGGTATAGGTGGTGGCTCACGAGTGGAGATTATGATGGAGATGATGGTCCTCTCGAACAGCCACAAGGCAAGTGGAGCAAAGAGACCATGTGTCACACAGCGCCTGTGCATGTGTTGAGTCCGTACCATCCTCAAGGGTATGATCTAGTGAATCTGTACAAAATGTACGTTCCTATAATGTAAAAGTGAATTACATTAGCAAAAAATTATTTATGTATTTTTTTAATGTATATTGATCAATGAACTCATGTATTAAGTTACCAATATCTCTATGATGCTATCAATAGGCTAGAATCCAATAGGTGGTCTATCTAACAGAGGTCCAATAATTTATCTACTGGTATGCCCGTACCAAACCTTGTACGAGTCATTAATATCGATCACTCATGTTTGTGTCTCTCTTGTGATAAGATGCTTCCATTGATGGACCTAGACATCTACAAAAGACTGATGCGCAACACTCAAGTCATAACTTGCCCTACTGCATCAATTTGTAGCATGAAGTGCAGTCCTAGTGTCGCATGTCCCTGGTAAAAGTTGCATCAATTCAAATTGTCTCATGACATGCTTAAGGAAATGCCACTCCACTACTCGAAGCAGATAAGTGGTGCACACATCATCCATACGTGAATCTCAATCATGCAGTATGCCAATAAATCTACTATGACATCTAGAGTATATGATTTCCACATCATCTACAATAATACAAATAATCAAAATAAATGTAAGTTTTAGCACGTTTCAAATTAAATGTGAGTCTGAGCACGTGTCAAATTCCAACAAGGTCATCATGCATCTGATCTAGTTGATCTCTATAATGTTTGAGGATGTGTCTCGGGCTTTGTACGTATTAGGCCATATGTATATTCCTCCTACAACACAAAACAAAGACTATTGGATGTATGAATATTTAATCATAAAACTAAATAAACCTTTGTATTCTTACAACCCAACGGACCCCCAGGTAGTGGATTATTATGCTCATCCATCCCCTCTACAAGCTTCATAGCAATAGGAACCACTACTACCTCATCGGGTCCATCGCCATGTACTGCTATCTTTGTTGTTGTTGCTAGTGGCCGATGTGGGAGTACTCTATCTGGACAGATGTGAGTAAGTCGATCTCATGCCCATAATTGTTCAATTCAATTCAACATAATATTTACTTTTATGGGGGACAAAAAAAGTATTTAATTTGTCGGACAAAGTATATAATACATGTAATACAGCTAGCAGTCCTCCAATATCGAATGTGTTCGAGGCAGTAACACAACACATCTCTCGGTATAGGCACACTAGAGCATCACTACGCCAACTCAGCCTCCCAAAAGCATCTAGGTCCTCAAGATGTAAGTACAAAAGTCCCACCTTATTTTGACTTATCTACAAATATATATGCCCTAAGGAGAAACAGAATATAGGCACAGGCATATCGATCAATGGTGATGACATCAACATCATCATGGATCAGCTCAACAAATAGAACAGTCAACTTGGTCATTTTAAGTCTAGAACCAGCAAAAGTAGTCTTCAGTGGTCTAATGCCTAGATGTTCCTCACAGTAATCCTGCCACTTAGGCATTGTATGGTGTGAGTCAACACTTGTCATTGTATCACCATTAATGGCTAGTCTTGACAGTACTGCCATATCCTACAATGTCACAGTCACCGTCCTAATAGGGGAGGTGGAATGTATGCATCGCCACCCTCCATCGCTCGACTAGTGCAGTAACCAAATGCCAATCAAGCTATATGAATCCAATACTATGTACCCCATAAAACCTGGCACTCAAGACACAACATAATACTCGATCATTAGAATGTTGAAGTCACTGCATAGTAGCCTCAACTTGACAACATTTTAATAGTACACATTCCTTCAATAATTATGCATAGTCATTTAAATGAAGTTGATCATTAATTATAATGTGTATTGTAGTGATGAAAATATGTGTTTGTCCCTCCAATATCTTTGTGAATTGATAGTGAGCCTATAAGATTTTCCACCTTGAAGGTTTCGCATCATCCTCTAAATAGATCTTATCAGTGCACACAAGTGGTTTAATCCCTTTTATATCAGCAATAGTCCGTCCAATGTTTGTTTTATGCTTAAAAAGAAGTTAGAGATGCTTACCCTCTTTACTCTCATAGAGATGAGATGAAATGATTACTAGAAAGGTGTTATCTTCTCCATAAAAAACATATTTCAATTTCATTGGCAAGGGATTTAATTCCAACTTGGGTGTTTGAATGCTTGAGGGAATTGGAAGGGTGGTCTCCGATGAAAGTTCTTCAAACTTGGATTTCCACTCTCTTGTCTCAAAAACCTGTGAAGAATTTAACAAGTTAGTAAGTTCACTAACCTCATCATTATCATTATCAAGTTCTAAAAAGGATCTATCCTTTTCAAGTAGACATGCTTCAAGAGGATTGGACCAAGCTGAACCATTAAGTTGATCATGCACAATGGAATCAATTAGGTTCTCTTCATGTAAGTCATGACTCACATCACTCGGTTGCTTACACACATTAAATATGTTCAACTCTAATGTCATATTTTCAAAAGACAATTTCATCACTCCATTTCGGCAATTAATCAAAGCATTAGATTTAGCAATAAATGGGTAACCTAAAATGACAAAATTTTGTGCATTTGTGTTCATAACGGGTTGAGTGTCTAGAATAATGTAGTCAACCAAAAAGTAAAAATTCTTGACTTGTACCAAAACATCCTCCACCATACCCTTAGAATCTTAATTGACCTATCTGTCAATTGAAGTGTGATGGAGATGGGTTTTAACTCCCAAGTCCTAATTGTTCATAAACCGAGTAGGGAAGAAAATTCACACTAACTCCTAAGTTAAGTAATGTCTTTTCAATTTTGAACTTCCTTATGACACATGCAATAGTGGGACATCCTGGATCCTTGTATTTTGGAGGGGGTATTATGTTAGATTATGGAAGACACTTGTTTAGTCAAAAAAAATTTCTTTTGAACATTAAGCTTTCTCTCGATGGTACACAAGTCTTTCAAAAATTTAGCATCTGATATAATGTGCTTGTTGGCATCTAGCAATGGAATGTTAATCTTGACTTGTTTGAACACTTCCAAAATCTCAAAATTCACATTAGCCTTTGATGGTGAAACCAACCTCTGAGGAAAAGGTGCGGGTATAAGACATCTAGGTGGATCACTAGACACATCTTTTATGCTAGGTTCAACATGGTTATCACCCTCATCTTTCCTAGTGGTTTTCTCACTCTCATTAGCCTCTTAAGCTTTCATGGGAACGGTCTTATTAACAACCTTCCTACTCCTAAGAGTGATGATGGCCTTCACTTGTTCTTGGGTGACATCCAATGTAGAAGAAGAAACCCTCACTTGGAGTTGGCCTTGTGGATTTGGTTGAGGTTGTGCCAAAAAATTTCCTTTTTCTTGGTGGCAAGAGACTGTGGTGAACTTGGTAAGTGTATGTTGGATATCATTGATGGATTGTTATTGTTGAGTGAAGTTTTAGTTCAATTGGCCAAGGGCATGAGTGGTTTGGGTATTCATTGTGGCTTGGCTAGTGATGAATTATTCTAAGTTATCTTCCAAAGACCTCTTTGGACAACCCTTGAAGAGATGGTTGGGTAGGAAGTTGTTGTGTGGCATTGTCATTTCTCCAACTAAAGTTGGGGTGAGCCTTCCACCCCGGATTGTAAATGTTTGAGTAGGGGTTGTTGTTAGATTTGAAAAAGGCATTCACCTTATTGTCTTGGTCACTCTACACCTCCTTCAAAGCGGGGATCATAGAGCACTTATTAGTTGAATGACCTTTGATCTCACAAATTAAACACAATTCCTTTTGAGGCACAGTTTGGACCTCATTCACCTTTTTCAGCTCCATCGTTTAATCTTCCTAACTAAAATAGCAATCCTTGCATTAAAGTCATCTTCCTCTTCCAATTAATGTTTTTCCCCTCCTAACGGTGCATTTGAGGTCTTAGACTTAGAATTGGGGGATTGAATGTCTTAAGCTTGGGCACTCTCAGCCAAGGAATCAAAGTAATCAATAGCCTCCTCTGGTTCTTTAGCCATAAACTCCCCGTTACATGTCATTTCCACAAATTGCCTCATTTGTGAAGATAAATCCTCATAAAAAAAACTTATGACCACCAACTTTCATATTCATGATGAGGACATGATGCAAGTAGTTCCTTGAACCTCTCCCAACATTAGTAAAATGTTTCATATTCTTTTTGCGAGAAATTCATTATTTGTCGCTTCAAAGTGTTTGTTTTATGAGTTGAATTTTTTTTAAGGAACTACATTTGCATTTCTCGTCATGGTCCAATAGACCTTGGCCTAAGGTAATTTAACCACGTTTTAGCTTTTTAGAGAGAAAGGAAAAAGCTTCAAATGGATTATACCCTCCATAGCTGTCAAGTTTTGGAATGTGGCACAAACCTCCTCAAAATCATAGATATGAAGGTGGGGATTTTTGAAATCTAAACCATGAAATTTAGGTAAAAATGTAATCATTCCTAGTTTAAAGACAAAATAATGAGCTTGCACGGGAAAAATAATGCATGAAGGTGTAGTGTGACAGGCGGGATGTAAATAAATATTTGTAAATAAATATAAATAACTATAGATTAATAAGGAAAATCAGTAAATATAAAATAAAAAATAAAATAAATAAAAAACCCACAATTTTTGTGACAAGAAAAAGAGTGGTTAGCAAAGTTTTGTAGAATATAAAATTTAATTTTGTTTATTGAAAAAATTTCGAGAAATAAAATACAACACAACAAAATGCAGTCAAAAGAGCAAAAACCTTAATTATTGTACCGTCCATACGGTGGGCCAGCGTCCGGACTAGTCCCCAATATAAAAAATGCTCCCCCATGCAAACCGATCATCTTCATACATTGCACTCCAAAATTTCGGCCATAGCCGAGAATCTCAACCAAAAAGCCCTCAAATCTGCTATACTCAATCATTTTTCTTCAAATTTGTTCTGATTATTCTCTTACCCATCATATTTTGAAGGTAACTACCGATTGGAATCAACTGAAATGGAGCAATTACAAAGAAATCAAGAAAATATGGATTCGAGATGAAGAACGAGAGGATCTTCGAGTCGGGCACAAAGAGATCAACCCGAGCAACCTCAAGCACCTCCACAACAACTGGGACCAGAAAATATCTTCAACGAGGTGATGTTTGAGAATTTTGAACAACAGGCCTGGTTTGATGCTAATTTTCTGACTAAAAATATTATTCCTGAAAGGCCGATTGTTTATGAAGACTTTGAGAACATAGGTGTACTTTAAATTCTTGCAACTAGAAGATGGTTACAGTATGTTAGATTATCTGTTCCTGCTTATATGACTGTTTAGTTCGGGAATTCTATAGTAATGCTGAAATTATTGGGGAAAGACAATTGTTGGCATTTGTACGAGGTATTATTTTTCAAGTTACACTAGCTACTATAGCCGAATTTTTCCAACCCATGCAAAGACCTGAAAACCCACAATACCCATACACTGATTTACCTGATTTAGATACCATAGGGAAAGAGGTGACAGGTAATCCAGAATTTGGTTGGGGTAGACCGAATAAATATATCTAGTAAGGAGACCTGACTGATAAATATCGAATTTTGAACTTGATCATAGTACATAGTTTATTACCCCATGCCCAAAAGAATCAAATTTACATTGAGCAAGCTTATTTTCTATATGCATTCAGAATGGGGCATACCATTGATCTGTCGAATTTAATCTTGAATCAAATGGTACTTGTTGTGGATAGGAAGAAATCTTCACTCCCCTATGCTTTTCTAGTTTCTCAGCTTTGCAGAAACAAATGAGTGATTATCAATCCAACATGGAAGACTGTAGGCCATTTTGGCATGTTAGACAAAACTTCATTGAGAAAAAGTCATGGAGGACAATAAGAAGAACAACCAGAGATACCCCCTCCACTAGAAGAAGAACCATTCCAAGGCCCTAAAGAGTTTATTCCACCAGAACAACAGCAGCCACAAGAGGATCAACCATACATACCGGTGGATGACAGAACTGATAGACATATTTTGCTAGGATAAGAAACCACGGTCACTCAGCTTGGTAAAAATATCACAGATATCAACAAACGTATAGAGGATTATGAACAAAGTCAAGCTGAAATCTTGAGGCTACTAAGAGAATGTTTTGGAGGAGGCCCATCTACTTCCTAGAAGAACAAAACTGAAGATTCTTCTAAAAAACTCTGCTATCTTTTACTCAGTTTTTTAATTTTGCACTTTTACTTATGCACTTGAACTTTAATTTATGTTGTGCACTTATTTACTTTTGAACTGTCGTGTGTTTTAGATTTGGTTATTTTGAATTTTTGTGTGTTAAACTTATTAATGTGTGTTTAAGTTTGTTTTTGCTAAAGTTAGAATCTATATTGTTGAAATTAGGAAGACTAGTTCATATGAATCACAGTGAAATTAGGTTAATATTCCTATGTTTTGTGAAAATATTTTTAATCTGATCACGCGGAATTTTTATATTTTAGTTATGTACTATCTTAATATTTTTATTTAAACTTAGTCTTAAAAGCACAATTAAATTTCTTTATTGTTAAAAAATCTTGTGAAATATTACACTCTTTGCATATATAGTGGAGATGCAAACCTATTGCAGATTTTGAACCAATCTTTCTTGGAGAGATATTCTATATCTACTCAAATACAAATCTTCGATTCAGCAGTAAACTTTCCTTGAATAATCTCATTAACTTTGTTTTGAACACTGATTACATTGTATTATTAGAATTGTCCTTAACTTTCATATAGAAATTATACATATATATGATTTCTAGAAAATGATCTTAGGTCGTGTTTGATTAAATCTTGAGCCTTGACCATTTGTTTTACAAAATTATATCCTTAGTTAGCCATGATTTAGCTTAAAAGAGTATATATTCTTTTCTTTAAACCCAAGAAACACCCGAGCCAGATAAAAAGATATTAACTTACATTTGCTATCTAATTTTCTTGCACCCTTGTCTAACTCAACAGGATACAAAAAAACAGAAAAGCAAAAGAAAGAGACAAGAAATTTGGAAAAAAAAAAAATTTAATGCAAAAACCAAGAAAGTGAAAAATGAAAAGAATGAAAAAAAGAAACATGTGAAGAATTAGAAAAAGAGAATGAGGTGTGCCACAATACTAAAAGATAGCATTTGATATCCAATGACGTCGTTTCATAAACCTTATACCCATGGCCACATTACAACCCTAATAAAATCCTTTTTGATTCAAAAAATCATATATTTGTATTAGTTCTATTAATTCTAAAAAAGAAAATTTTAATAGTATATTTAATATAGTGTTAATATTCTTTCATGAGATTATGTCAAAATTTCACTTTATTCAACTAACCGTTCTTTTAATTACTACATGTGAAATTATTTGTCTTGTTAATTATATTCCAACCACATGTAGATTATGAGAATAGTCACTATAACAAGTGTGTTCTCTCTGCTGAGTGTATTTCAAGGAAGGATTGACATCAAAACTATTAGGAAAAAGGGTATCATTTCTCAAATAATTTTTAAAAATAAAGAAATCATCACACATACACACAAGTTTTTATAAAAATATATAGATAATATTACAACTAACGTGTATTACTCTTATAGTGATCAGAGAAGGAAATATCTTGACAAGACAGATATAATATTAATTTTATTTTATTTGTGAAAAATATGAGTTATCGATTCCTAATTACTAAATTTTGTAGGTAGCTTCACTAGAAACCTTCATGAGACAAAACTCGTCCACTAGGAATTACATAGGGTTTTAAAGGCTTATTGCATATACTAAATGCAATCATACAAAAATGTACGAAAATAATTTTACCTCTATTTGTATTACATTATGTTAATAGTTTTTTCCTATTTATTTACTAGAGACTAGTAAAGTTTAAGTTGGGAAGTGTGATTAACCCTAATTAATATATAAATTAGAATAATAATAAAGTCGAATTAGTGTGACAAAATAACTAAAAACAAGAATTCATGATCAATTAGGGTTTGTGCGGTAATTAGGGTTTTTAATATTTGATGTCCAAATTTCAGGGGTTTTATGCAGAATTATCAAAGAATACAAGGAACAAAGCATAGAAGATTGAAACTATGAAGGCTCAAGTGTAATTACCACACATGAAGAGTCAGCATAATGCAACTTGCATTTCCAACAAAGCTCCACTGTCTAGATGGTGGTCATGGCGTTCGGACGGTCACCTTGATGCCTATCTTCATGTTGCCCACCTTCTGCGTCTTCAAACAACTATAAATAGCCATCCCCCTCTTCAGACTTCAGCAGGCCAGAACCAAGAGAGAAAAGAAAAGAAAAAAAGAAAGGAAAGAGAAAAAGAAAAGAGAGAGAAAAAGAGAAGTTGCAAAAACGATCTGTTCCGTGATGCACTTCAATCTAAACTTTGTTCTTTACATTTTTGTTGTATCTTTCAATTCAGATAGTTGAACTGCCGTCACCTTTTTGTCTTAACTGATAATAAAGTGGATTATGTTTCAGTTGTTCCTTGTGAAAGATATTTTAGATTTTGTATTTTAATTTTAGTTATAATGAAAACTACCTACACTCCTTGCTTGTCTGTAGCGATGGGGCGTGAGTAGTTCCGTATATCCTCCAGTGAGAGGTAAACATATGTATAATACTAGTTAAATTCTAAAAATACTGATGTTTTATATATTTATATATCTATGTATTACATGTTTCATGCATGATATAGTAATATACGTACTTTCGGTGTTGTGCCTGAAAGTATGTCATCCGTGGATCATCAACCTACTGGTAAAACAACCACGACATTCCTATCGGTATGGCTAGTCCTCCACCGGAATGCTGAGAATGTTAACTAGTGCATGGTACAAAACCTAAATGATCCTTCTGGGTTATTAGGGTTTAACTAATATATGTATATATATAACTATCAGATGAATGACCTAAGTGATCCTTATAAATGGCTCGTCCTTCTGGATTACTTAGATCGTTTAACTAGTATAAAGAATAATATCACCAGTCTAACAACCACGACATTCCTATCGATATGACTAGTTCTCCACCGAAACGCTGAGGATGTTTAAGTGGTATATATGTATCACAAGATATAATCGAATGAATAATTCAAGTATTCCTCATGAATGACTTGTCCTTCTCGTATACTTGGATTAGTCAATTGACATATCTATAACCAGTTGACCTAAGAAGTTACTGTGTTATGACTACTACCATCGGTTGACCTAATAAGTGGTTGTGTTATGGTTTATTATATATGCATCTACTATTATAAAAACAAATGAATAATTCAACTATTCCTCATTAATGACTTGTCTTTCTGGCTTGCTTGGATTAATCAGTTGTCATGGATACCACCGGCTAACCTAAGAAGTTGTTGTGTGATGGTTTATATAATAAAATAGAAGTTGATTGTTATAAGGTAGCATTTTCAGTATTTAACCAATATAACACATATGAGATCCTTGAACTGAAGGATATTTTTTATTATTGTTTTACTCTATCAGCACATAACTGTTTACGTAGACTCGTTATCAATTTAAAGCTCACATCACAAGCTATCACATGTTGTCTTATTCGAATTAGCAAATTTACTATTTTATTTCGTTTCTAAATTGTTAAAACTCTTCGTGGGATCGATACTTGGACTTAAAATCGAAAAAACTACAATTCGACCACTTATACTTGGGTGTATAATATTAATCCGATCATTAAAAATTGTGTGTCATCTATGTACCCGCCTTCTTGCTTAGGTAAAGGGTAATGACCTAGAGAACTCAACACCCTTAGTTTAATTTATTAGATTTAGATTGATTAGGAAAAATGGAATCAATGATTGTTTCGTTAATGAAGCTTTGGTGTTTTTTAAGAAAATATTTCCTAAATCTTATGTAACGCCCCCAAAGCCACCTTGGACGGCATCACAATCTAAACCATTCACAGCATGAGAGCAATTAAATAATTCCATCATTAAAGAATATTTCATTCATCAAATATATCATTTACAATATCATCCCAAAAAGAATAGGTCAACCATGACCACTATATCCAAAAGAATATGCCAGGATATGGCAATTACATCCCAAAGAATCAAATTTAACATGCAGCAGAATTACAAAAGGATTGACTTTACATCGTCTCAAAATAAATATCTCAGTCTAGAACAAAAGAGAATATAACTCTAGACGTCCCCTTTGGAATCCATGAGCCCATCTAGTGGAGCTTCCTAATGTGTCGGCTCTTCCACCTCGAGCACTTCCTCTTGACCACAATCTGAAAAATATAGTTTGTAAGGGGTGAGCACTAAGCTCTATAGCAACTTTCCTCCCAAACTCGAACAAGGTTGAGAAAAACATATAAAAACGGTCGGTCACCTTTCACAAATAGCATATATGAATTTTGAAAGAAAACGTGATATTTTCAAAAGATCTCAAGTTTATATATTAACAATAATTAAGTACAAGAGTAAAGCCAACCCCAACAAAAATAATCATTCCAAAGAGTAAGCATACCCATAATGATTTCCATGATCATCATATCCAAAAGATAACGCTATAGACAATAACCGTCATGTATCTTAAGTCTGATGTAAGATAATCTCATGAATAACATAGAGGATATCTTGACTCACACACACACAAAAGGATATCAAACTTCGAGAAGGGCGCTTACCGATGCATTATCTCATACCAATGCACTAGTAATAACGAATCCGACCCAAACATAGTATATTAATCCTCTGACACGGCACCCGTGAGCTAATAGTGATTTGGTCCTCATAAGACACCAACCCCACTACGAGTGGTAGGAAAAGTTCAAACCCGTCCGGAGTAAGAACCACCACATCTACCCACTCTACGATACCTGGTCAACGGCCACCCATGGTCATCCAAACACCTCCATGAGATACCATCATCAACAATTTCTTTAAATACTAACAATTTCATAAATCCCCAATTTCATATGTAGAATTTCAATAGAACAATTGAAGAAAATAAGCAAGAGATCATCATCAATATCATTTTAGTACTCAACACATAGTACTAAAGTTTTGAAATCAATAATAAAGAAAGAATTTAAGAAGAAAATCCATCACTCTCCAAAACTTAGGGTTTTAAAGCAAAAATAAGAGATTTCATGGGTATTCAACCCTAACTTGTGTAAAACATGATAATAATTGCAAGAAGAACAAGAAAAGATGATTTCATAGCAAATATATAAGATTTAAAGTCAAAAGAATACATATAATTAGCCCTAGCATCAATGGACAAGAATGGAAGAAAACCCCCTACCTTGATGTTCTTGGAGAAGCTAGGTTTGATCTTTAATCCCCTTTAGAACTCTTGTTCTACCCTTCTTTCTAACTCTCTAAGTCTTTCTATTAGGGTTCTAAGAGGTGTGGAGTGAGAGTGGTGTGAAATAATGGAAGTAAATGTAGTGGAAATGAGATTTTAAAAGCAGAAAATCCCGACTTTTTAACTATATACCGGTAGTTCGTATCGAGCTACCAGTAGTTCGGATACACTGGCAACCTGCTACCTGTTGAGCTACCGGTAGTTCGAAACTACTGGGCATATACTACCTATTGACTACCGGTAGTTCGGATCCACTGGACAAGGTACTACCGGTAGGTCCTGTCCAAATTTGCCTATTTCCTCTATTTTTCATTTTCAACCCATTCCAAACCTTTCCAAATCCAACCCAAGCTTATCCAACATGCTTTTATACATCAAACCTAGTTGGTACAAGTTCTATTATGACGATTTCATATATTTACAAGCTAACTAAGTTTTAACTACTATTTACTCAAACTTCCATATTAACATTTCCAAAAGAAATAATAACTTGCTACACAAACCTACATACATATATATAAAGATAAAAGGGTGGGGTTTACAATCCACCCCCCTTAAAGAAAGTTTCGTCCTCGAAACTTACCTCAAGTAGCGAATAAATAAGGGTACTTCTCTCGCATCTCCAACTCGGGTTCCCAAGTAGCTTCGTCCATTCCGTAATGTTGCCACAAAACCTTCACTAGTCGGATGACTTTGTTGCGAAGCACCTTCTCTTTGGTATCAAGAATCTACACCGGTTGTTCTTCATATGTTGCTCCGTCTTGAACTTCGATATCTTCCAAATCTATAACATGCGTGGTCTCCGACTGGCACTTCCTCAACATCGACACATGAAACACGTCGTGTACCCCTAACAACTGAGCTAGTAACAGAAGTTGATATGCCACTTTGCCTATAACTTTGACTACTTCAAAGGGTCCGATATATCTTGGTGCTAATTTCCCCTTCTTGTCGAATCTAAACACTCCCTTCTTGGGTGACACCTTGAGAAACACATAGTCCCCCTCTTGGAATTTCAACAGTCTTCGTCTTCGATCCGCATAGCTTTTCTGTCTACTTTGTGCTGTGCGTAGCCTCTCTCGAATGAGTTGGATTTTCTCCGTAGTCTCCTGAATAATCTTTGGCCCAAACAAACTACTCTCCCCAGCTTCTATCCAACAAGTCGGTGACCTACATGGTCTCTCATACAATGCTTCATACGGTGTCATGCCAATACTTGCCTGATAGCTATTATTGTATGCAAATTCTACCAACGGCAAATGATCGCTCCAACCTCCCTTAAAGTCCAACACACAAGCACGTAACATGTCTTCTAGAATCTGGATCACCCTCTCGGATTGACCATCTGTTTGGGGATGAAAGGCGGTGCTGAAGTGCAACTCTGTCCCCATAGCTCTTTGAAGACTTTGCCAAAATTGTGCTAGAAAACGGGAATCACAATCCGATACGATAGAGAATGGAACTCCATGCAATCTCACAATCTTACGGATATACAGCTTGCTCAAGGTCTCTAGAGTGTCTGTGGTCTTCATACTCAAGAAATGTGCGGACTTGGTGAGTCTATCAACTATAACCCATACTGCATTATGCCTGCGCGACGTCGATGGTAAACCCGACACGAAATCCATGGTGATGTGATCCCAATTCCACTCTGGGATAGACAAAGACTCTAGTAATCCTCCTGACTTTTGATGTTTGATCTTCACCTACTAGTATAATACACATCGGGCTATGAACCTTACCACATCCTTCTTCATTCCCTTCCACCAAAATTGATGCTTCATATCCCTATACATTTTTGTGCTATCGGGGTGGATAGCAAACTTAAAGCGATGACACTTTCCAAGTATCTCCTCCTTTAGGGATGAATCATCGGGAACATATAGCTTCTCCCCATATCTCAGTTCTCCATTTCTCAAATACCAACCCTCCATTGTTTCTCCATTCTCCAATTTAGCTCGAATCAACACTAAGTTAGGATCTAAGCATTGCAATTCCACAACCCTATGTTGAAGGGTAGGTTGGGCCACAAGGTTGAATAGGCATGGTTGAGATCGATCTTCTCCAACCCATAGATCATAGCCTCCAAGGGCATCCCTCATCTTCCATTTACTTGCAAGAACATTGAGTTTACCCCAAGACTTTCTCTTTAAGTGCATCAACAACTACATTAGCCTTCCCCGGATGGTAGTTGAGTGTGAAATCATAATCTTCTAGATACTCAACCCACCTTCCTTGCCGAAGATTCAAGTCTTTCTGTGTAAACACATACTTGAGGCTTTTATGATCAAAAAACACTTAGAACTTTTTCTCGTATAAGTAACATCTCTACAAATTAAGAGCAAAAACCACAACGGGAATCTATAAGTCATGGGTGGGATAATTCTGCTCATGAACCTTGGGTTGCTTAGAGCCATAGGCAACCACCTTCCCTCCTTGTATTAGCACACACCCCAAGTCTTGTAGCGAAGCATTGGTGTACACATCGTATCCTTCCCCACTACTCGGAATAATAAGGATAGGAGCGGTTGTCAACTTCTCCTTCAAGGTGCGAAAGGCTAGTTCACACGCTTGAGTCCACAAGAACTTTTCTCCCTGCTTCATAAGGTGAGTCATCTGCATCGCTAGCTTGGAGAACCCTTACACAAACCTCCGATAGTAGCCTGCTAAACCCAAGAAGCTACGTACTTCGGTCACATTCTTAGGTGGTTCCCATTTCATCACGGCTTCAATCTTTGCGGGGTCAATAGCTACCCTTTTTTTGGACACAACATGACCAAGGAATTTCACTTCCTTCATCCAAAACTCGCATTTACTCATCCTCGCATATAACTTATGTTCTCTCAATGTCTATAGCACAATAGAGAGATGACGTCCATGTTCCTCGCGAGTCCGGGAATAGATTAGTATGTCATTAATAAACACGATAACAAACTGATCTAGATACGGCCGAAATACCCTGTACATTAAATCCATGAAGGCTGCTGGAGCACTAGTCAATCCGAACAGCATCACCGTATACTCGAAATAACCATACTGGTTACGAAAAGCAGTCTTAGGAATATCTTCCTCCTTGATCCGCAATTGATGATACCAAGTGCGAAGATCAATCTTGGAATAATACTTGGAACCCCTCAGCTGATCAAATAAATCGTGAATCCTTGGCAAGGGATATTTGTTCTTCTCTATTACACGATTTAACCTTCGATAATCTATACATAACTGAAGTGTCTCATCATGCTTCTTCACAAAGAGGACCGGGGCTCCCCAAGGTGAAGTACTTAGATGAATAAACCCAATAGCCAACAAATGATATAATTGTTTCCTTAGCTCCTTCAACTCCAAAGGTGCCATCCGATATGGAGCAATGGATATGGGTTTGGTTCTCAGATGGAGATCAATCTTGAACTCTATCTCTCGTTGTGGGGGTAACCCAAGTAGTTCATCTAGGAAGACATCTAGAAAATCCGATACTATCAACACCACGTCCGCATGGGATTTATCCTGATCCTCTCCCATTAAGCTAACCAAGAAACTCAAAGTGCTTCCTGCCTTAGCTTTCAAAAATCTATTTCCCATAGTGGGAAATGGATGGGAGGAATTTTGGTCATTCACGAAACTGAATACTACCCCTCTCGGTAGTTGAAAAGAAATCCGTTTACAGAAACAATCCATTACCGCACGGAAAATGGACAACAAATTCATCCCAAATATAACGTCGTACCCCTTCATATCTAATGCAACCAAATAGACAACCAACTCTTGCTCCCCAATGCGAAGCACACATCCTCTACACACCCTTGTTGTATCCAACCGTTCTCCCGTGGGCATGTCAATACTAAGGGCATGTTCTAGCTTCTCAAATACCAATCCCAAATTAAAAGCATATGCAGTACGTATGAATGAGTGTGTAGCACCAGGATCAAATAAGATTCAGGCCCAAGAGTTATAAAGAAGTACGATACCTTCCACTACAACATTAGAAGCATCCTCCTCCGGTTGAGTCAAGGCAAAAACTCTCCCTTGATTGGCACCGTCGGGGGCTTGAGCTTGTAACGGTCTTTGCTGTGCTGTTCTTTGTAGCGGTGACTTGTTTGCATTCACACGCCCAGTTGCTTGGTTGGTTTTGGTTGAAAACAATGGGCAATTATATTTGAAGTGCCCAACACCTCTACATGCAAAGCATCGACGTGGGTCGGTGCCTACTCTCTCTGGTACTCCTCCCGCTCCTCGAGTTATCTGTGGTCTCTGTCCAACTACCTGATCTGGGCGACGGTAAGGTGCCGCTCTCTGTGCTCCACTACTACTAGCACTGGTCCTGATCGAACCCCCCCTCATAAGGTTCTATCGCCGCTGATTATCTTCCATGTGTCTCTCCACCAACATAGCCCTATCCACAAGATCCCCATAGTCACGGATCCTAAGAACCACAAGCTTCTCCCTAATGGTCGGCCTCAAACCTTGCTCAAAACGTTTGGCCCTCTTGGCCTCTGTGGCATATCGGGATAACTCCTCAAACTTTCTCTCATACTCCCCCACCGTCAAACTACCCCTGTTGAAGTGCGAGGAAATCGGCCTTCATTCTGTCTCTAACTGATTTCAAAAAATACTTGTCTTGGAAGATTTGGTTGAACTCTTCCCAAATGAGTGCATCGGTGTTCCTCCTTCTCTTTACTGAATCCCACCAATGGTCGGCCTCTCCCTCCAATAGATATGTCACCAAGCCAACCCTAAGGTCATCAACCACACCCATACCGTCACAAATCTTCTTCACTTGGCAGATCCATCTATTTGCATCCAAAGGATTGGAGCTCCCTTGGAAGGTAGGCAGGTGTTGCCTTAGAAATTCCCGAAGAGTTACCATCATTTGATTGTCGTGCCCATTGCCTGGCACATGTGCTAGGGGGTGAGCTCCATCATTATGCTTTTTGTTTCCATTCTAGTTTTGTATCAGAGTGGTTAGCTCCCTTAGGCATTGATAAATGCCCTTTATAGCATCTGGAGATGGTGGTGGTGGTGGGTTTGCTTGGGCACCACGACCTTGTCCACGTCCTCGCCTATCGTCCATCATGCATATCAATTCACAATTTAGTTTTATTGATGTACAAGACCTCCTAAATATCACTTTAGTCTAAAGTGTAAAGCTTAGATAAAATTTCATCCAACAATATCGTTCAACCTAGTCCTATTTCCCTAGCGGTGATCCATAACCTATAGCTCCTATGTAAGACCTAAAGCCTAAGCTCTAATACCAACTTTGTAATGCCCCCAAAGCCACCTTGGACGGCATCACAATCTAAACCATTCACAGCATGAGAGCAACTAAATAATTCCATCATTAAAGAATATTTCATTCATCAAATATATCATTTACAATATCATCCCAAAAGAATAGGTCAACCATGGCCACTATATCCAAAAGAATATGCCAAGCTATGAAAATTACATCCCAAAGAATCAAATTTAACATGCAGCGAAATTACAAAAGGATTGACTTTACATTGTCTCAAAATAAATATCCCAGTCTAGAACAAAGGAGAATATAACTCTAGACGTCCCCTTCGGGATCCATGAGCCCGTCTAGTGGAGCTTCCCAATGTGTCGGCTCTTCCACCCTGAGCTCTTCCTCTAGACCACAATCTGAAAAATATAGTTTGTAGGGGGTGAGCACTAAGCTCTATAGCAACCTTCCTCCCAAATTCGAACAAGGTTTAGAAAAACATATAAAAACGGTCGATCACCTTTCACAAATAGCACATATGAATTTTGAAAGAAATGTGATATTTTCAAAAGATCTCAAGTTTATATATTAACAATAATTAAGTACAAGAGTAAAGCCAACCCCAACAAAAATAACCATTCCAAAGAGTAAACATACCCATAACGATTTCCATGATCATCATATCCAAAAGATAACGCTATAGACAATAACTGTCATGTTTCTCAAGTCTGATGTAAGATAATCTAATGAATAACACATAGAGGATATCCTGGCCCACACACACACACAAATCCTCTCAAGGATATCAAACTTCGGGAAGGGCGCCTACCGATGCATTGTCCCATACCAATGAACCGGCAATAACGAATCTGACCCAAACATAGTATACTAATTCTCTGACACGGCACCCGTGAGCTAATAGTGGTTTGGTCCTCGCAAGATACCAACCCCACTACGAGTGGTAGGAAAAGTTCAAACCCGCCCGGAGTAAGAACCACCACATCTATCCACTCTATGATACCCGTTCAATGGCTACCCATGGTTATTCAAACACCTCCATGAAATACCATCACCAACAATTTCATCAAATACTAACAATTTCATAAATCCCCAACTTCACATGTAGAATTTCAATAGAACAATTAAAGAAAATAAGCAAGAGATCATCATCAATATTATTTTAGTACTCAACACAAAATAATAAAGTTTTGAAATCAATAATAAAGAAAGAATTTAAGAAGAAAATCCATCACCCTCCAAAAACTAGGGTTTTAAAGCAAAAATAAGAGATTTCATGGGTATTCAACCCTAACTTGTGTAAAACATGATAATAATTACAAGAAGACCAAGAAAAGATGATTTCATAGAAAATATATAAGATTTAAAGTCAAAAAAATACATATAATTAGCCCTAGTATCAATGGACAAGAATAGAAGAAACCTGCTACCTTGATGTTCTTGGAGAAGCTAGGTTTGATCTTTAATCCCCTTTAGAACTCTTGTTCTCCCCTTCTTTCTTCCTCTCTAAGTCTTTCTATTAGGGCTCTAAGAGGTGTGGACTAAGAGTGGTGTGAAAGAATGAGAGTAAATGTAGTGAAAATGGGGTTTTAAAATAAAAAATCCCGACTTTTTAACTATTTACCAGTAGTTCGTATCGAGCTACCGGTAGTTCGGATACACTGGCAACCTGCTACCTGTTGAGCTACTGGTAGTTTGGAACTACTAGGCATTTACTTCCTATTGACTACCAGTAGTTCGGATCCACTGGACAGCGTACTACCGGTAGGTCCTGTCCAAATTTGCCTATTTCTTCTATTTTTCATTTCCAACCCATTCCAAACCTTTCCAAATCCAACCCAAGCTTATCCAACATGCTTTTATACATCAAACCTAGTTGGTACAAGTTGTATTACAATGATTTCATATATTTACAAGCTAACTAAGTTTTAACTACTATGTACTCGAATTTTCATATTAACATTTCCAAAAGAAATAATAACTTGCTACATAAACCTACATACATATATATAAAGATAAAAGGGTGGGGTTTACACCTTAAATGTGTTTTGAAAACATAAACTTGTGTAATTAATTGAACCCCACTTAAGCAACACTCTTTTGTGCTCAAGGGGACAAGTTTTACTTAGTTTCTAATTTTAAAACTAGTATGGACCGTCCTATATTTGCAAACTTTCACTAGAGTGGTCTTTGAATACTTAAAGATAAAATAAAAAATGTTGAATGAGTGGGCAGTGGAGACCACCATCTAGGTCGCTCTTAGTCCGCTTGGGCAGTCTTGAGACGGCTCGAGCAATCTTTAGGTACTTGAGTGGTCTCTGCTCTTCTGCCTTGGTTTGAATTCTTTTTTTTATTCCAGCAGCCATCACTCTCCCACTACTTGAGTGGTAATTCACGAATTTGTATTTTCTTGGTCCCTAAGACAAACCCTATCATGACTATAAATAAAGGTGTCTTTCCCATGCAAAGGTAAGCCTCTAAAGAGTATTTTTTGCATATAAAAACTCTTGAGAGCTCGTGAGCAACCCTAGATCCCTAAATCGAAAAGCCCAAAACCCATCTTGAGATTCCCATCCAATATCTCACATTGGAGAAGAAAAACTTGCTTGGTTCTACCAAACCCACTTGAAGAGTGTGCATACCAAGATTCTTTGGTGTGTCCTAGTAATACTTAAGGCCTAAATGAACTGTGCAACAGGGATTTCAAGTGAAGTTATCCACGTCATCAGTGGGTGTATCTGGATGAGAAATCTATTAAAGAAATTGAGCATTTAACCATGACATTGGTTGATGTATAAGACTTGATTACTTGTAGGATTGTGAGATAGTGGATTAGATTTTAGTGAACCTCAAATGGTTCCCCATGATTTTTTCTAATGAGGACTTTCACGTTAACAAATTTCTTGTGTTCTTTATTGCTTTACTTGATAAACTTGGAATTTATATCACACAAGGGCACTATGCGTTTGATGTTATGATTATTTGGATGTTCATATTATCCATAGTAGTTTGGTTGTGGGTTGTTGCTTTGGTTGGTATCACCATTAGTGATCGAGTGTGAATCGACAAAATTTACATATTCATTACATTAATAATCATGGACTTTATAAGTTTTTTTATTAAAAGGGTTCTCAAATTATTAATTGCAAAATTATTTTTAAAAATAGGTAATTGTGATAGTATCAGTTATAATTTGGTGTTGGTCCAATTGAGATTGAAATTAACCTATTCACCCTCTCTAAGTAGTGTCTAATCTTATATATATAATCGTGAAGGATGATCCATTCTGCACAAGGATATCACATTTATCCTTATCTATACTACTTCTAAATGTCAATAAAAGTGAAAAACTTTTGTTTGACCAAAACAACCTTAACAAACTAGCTAATGTCAATCATACCTTTTAATAGTTAATGGAATTATTACACTTTAAATACCCTCAAATAATTTTATAAATTCAAAAATATACATATGCCAAATTTTTATATATATATATATATATATATATTTTGGGTAAATACCAAATTTGTGCTAATATAATAGTTATTATAATATTACTTTAATTATAAATTTGAGAGAAATATAGTATTTATCTTTCCTAAAACATTGCTCACTGCAAATAAACTTTTTTTTTCCTCTTTTTTTCCCCAGACCCTTCATTTCCCCTCTCTCTCTACGACGGTAAATCTTGGTTCTCTCTCTCTCCCTGCTACTGTCAACGCATTTAGATGTCCCTCTTCTGCACCTCACCATCTGTCACCCTTACTCCTTGTGGCTCTACGCATTTTGGGTCTTAAAGTCTAGAGTTGCAATGCCTAAATCAACAATCAATTTGAACCTCAGCAATTACAATACTCCTAATTGGAATTTGATTCAATCTAGGCATTTTATCACACTTCACTCTCTCTTTATAAAGCAAACACTTTGTGTGTCTTTCTATTTCTCAGCCGTGTATTTCTTAGTATGCTCTTCCACTGATATCTGTTAATTAGTTTTTTTTTCTGTGCAAATACATCTCAATTTTTATTGGTACAACTCTATCTCTCGACAATTTATGCAATAGAATTAGGGGTTTTCCATATTTAATTTTAAACATACTGTTTGTAGCAATAGAGATAATACTGGATATTGCTTGCCAAACTTACTCCTTCAATGTGACGCCCCCAAAAACCGAGGGCCTTTTGTCAACACGTTGATCACCCATCAACCCGCGAATACCCACGTAATACTTATGGATATTGTGTACCTTGATATCACGCCGTTATACACCATTTATTGGGATCCATAATTTAACAAAATTCAGGCAGAGTTTCCTTTATACGGGGAGCTTTACTCAAAACACAACCTGTATAATCATACAACATTGACCACACCGAGTCCATTTATCCATACTCCTACAACAACATGCCATTTTACATTAAAAATAGTCCATATGAGTTCAATTACAATTCTTTCCCATAGATTTACATATCAAAAATCAAATTTAGAAAATGTTTTACAAAATATGGTTTTATAAGCCAAAAGTTGACTCTTCTTCATCCTTGAGGCCTCGAATGTGAGTCGTTCACCGGTGTAAACCCTGCACCTGAAATGTTTCCCATAAAGGGTGAGTCACATTCAAGGGTATCTCCTAAAGAGACTACTCCCCAATCTAGATGCATATGAAATGTTACATGTAATTTCAACAAGTCACAAAGCATTCCAATCAAGAATATGAAACTCAAGGTTGGAATTCACTATGTGATGCCATGAAATGAGATAAGACTCACTCATGCAACTCAACCCGAGCCTTCACTGACTCCCATCACCCATGCAATGCCATGAGTATAAAACTGGGTATTTCAAGCCCTTGCCATTGATGTTGCACATCCAATAGCCTTTTAAAAATCTCCAGGTCTTTCTTAGGGTGGGTGTTCATCGACTTACACCAATGGGCCCTCAACCGACATAGAATTCATAGACTTCCACTAACGGTTTCGCGTACACTGACACACTTTATGGACTAAACCAAGAGAGTGCGTATCCTAAACACCAAGTCTTTCATCAAAGGGATAGTCTAGCCTTTCTTACTAACCCCGACCCAATTTATTACGCAAGTCGTGTGACTCAATTGGGTCCTCGACCCAACTTTTTCGAAGCCACCCATCATCCACCAAGTATGGTGTTTAATGACAACCATGCACACACACCCACAAAATGCAAAGTCTTTGTGCATATGCAATGTAATCCACAATTGCAAAACAACAACCATGTCCAATATGCTATGAATGCTAAATGGACCGATTTAACCATATATGAACATATTATATGACAATTTATATTCTAAGTACATAATTACCATAATTCGTCGTAGTATCAATATATCAACAAACATATATCAACATTTTTATTCAACTACTATTTTTCCAAGCATATTATACATAATCTATGCAACACCACACTAAATTTCACATAGGCATTTAATCAAACACCTTCAAGACACCAAATTATGTAATCACATAAAATGTCCAAATTCATCATATAACTCAAGAAATCATATTAAGTGATTTCTACATACCCAATTATCAAAACTTCCAAGAAATCACAAGATAGCAATTTCTAGTTACCAATTCATACTAGGATTGAATTTACCCATTTCCATCAAATCAACTACAATAGGCAAGTGTTAAAATACATCTAACAACCTATCTATTTCATATAATCGTCCTAGGTTGGAAATAAACCTAGTTAGGGAGAAAACCCTACCTCTTAGAGCGTAATACGAGTTATAGAAAGCCTCCAAGAATACCTCCCAAGCTCTAACTTTGATTTTTTTTTAAATTTTATTTTTGAATCTTTGGTTAAATCCGTCCTTTTTAGAATGGTTGCGTAGCTCTCATCACGTAAACGAACTTTAATACTTGGTCCGAAGTATTCTGATCAATAGAACTCCGTAGATTGTAGAGAGAAGGTGAAACTTTCTCTCTTTTTTCTCTCTTCCCTCTCTTCTCTTCCAACGTTAAAACCCAATAGAGAATTGTTGAGAAAAATCAGATTTTGTCTCCTATTTATACCCTTTAAAGCTTGGTCTAATTCACGCCACGTGTTCCCTGTTCCTTGGTCCGTTTTCATCTTGAAACGATTAAATTTCGTCCCTGTTTAAGTTTAAAATATTTTTATATGAAATTCCCTTAGATTATTTTAAAATTTTTAAAATTTTATTTTTGGGGTCGTTTTTGAGGCCACCCAACACCTGGTCGTCTCGTAAAACGTGAAAAATTTGTTTGTCTCAGAATCTGACAAAAATTGAATGGGTAGCTAGATTTTGCTAGATGAATCAAACAGTGAGGTTTGTTTTGTCATCCGATTTCTAAAAAAATATAGGTTTTCAACCCGCACTGAAATGACAAATTACCATTTTGCCCATTTTTCACAAAAATTTAAATTTACCTAGGTTTTACAATCAACCGGCCAAAAAGCAAGAAGTCAACAACCATGGATGATACGTGAAGCCTCATAACCTGATTTCCTAGCAGGTTGGCACAATATCACTTAAGATTGACTTAATTCTTCTCAAACACCAACATATGTGTGCACATATTTATATTTATATATGCTATACAGAGTTATTTGAATTTTCTTGGTCTTGATTTTCTTATCCGTAATTTAAGCAACCGAAGTGAATTGGAGTACTCTGTTATTGAAATCAATGCAGTTAAAAAGGAAACATTGCCAATTGTTCTATTCATTTTTATGCAAAGCGAATCCAAGCTTTTGATTTGTTTTTGAAACCCACCCATCATAGCTATATATTAAATCACAAATTTGAATTCACATAAAAAATAATTGTTTAAACAAAACTTTCCCACTATTTTGACTATATTTATGTGATATTTTAATCCATTGAAGGTGGAGGCAGTGAAAATTTTCTTGTAATGGTTACGGCTCGGCAGAAAGTATATCTAATTTCCTCTCTACCTCTCTTCCTTTGTTGATAACATTGTAGAGAAACACATATGAACAAACCACCTAACGTGTTATTGGTGCAATACAGGGTATGACTTTTTTTTTTTTTTTTGGTTCTTGTGAAGTGGGAATTAAAACATACAGTTTATATGAACTGCATTTTTTTTTCAACTCATCATCTATTTATATTTGTAGTTGAGTCATTAATGTAATTGTGTTCTTTATCATTTTGTTCCCTTAACTGAACTAAATTAAGATTCTTTAATTAGGCTTAGTCTGTGGGAGATAAATTGTATTTTGTAGGTTTATATTTTATATAGATCCAATTTAAAAAAGTAGTGGGTCAAAAAATAGTTATAGAGATACATGGCTCTGTTAGTTTAGTACATGGTTTATATGTGTATCTTACTAGACAGACATATGAAATGAATAATTCTGTTAGGTTTGGAATTGAAAATGTTTTCTAGCAAGAAACTATACGGTATTCTACAATCTTTTTGATTGTTAAATAAGTATATGTTGATACTTGATGGATTGATGCTGGTAAGAATTAATTATACTGCTAAGCATTTCTTCATTAGGCCAATTGTTATGGGCATTTGCTTTCTGCTATGAATACAATTTTCATGAGATTTGTTAGTTGTAACCCTCCAAAACCCACCTTGGACGGTATTACTATCTAAATATCATTTACATCATGAGAACAACTAATAAAATTCATCACATAAAAAAATTTCATTCATCATATGTAGTGTCTACAATATCTTCCCAAAAGAAGATGCCCAAAACATGGCAATTACATCCAAAAGAATCAAATTTAACTTGCAGCGGAATAGCAAATTATTAGACTCCCTCGAGTCTCAAAATAAATTTTCCTAATCTAGGACAAAAATAAATATAATACTAGGCATCCATCTCAGGATCCAAGTTTCCATCTATCGGAGCTTCCCCGTGTGCTTGTTCATCTACTCCAAGCTCCTCTTCTAATCCATAATCTGAAAAATATGTTGTTTGTAGGGGGTGAGCACACAACTCTGTAGAACAATACTCTCAAACTCAAACAAGGTTTAGAAAATATGTAAAATAAATCGGTCTCATTTCGCAAATATCATATATCTATTTTGAAAGAAAATAGTGACATTTCATCCGATTTCAAGTTTAAGCAATATCAATAGAGTCAATAAGGCACCAAATCATAATCAAATTTTATATTGTTATTCATCAAAATATGTCAATCAACATGCGGGTGCCTCTAAATCAAAGCATAAATAGTGTGGAAGCCTGTTTAAGGACAAGTCCTTTAGAGTCTAAGAAGAAAATCACAATACTTTGCTATCCAAGGAATACCACAATGTAGATTTTTCATCAATTTTGGACAATAAACTGATTTATCTCAAGTATTTCTAGCATGTGTGACAAATTTGAATGGTACTTTAATGTCACAGGTTGGGTAAACAAATTTCAGATTCCACTTTGGGTATCCCACATCACATTGAGGAGTATGTACATGTAGACATACTTTTATTTTGCATATAAGTAATTAATTCTGAATTTCGTATTTGACAAGAATTTTGACATGAGATATGGTTATTTTAAAGGTAACGCTATTTACATTTTAATTATCTATTAGGAACATGTTAAGAAAAAAAATGACCTTTTTTTTGTGTAATTTTTTATTTTATTTTTTAAAATAGAGAGGTTTTAATTAGGTTTGAACACAATCATGTAGCACGTCATTCCCTTATGACACTATTACCAAAGCAGTGGTTACTTGATTCGGTTGGTTAAGTTGTGTTTTTTTTACCCATATGTTGTTACTATAAATTATACCCATTGCATTTTACATTGGTATTTTCCGTTGAATGTCACAAGTTGTGGACTTGACTCATAATTTGTTATCTAAGGAAGATAAGACAAATCCAAAAACTGGGTTAGAGAGGTGGTACCTACCCACGTGGTTCTCGGTAAGAAGCTTGTGTTTATTTGGTTGTATCTAATTTTTTAAAACAAAATTACATAAAATACGTGTATGTAATTTTCATAGTTGTATTCAGCAACAAACACTGGCTCTACCTATGGCTAATAGTGAAGGTAAAAAAAAATTGCTTCAATCGATGTGTGTTGTGAATGGGAAGTACATAAAAAATTTTACATACTGTGACAAGGTTTGTAATAACTATATTGTTAATCCGTTTTAAATTCCAAGACCTAACATTAGTTAAATTGATCCACACTTATCAACAATGTCTATGTCTATCAACAAATTTAGATATACATCCCGATTAACGAGAACAATGACCATTGATGATATCTATGCTTCATTGACATAACTGAGCAAAATGTTGTTTTATTGGACCCATTTCCTTGTGCCGATATTTCCATTAGGATGAATGATGTGCACAATGTTCTCTTTGAATTAGATGATGCTCTTCAAGTTATAGAGGATAACTACCAACCTTTTTTGTCCATATTCACTTTGTTCGCCCTGCCTTGGGCCCCATGTTAGGGGAATGGATATGATTGTGGCATGTTTGTTGTCAAGATGATCCAAACTCCAGTTCTTTGTCCAGGCTTTAGCATTAAGGTGAAGTACTAACATACAACATGTCGCAATTATAATTATATAAGTTTTTTATATCCCTCCTCAAAACTCATTAACTTTACCACATATATCATTTGTCCGTAGTAAGATTCGAACGAAATGCGGATGAACTTCGATTTTTCATTAGCCACTCATGCTAACAACAAAGTTAGGAACAAACTCATACACAAGGCCAGAGAAAAAGGGAGAGAAACAAGGAAATTTGTAAGTATATTAGATGATGTGATTTGGTAGGCAGTATGTAGATCAACCGAAAAGTACAGTATCTGAAATTGATAGTATAAGTTAGTGTTATCACAGTTTCTTGATTTCAGAGTTGTATATATTGGAATACAATGTTGACTGGTGAAAGGAATTTACACTAAGTTATTATGGAATTTACTGGTAATTTTTTGGACATATCAATCATTCAAACACCCTGTTGTGTGAAAACACATGTTGCATATTTACATATTCGTGTATGGATTGGTTGTTGATGTGTTAGGGTACACACTACTCCATTGCATGATAGATTGGTGATGCACAATGGTAAAAAAACACCAGTCTCCACTAACTTTACTTCATTTTTCACAAGTATACATTATGTTTAACACTTTGGCACATCATGTGGAATACAATGATTAGGTGTAATCAGACTACTTTAGTCCAATCTTCGCTCAAATAACCTGCACCATTTATTAAGTAAAGACGTAGCAACAACAAGTGCCAATTCAGTGCAGTTAACAGTCCTCAATAATCCACAAACACAATACAAACGATGCACATTAAGCCGTACATACTTGCCATCTGTACAACACAACGAATAACCAATTCTATTAAAAAAATATATCGACATAATAACATGTCTATATACAACATGTCCACATAAGCCTAAGTATGATCAAGAACAAAATATCCAAACTGATGTTGGACAGGGTGATTACGTCGTCGCCCTTAACTGAACTTGTGACATATGTATAATTATATCTCTCACTATATTGTTCCTAACAATGACCAAGTTAACAGCTATCTCCCTTCGCATGTCCTCAGTCTTATCCTGCATTTCACAATGGTGTACCATTACGTAAAAAATCTTTGGTTGTATGATAATTAAAGCTCTTCACCAAAATCAGCACGAATGGTATTGTTATTCACTTGAATTGTATAACCTGGCCACAATTGTCATTCTTACGGAAAGTCCACAATCAAACACATTGCCTTGTTTAGGCATCTAATCTGGTTCAACAAGATTCTTTCTGCCCAATTTGTGTTTAAATTTGAGAGCCCTCTTTGTAAGGATGTCGTCCAAAACTGCAATCTACAAAACAAGTTTGGCATTGTAATGCCCCAAAGACCACCCTGGACGACATTACAAACTAAGAAACCGTTCACATTATGAGAACAACTAAATAATTCATCCATAAAGAAATTTCATTCATCCACTATAACATTTACAATATTATCCCAAAAGAATAGGTCAACCATGACCATTACATCCCAAAAGAATTAAACATAAACTCACAGCGGAATTACAAAAGAGTCTAGACTTCACAATATTTCCAAAGTAAATTTTCTAGTCTAGAATAAAAAGTAATGTTGTTCTAAGCATCCACCTCGGGATCAACATGCCCGTCTACGGGAATCTCCCAGTGTGCCGGTTCCTTAATTCCCAAATCCTTTTCTAGTACATAATCTAAAAAATGTAGTTTGTAGGGGGTGAGCACTAAGCTTTGTAGCAACATTCCTCCCAAACTCGAACAAGGTTTAGAAAAATATATAAAAACAGTCGATCTCATTTCGCAAATAACATATATGAATTTTGAAATAAAACAAGGACATTCAAACAGATCTCCAGTTTAAACAACAACAGTAATTTAATGTATACGGGAAACCAACATACGACTAATAACCTAATCCACCATAAACCGTTTCTCCCAAATTCTTATGGAATCCCATACTTCCCAAAATTTTTGTAGAAACTAGTTATGGTACAATGAACAATAACCCACCACTATATTCGTATCTTTGGTATGAAGTAAGACCTTGCATGGATACCATCAAACATATCATGGCCCACGTACAATCCACACAAATCCTCGCAAGGATATCCAACCTTTAAGAAGGGCGTATGCCAACACTATGGGAGTGACGTATCCAACCAAAGAGTAGTACACTATCCCCTTTCTCCACGATAACCCGTAAGCGATAATGGTTTAGTTCTCACAAGGCACTACCCCATTACGAGTGGTAGAAAAAGTTCTAACCCACACGGAGTAAGAAGGCGTCTACAAACTCCAAGATACCCGATCAATAGTAGCCCATGTTTATCCAACAACCACACAAGAGATACAATACTAACAATTTCCTCAAATAACAAACAATTCCATAAATCCCCAATTTCACATGTAGTATTTCAATAAAACAATTGAATAAAATGCAAGAGATCATCATCAATATTATTTTAGTACTTAACTCAAAGCACTATAGTTTCGAAATCAATAATAAAGAAAGAATTTAAGAAGAAAATCCATCATTCTAAAAAAACTAGGGTTTTAAAGCAAGAACAAGAGATTTCATGGGTATTGAACCCTAACTTGTGTAAAACATGATAATAATTGCAAGAAAATCAAGAAAAGATGATTTCATAGCAAATATATAAGATTTAGAGTCAAAGAATACATATATATTAGCCATTGCATCAATGGACAAGAATGGAAGAAAACTCCCTACTTTGATGTTTGGAGAAGTTAGGTTTGATCTTTAATCCCCTTTAGAACTCTTGTTCTCCCATTCTTTCTTCCTCTCTAAGTCTTTCTATTGGGTTCTAAGAGGTGTGGAGTGAGAGTGGTGTGAAAGAATGAGAGTAAATGTAGTGGAAATGGGGTTTTAAAAGCAGAAAATCCCAACTTTTTAACTATTTACCGGTAGTTCGTATCGAGCTCCCCGGTAGTTCGGATACACTGGCAACCTGCTACCTATTGAGTTACCGGTAGTTCGGGACTACTGGACATTTACTACCTATTGACTACTGGTAGTTCAGATCCACTCGCCACTGACTACCTGTTGAGTAGTGGTAGTTTGAATCTATTGGACATTTGCTACCTGTTGACAACCAGTAATTCGGATCCACTAGACAGCGTATTATCGGTAGGTCCTACCGGTAGGTCCTGTCCAAATTTGCCTATTTCTCCTATTTTTTATTTCAACCCATTCCAAACCCTTTCAAATCCAACCCAAGCTTATTCAACATGCTTTTATACATCAAACATAGTTGGTACAAGTTCTGTTACAACGATTTCATATATTTGCAAGCTAAACTAAATTTTAACTACTATTTTCTCGAATTTCCATATTAACATTTCCAAAAGAAATAATAACTTGCTACATAAACCTACATACATATATAAAGATAAAAGGGTGGGGTTTACAATCCAACCCTCCTAAAGAAATTTTCATCCTCGAAACTTACCTCAAGTGGCGAATAAATAAGGGTACTTCTCTCGCATCTCCAGCTTGGGTTCTCAAGTAGCTTCCTCCATTCTGTGATGTTGCCACAAGACCTTCACTAGTTGGATTACTTTGTTGCATAGTACCTTCTCCTTGGTGTCTAGAATCTTCACCAGTTGTTTCTTCATATGTTGCTCCATCTTGAACTTCAATATCTTCCAAATTCACAACCTGTGTGGTATCCGATTGACATTTCCTTAACATTGACACATGGAACACGTCATGTACTCCTGACAACTGAGTTGGTAGCCGAAGTTGATACGCCATTTTGTCTATCACCTTGCTCACCTCAAAGGGTCCGATGTATCTTGGTGCTAAATTCTCCTTCTTGCCGAATCTAAACACTCCCTTCTTGGGTGATACCTTGAGGAACACATAGTCCCCATCTTGGAATTCCAACGGTCTTCGTCTCCAATCCGCATAGCTCTTCTGTCTATTTTGTGCCATGCGTAGTCTCTCCTAGATGAGTTTGATTTTCTCCGTAGTCTCCCGAACAATCTCTTGCCCAAACAAACTACTCTCAGCCAACAAGTCGATGACCTACATGGTCTCCCATATAATGCTTCATATGGAGCCATTCCAATACTTGCTTGATAGCTATTGTTGTACACAAATTCCACCAACGGCAAATGGTCACTCCAACTTTCCTTGAAGTCCAATACGCAAGCATCGAGCATATCCTCCAAAATCTATATCACCCTCTCGGATTGGCTATCCATTTGGGGATGAAAAACGGTGCTAAAATGCAATTATGTCCCCATAGCTCGTTGTAGACTTTGCCAAAATTGTGCCACGAAATGAGAATCGCGATCCGACATAATGGATAGCGGAACTCCGTGTAATCTCACTATCTCGCTAATATAGAGCTTGCTCAGGGTCTCTAACGTGTCGGTGGTCTTCATATTCAAAAAGTGAGCGAATTTGGTGAGTCTGTCCATAATGACCCATACAACATTATGCCTTCGCGATGTCCGTGGTAAACTAGGCACGAAGTCCATGGTGATGTGATCCCACTTCCACTTTGGAATAGGCAAAGACTGTAGTAATCCTCCTGGCTTTTGATGTTCGATCTTCACCTACTGGCACACCGCACATCATGCTATAAACCTTGCCACATCCTTCTTCATTTCCTTCCACCAATATTGGCACTTCATGTCCCTATACATTTTTGTGCTATCGGGGTAGATAGCAAATTTAGAGCGATGACACTCTCCAAGTATCTCCTCCTTTAGGGACGAACATAGGGAACACATAGCTTCTCCCCATATCTCAGTACTTGCAAGAACATTGAGTTCACCCTAAGAATTTTGGCTAAGTGCATCAGCGACTACATTGGCCTTCCCTGGATGGCAGTTGAGTGTAAAGTCATAATCTTCTAGATATTCAACCCACCTTCTCTGCCGAAGATTCAAATCTTTCTGTGTGAACACATACTTGAGGCTTTTATGATCCAAGAATACTTGAAACTTTTTCCTATACAAGTAACCCCTCCACAACTTGAGAGAAAAAACCACAGCGGCAAGCTCCATGTCATGAGTGGGATAATTTCGCTCATGAACCTTTAATTGTCTCAAACCATAAGCAACAACCTTGCCTCCTTGCTTTAGTACACATCCCAAACCTCATAGCGAAGCATCAGTGTACACATCATATCATTCCCCACTGCTCGGAATAATGAGGATAGGAGCGGTTGTCAACTTCTCCTTCAAGGTAGGAAAGGCTAGTTCACACACTTGAGTCCACAAGAACTTTTCTCCCTTCTTCATAAGGCGAGTCATCGGCATCGCTAGCTTGGAGAACCCTTCAACAAATCTCCGGTAGTAGCCTGCTAAACCCAAGAAGCTACGTGCTTCAGTCACATTCTTAGGTGATTTCCATTGCATCACGGCTTCAATCTTTGCAGGATCAATAGCTATCCCTTGTTCCAACCCAACATGGCCAAGGAATTTTACTTCCTTCATCCAAAACTCGCACTTACTCATCTTCGCATATAACTTATGTTCTCTCAATGTCTGTAGCACAATAGAGAGATAGCGTCCATGTTCCTTGTGAGTCCGGGAATAGATTAGTATGTCATCAATAAACACGATGACAAACTGATCTAGATACGGCCGAAATACCTTGTGTATTAGATCCATGAAGGCTTCTGGCGTATTAGTCAGTCCGAACGGTATTGGAAATGTCTTCCTCCTGTTGGGTCAAAGCAAACACACTTCCCTGATTGGCACTGCCTGGGGCTAGAGCTAGTAACGGTTTCTGTTGTAGAGGCTTCTGTAGTGGTGGCTTGTTTGCATTTATTTTTCCAGCTGCTTGATTGGTCTTTGGTGGAAACGATGGACATTTATTTTTGAAGTGCCCAAAACCTCTGCATGCGAAGCATTGACGTGGGTCAGTGTCTGCTCTATTCGGAGTAACTCCAGCTCCTCTAACGACTTGATTCCCTTGCCCCAAAGCTTGGTCAGGTAGGCGATATGGAACTGCCCTTTGTGTAACTCCACAGTTGCTAGCACCAATCCTGATCAGATCTCCCCTCGTGAAGTTCTATCGTCGTTGGTTGTCTTCAGTGTCTTTCTCTATCAATGCAGCTCTATCAACAAGATCCCCATATTCCCGGCTCTTATGATCCACAATCTTCTCCATGATGGTAGGTCTCAGGACCTACTCGAATCGTTTAGCCCCTTTGGCCTCGGTAGATATGAACTCCGTGGCATAGCGGAATAGCTCATCAATTACAATTTAGTTTCCTTAATGTACTAGACACCCTAACTATCACTTTAATCCAAAACATAAGGCTTGAATAAGATTTGAGTCAACAATTCTATTCAACCTAGTCCTACTTCTCAAGTGGTAATTCATAACCTACAGCTCCCATGTAAGAGCTAAAGTCTAAGCTCTGATACCAAACTTTGTAACGCCCCAAAGACCACCTTGGACGGCATTACAAACTAAGAACCATTCACATCATAGGAGCAACTAAATAATTCATTCATGAAGAAATTTCATTCATCCACTATAACATTTACAATATTATCCCAAAAGAATAGGCCAACCATGACCATTACATCCCAAAAGAATTAAACATAAACTCGCAACGGAATTACAAAAGAGTCTAGACTTCACAATATTTCTAAAGTAAATTTCCTAGTCTAGAATAAAAAGTAATGTTGTTCTAAGCGTCCACCTTGGGATCAACATGCCCATCTACGGGAATCTCCCAGTGTGCCGGTTCCTCAATTCTAAAATTCTCCTCCAGTACATAATCTAAAAAATGTAATTTGTAGGGGAGTGAGCACTAAGCTCTGTAGCAACATTTCTCCCAAACTCGAATAAGGTTGAGAAAAATATATAAAAACAATCGGTCTCATTTCACAAATAGCATATATGAATTTAAAAATAAAACAGGGACATTTAAACAGATCTCCAGTTTAAGCAACAACAATAATTTAATGTATATGGGAAACCAACATACGACTAATAATCCAATCCATCATAAACCATTTCTCCCAAGTTCTTGCAGAATCTCATACTTTCTAAAATTCTTGTGGAAATTAGTTATGATATAATGAACAATAACCTACCATTGTATTCGTATCTCTGGTATGAAGTAAGACCTCACATGGATACTATCGAAAATATCATGACCCACGTATAATCCACACAAATTCTTGCAAGGATATCCAACCTTTAGGAAGGGTGTATGCCAACACCATGGCAGTGACGTATCCAACCAAAGAGTAGTATACTAACCCCTTTTTTCACGATAACCCGTAAACGGTAATGGTTTAGTCCTCGCAAGGCACTAACCCCATTATGAGTGGTAGAAAAAATTCTAACCCACACGGAGTAAGAATACGTCTACACACTCCAAGATACCCGGTCAATAGTAGCCCATGTTTATCCAACAATCACACAAGAGATACAATACCAACAATTTCCTCAAATAATAAACAATTTCATAAATCTTCAATTTCACATGTAGTATTTCAATAGAACAATTGAATAAAATACCAGAGATCATCATCAATATCATTTTAGTACTCAACTCAAAGCACTATAGTTTCGAAATCAATAATAAAGAAAGAAAGAATTTAAGAAGAAAATTCATCACTCTCCAAAAACTAGGGTTTTAAAGCAAGAACAAGAGATTTCATGGGTATTGAACCCTAACTTGTGTAAAACATGATAATAATTGCAAGAAAACCAAGAAAAGATGATTTCATAGCAAATATATAAGATTTAGAGTCAAAGAATACATATATATTAGCCATTGCATCAATGGACAAGAATGGAAGAAAACTCCCTACTTTGATGTTCTTGGAGAAGTTAGGTTTGATCTTTTAATCCCCTTTAGAACTCTTGTTCTCCCATTCTTTCTTCCTCTCTATGTCTTTCTATTGGGGTTCTAAGAGGTGTGGAGTGAGAGTGGTGTGAAAGAATGAGCGTAAATGTAGTGGAAATGGGGTTTTAAAAGCAGAAAATCCCAACTTTTTAACTATTTACCGGTAGTTCGTATCGAGCTCCCGGTAGTTCGGATACACTGGCAACCTGCTACCTATTGAGTTACCGGTAGTTCGGGACTCCTGGACATTTACTACCTGTTGACTACTGGTAGTTTAGATCCACTCGCCACTGACTACCTGTTGAGTAGTGGTAGTTTGAATCTATTGGACATTTGCTACCTGTTGACAACCAGTAATTCGGATCCACTAGACAGCGTATTATCGGTAGGTCCTGTCCAAATTTGCCTATTTCCTCTATTTTTTATTTCAAACCCTTTCAAATCCAACCCAAGCTTATTCAACATGCTTTTATACATCAAACATAGTTGGTGCAAGTTTTATTACAACGACTTCATATATTTGCAAGCTAAACTAAGTTTTAACTACTATTTTCTCGAATTTTCATATTAACATTTTCAAAGGAAATAATAACTTGCTACATAAACCTACATACATATATAAATATAAAAGGGTGGGGTTTACAGGCATGTAATTGCACCAAAATATTTGGCACATATTCTTTTGTTACTGAAAACCATAAATATCTTACAACTCTATTCGCATTTGTGCGACGAGTCCTTTTTCTTTTTGGAGTTGGCAGAGGATCGAGTAGGGATGTTTGTTTGTTCTCTATGTCCACCAATAATAGATACCAATGTGAGCAATTGTCATTCATTGGGACATATATATAAATAAAAAGAACCATTTATTCATAAAATCCGGTATAGGTATTTAATATGCAGCCTGGATTAACTTAAAAACTATAACAAACTGAAATTTTTACAATGGATACCTTGGTAGTTGTTCTAAAATTAGGAAGTATAAGGCAATTAAACTTCTATTTTTATAGAGTTCCCGTTGTACCATGGTTGTGGGTGGTGGTACTTGCAAGGGCTTGTTGCTACATCGCATCAATTGACACGCATTAATGTGTTTGCCACATGACACGAAATGTTTATTGAAGAATGCAACTCAAAATTACATGAAATGAAAACATGAACTTATAGAGAAGACCATAGTTAAGTACCATCGTCCTGTTTATGGAGCAATGCACGCACACAAATCAATTATCTAATACATTTTTAACACGATATGTTAATTTGATGCTCATAATGTCACCACAGAAAAATCAACAAAGGATGATTCACGAAAAAGTCCACTTAGCCATTGTTCCTGGCCAAGGGTCAATAACACTTCCCGCGTGCCATCATCAAGGTCAGCAAATGACACCAGAAGCTCACTCAAGTTGTACAAATCACATTAATTTTGTCCGTAGTTGCATTGGAAAATTATACAAGTAGCAGTTGTTAAGCATAAGATATAGTGTCAAATCTAGTGTCCACCATCACATATTTAGGTGGTAGGTTGTTGTCAAATATGTAATTGTAGATTGCGCTCAACATCAGCATCAATATGAGTTACTCATGAGAACACCACATCTGTCATCTACAAAGAAATTTATCTTGTAAGGGATTCTAAGTGCCACGCAATTGAAAACACATGTTGCATTTTTAATAAAAAACACAATAAAACGTAATTCTTCTTATCAGCATTCCTCTGAGGCTTTTGGATCATCCAATTCAACCTACAAGATAAATTTTAGTAATCAATTCACAAAGAAAGTCATCAGTAAGAGATGTGGTCATGACAAAAAAAAAACGAATATGTATGACCATTAAAATGGCTAATGTACGCACATTAGTGATATCAATTCCCTCTACCTCATTATTTCCCCCCATGTCGTGTGGCGCATCCTTCACAGTCCCCGATTTATCAACAAATTGGGACACAATATGTCCAATCTCACCCAATCTTTTCTCCATTACAAACAAAGACGTTGTGCAATGTATTGAAAAAGTATCAAACTTTTGTTCCATGCGTTCAACAACTACCTCAAGTCTTGCAATTGTTAACCGCAAATCCTACAAAACAATTGCCATTATAATAGATTGGTTGTAATAATTCGCCGCTCCAAAAAAAATACAAAGCATAGTAAATCCTCCACAAGCTATGCTCTTCTATAAAAGGATTTGACAAATATATGCAATGAGATGATATATTTACGTACATCAGACAATGCTTGCTGGGTGGCGATACCAAGTGCATTTCAAATAGCTCCTCCTCAACGAAGACCGACAACTATATGCATAAAATCAAGAAAATATGCGCGCCAAAGAATATGTAAGACATTAACATACAACAGTGAAGATGCAAAAATAACCCTATGTATACCTTTTCTAGCTTGAAGCCTCCGAACTTCAAGATATCTCGCATTCGCTTACTGACATCGTTGTCACCCCATTGTCCAATATGTGGGACGTCTCGATACACCAAAGGAATGATGGTTTTTTCTCTTGGTGTAACTCGTTCAAGATAAAAAAACCTACATAACAAATCCAGTGAAGACCATAAGATATTACAAATTCTTTTCAGACCACATATACATTAACAAACATATTTTTTATAACTAAATTACAATGAGAACTACTAGACAACCACCCATTGATCCCCGTCTTGAACTTTGACATTTTTGCATGCCTTCGATGACTTCATCAAATAAAACTTACACCAATTAATATGTCATAAAGAAGGCACGACAACAATATAATGTAATGCAGAAACACTTAGCATAGTTTGCATGTTTGGACAAAGCGTACAACCAATAATATATAAAACAACCAAACGTATAAAGCCATTAGAGTCGTCTGTGATTGCACTAATGCTCTCCTCCAAATGTTTCAAAGACACCTCTGATTGTCCATTAAATATAAACATACAAATTTTAGTAATCTTGTCATTTGTTCCCATGGTCAACACATGTGTCCCTGCGCATGGCAACCCTAGTATGTATGTCACATCTTCGGGGCAGAACTTCATACATTTCTCATATATGTTGAATGCACACTTCTGGGGATCAAATCTTTCAACCAACCATGCACACAAATCCTGCCTAATATACTTGCAGCGTCTGGTAAGCAATCCCCCCCAAGTTAATTGATTTGATGGTTTGTTTCTGCGCAACATTTAATTTTGCTACAAATTTCACTAGTTTTTGTGGGGAACATCTTGTCGCCACAAAATGATATACATGTAAAATAATGGAACTATTATTACGGAGCGGTACATGTCCAGTTGAACAAACTGCTTATTTGTATGCATACTGGTCAACATAACTTAATGTAAGAATGTATAACATACTCGTCTAGGTGTCTCGACTTCAGCACACGCTTGTTTTCGTTGCTATTGTTTCTTTGTCGTGGTCGTAGTATCCTTTTGTTTCCTCTTCACCCTGGTGATATTTTTTTTTCATTTAATGCAAACTGTGAACAACTAACATATGAAAAATATGTAAGCCCAATCAAATTTCTTTACATTGTCGTTGCTTAAGATGTAAGTACTCTCATCCACAATAGGCCTTCAAAAATGAATCACCGGTACCTATTTAGGGGATGAGCTTTCATTATAAATACCATGGAACAACCATAAGATTAAATGAAACATGGCTGAAGCTTAGAAAACTCAAGTGGAAAATTAGGCAAAACCTTGAAATCAATCACAAAAAATAAAAAATAAAAAATAAAATCACAATAATATCCCCATATTTACATGATTCCCATGTTTGTTTCATTCTATTGAGTAAACTTCAATGCCTAAGAAAACCAAACAATCAAATAATTATCACAAATAAACAAAATAAATTATTAACGAAAAAAAAGTTGTATTAAAACATGAAAACCATTCCATTAAGAATCTGCCTCCAAGATTCACGGCCATGAATCATGTCCAACAAAACAGTATATAGGCCTTGAACCATTTCCAACAAAACAATATACAACAAAACAGAAATTCCAAATCACTAAATCAGAAATTTTAAATCCCTAATAAATCAATAATTTCAGTAGGAACCAATAGATAGAAAGAAATGGGTTTCGATCGATTTTTGAAGCTTTCAGTTGGAGTTGAGAGAGAGAAAGAGATGAGGTTTCAATGGGATTCAGTGGTATATATACAGAGAGAGAGGGAGAGAACTCCATACCGAGATGGTGAACCCTTGGAAGAAAGCGAATCAGCCACCACCAGCCTCTGTGATGACGATGAAGCCTCTTTTGTCCCAAGCCAGGTGAGAGGAGTTGTTGTCCCTGATAAATAAAACAATGAAATGAGTGTTGTGGAGTGAAGGAGAAAGATTTGTTGGTTCTAAGAGAGAGAGAGAGAGAGACAATGTGATGTTCTTTAATTTTGGGTGTGCAATTTTGGGAGAAAAATGGGGATGGTAAACGGACACATGACAATTTGTTTTATTAAATTTACCGATATTAAAAATTTAAGTATGATATTAAAAATTTAAGTATAATATTAAAATATCCCAAAAAATGTAACATGTAATTTAATTCATCCTAAAAATAAAAAAACGATCAATTTTAAATCCATGAATAAAAAATGAAACAAAATTGGAATCGTAACAAAAAAAAAGTGTGAATTACTCCAATGGGTATATATATTAAAATTAATTTGTTAACGGATTTATTAGGCCTGTCAAAGTCCGCACAACATGATTAACCGATTCGAATGAATCGGGTTCGGATGAGATCTTAATAGGTTCGGGTGGTAAACAGATTAACCCGTCATACACGTTTAATAAGCGAGTCATGTTCTGGTGAATCCTGTCAACCCGTTTATATTCCGCTGACTAGTTTAATAAATTTAATATAATAATAAAGTAATAATTATTTTTAAAAAATTATCCATAATTTTTTTTAGTGACTACCACAAAAATAAATATAAATTGTATTTTGTTACAGCCATAGAAATATAATTATGACACTAGTAACACTAATTATCTTAATGGTGATACCGTACTCAAATTTGTAAGTTAATGCATATCAATAAAAGTTGTCCACCTAATCCCATCCTCAATTCAATGTGCCTCAACTACATGTAATTACCATTTGCTAACAAATCCAGTAGTCTCCGTATGTAGTTGGATTCTCATAAACCAACTCCAACGACATACAGAGTATGTACATGTCTACAACTACATGTGAGGAGAGGAAATTTTAAAGGTATGTCACACATGATCTCTACTATTTTGAATGTCATTTAGTTTCAATACATTAGAATACTATTTTAATATGTTTTTGTTACAGTAATTCAATTATTTTTAAAGGTATGTCAAACAATAATTTTTTCTCATTATTTTAACCCATTATTTTCAATATTTTCAGAAAAAATTTATTATAGGTTTCACGCATCAAATGGATCGTAGTAGCTTTGAAAAAGAAAAGCATGTTGTTATAGACTTGAATGAAGATCCAATACGTAGTGATATGTATGAGTTTGGTACATATAATGGTGAATATGGGTATCGCCACGGTAAATCAACTGCCGCTACTTCAATACCCGTCGAACTAGAAAATACTTTACTAGACTTATCAGCTGAAGAAGTCCTTGACATGAAGTTTAACTCGGAAGATGAAGCAAGTAATTTTTATAATACACACGCTAAGTTTGTAGGTTTAAGCGTCAGGGAAGATGACTTAAAATATGACAAAAACCACGTGCCGGTGTCAAGGAACTAGATATGTTGGCGACAAGGGTTTCGAGCTACAAAATACTTAGACCAAGATAAAAGGGTAAGGGAACCAAGGAGAATAACTCGAGTGGGTTGTTTGGCAGTATTCCACGTTAAGTATGACAGTAAGTCGAAAAATGGGTAGTAAAGGAGTTCGTGAAGGATCATAATCATCCGTTGGTTCTATCGAGTGGTGTGTCGTTACTTTGGTCACACTGCCATGGAAAAAGCCCAGACAAAGAGCAAGCAACAACACTTCACCGTGTTGGAATATGCACTAGCCAAATACAAGATTTTATGTTGCATCAAGCAAACGACTACCAAAATGTTGGCTTTACATGGAAAGATTTGTACAATAGTGTTGCAAGCCAACGAAGAGATGAAATATTCGATGGGGATGCTAAAGTTGCACTAGCATACTTGAGCGTCAAAGAGGAGTTAGACCCATTATTTTATTTCGGTTACAACGTTTATGATGATAATTCATTGAATTGCCTATTTTGGGTGGATTCAAATTCCCATGTTGACTATTTTGTTTCCACTAATGTTCAAAATTTCTTTCTCTTGTTATAATTATACCATTACTTTTGTATTTGTACCTAGTAATATCGTTAACCTCACAATGATTTTGTAAGAATATCATTATCTTTGTTATTATTCTCATTATTGTTGTAAATTCTGGAAGTAATATTGTAATTATACCATTATCTTTGTAGTTCTCTCATTGTTGTAGTACATCTTTCATCCATTATTGTTATACAATATATGTGAAGCAACAGGTCAATCTGGTTGCCTTGTTTTTACTTTACACGTGACCTTTTCTGCATTTTTCTATAAAAAAAATTCAATCTTTTAGTACCAAAAAGCTTTTTGGTATGATACCAAAAATCTTGTGAGATATACCCTAGTCTACTCCATTCTCAAGTGGAAGCTATCATGCTTAACGAGTAGTTTTTCCATTAATTATTGTGTAACCCTTATTCTCATTTGGGTGGCATCAACCCAACTTCAATCTTAAAAATGCTGATGTCAGCCCCTGGGACAAGAAACTGGAAGTGACAGCTTCATTAAATATATAATAATATTATTTTGACTTAATTTAGAGATCCCGTTTATAATGAATTATTATCATTGGATCATCAATATGTTTTACAATGAATGTGGTGTATTATCAATGAAAAACATTATTTGAATTTTATTTATTGATCTAACGTATCATAATTATTAAATTGATAGCGGATTCTAATTAATGTTGAGTCGCTTGTTAATTCAATGATTGTGATGTATTAAATCAATAAATTAGGTTTCAGTAGCATTACTCATTATCAATCTAATAATAATAAAACATCATATCTCCAAATTAAGAATAAGTAGCATTACTACTAATCTTATTAAATGGCCAGTTTACAACATTTTATAGAGGTCTATCGCCAATGGAATGATATTAATTCATTATGTCCCAAATTAGGTCATCAAATATTAACCATATTTTGAAATTCCATGGACCATGCTGGGTTGTCGGCACCATAATAGGTTTGAGTATGAAGAATATGCAGATTGTTTTAGTATTACCATCCAACATTGCAAAATTATCATGCCATCATTGTTCACGTGAATAAAAGTGATGATGCCATGAAAGATTTTTTTTGGTAATGCCAATTTTTCAATTAGGTCAACTGATATCATGCCAATTTTTCAATTAGGCCAATTTTTGGTACTTTCAGTGTTTAGACTACTATTTCACGATTTCATTACAATACTGCATTGAATACTTGTTGCAATGTTAACATGTACACATCTAGCCACTAGAATAATCTAGGATAATCAACCTTTTGCTCTTCAGCAACCGACCATACAATGCAGCATTCTTAAGTTGCATGGAAGGTACAACCCCACACCCTCTTTTTCCTGTATAGATGACAAGGGAAAAATGAAGGAAGTAGTCTAAAAACTGCAATATGTTGTTACAATTAATCCCACCTAATGTGGAGAGGTAAAATTTATCTGCTTCCTTCACATTACTTCATTGTTAAAATCAAATAAACATGAAAGTACGCACAAATCTCGCATTCATCGTACCCAAACTCAAAAACCATCAAACCTCAATTTGTTTATAACTAGTATCCAATATATTTAACAACCAGGCTCACAACATCTACAACACCCTTGCCAAAATACCAAATATTACTATACAACCAAAAAAACAAAAAAAACAAAACAAAACCAAGGTGTCATTTGTTGATCTACTCTTTAAAGTCCTAATAAAAACTATCTAATTATGTCTCCAAACGCTAGAATGACCCCTTCGTTTCATCCTCGAACTTTTCAAATCGGGCCTCAAACTTTTCAACCATTTGTTGAAGTATTTGTCCAACCTCACTAGTACCAAAAGCAAAATCAGCTTGACTACCCATAACCTGAGACACCGTTGATGGCTGCTTCACACACTTATCCCGTTTCGCACCCAAAATAACTCCCACACTTTTATTTAGTGTACCCATACCCATTGCATTCATGGGGTACATAAAACTATCATTCTACTGAAATTCAACAGCACTATGCTTCAGAATCTTGAAAATTAATATTGGAAATGGAAGACATGGCCTGCAATCCTCTACCTTAGATGCTTCAAGAACATGGTTGAAAATGTAAAGGGGTAGATCAATATAAACTCCACGTTCACCAATAGCATATAACAGTTGGGTTGTATCGTATCCAATCTCAGCAGTATGTCCTCTCGGATGTATATTAAAAGCAGCAATGCAGTTTAACATCCTAAATGTATGTGTAAGTTCAATGTGAGTAATTTTGCTTTTCTCATTCTTCCAAGGGACACTCCCAATACAAATACCTCAAATAACCGTCGTCATTTTGGGAAACTGCTCCTTACTTGAATATGGAAAGACAATGGAATTCTTACGATTGTTTGGTTTATTAATTTTTAATATATTTGAAATAAGATCAAGCGAAAACAGTGATGGATTTTTTCCTAACCAATGACTTAAGTGTAAGCTCATTCTCCTTGCACTCATGAATATTTGCATAAAAGAACTTAATCAGATCAACATATGCTTTATCTTTCATATTCACATCAAACAGAGGATCTCATTTCTAAGCATGAAGTATTTCAGGGCAATCTACATTGCCTACTAGATCATCGAGAAAAACATCATGCTCAAGTAACAGAGGACGTTTAACAATGAATGTATCATACCTCTTTTTAGTGTGTTTATCCACAACGAGTTTCGCATTGGAAGAACTCCCCCCACTATCCACCTTCTTCCGTTTCTTTGTCTCTCCGCCCAACATCAACAAAGCTACAAAAGAAGATTCACAATGGAAATTTCACTATTCTTCAACTTCGCTTAAGGATATTCCAATCTTGGCGAACGTGATCGCATGAAAGAGATTTGGGGTGATGGGCAATTTAGGGTTTATGGAATTGGGAGATTTGGAATGGGTTTTTTGAATAAGGCGCGATTTAGGGCTAATTTGTAGGATTTGGGTATCCTACAATCATTATTTATGATAAAGCTCTCTTATAACACTTCTATTACTTACTGTTTGTAGACATTTAAGTAAATACATCATAAATTGATCTATCAAATTTTTTATTGATCGATTGCAATCCCACTTGCTCCTTCAATTACTACATCTGTAACTCCTTGATCGATCATTAATTATCATTGATCGATCACTAACCCACATAATATAATTCTATACTTCAACTAATACATCTATAACAATAAGATCGATCACTATATATTTTTGATCGATCAAATTCACTTACTTATTACTAGTCTATTATATTTTTAACACGATCGATCAGATCTCCACCGTACTTATTACTTTTGATTTAAATTACAAACATGTAACCATATGATCGATCACTATATGCATGAGATCGATTGAATTTAATTATTTTTTTTTTACACTACATGTTACTTTTCAAGGGCATTTTAGTAAATTTACTAATTATTGATTTATTATATTTTTTCCTCAATTGAACGGACCTCCATAGTACTTATTTTTCCTCGATTGAACCAATATGATCTATCATTCATATTCATGTTCGATCAAACTATATATTTATTTATTTTTTCTCAAACTTTTGTTTTTCCTTACACCACACCTTACCATATAGTGATCAATCATACATTACTAAAATCGATCAAAATATATAGTACAGACTACGAGTATGTTCTCCTTGTAAATTTATCCACTTTGTTGTAAATATACCTTTAGTTTTGTAATTATCCCCACTATTATTGTACATTTCTTATTGATGTAGTAAATACTTCATTATCTTTGTAATTGTTTCCACTAATGTTCAAAATTTCTTTCTCTTGTTATAATTATACCATTACTTTTGTATTTGTACCTAGTAATATCGTTAACCTCACAATGATTTTGTAAGAATATCATTTTATTTGTTATTATTCTCACTATTGTTGTAAATTCTGGAAGTAATATTGTAATTATACCATTATCTTTGTAATTCTCTCATTGTTGTAGTACATCTTTCATCCATTATTGTTATACAATATAAATAAGCAACAGGTCAATCCGGTTGCCTTGTTTTTACTTTACACGTGACCTTTTCTGCATTTTTCTATAACAAAAATTCAATTTTTTAGTACCAAAAAGCTTTTTGGTATGATACCAAAAATCTTGTGAGATATACCCTAGTCTACTCCATTTTCAAGTGGAAGCTATCATGCTTAACGAGTAGTTTTTCCATTAATTATTGTGTAACCCTTATTCTCATTTGGGTGGATATCAACCCAACTTCAATCTTAAAAATGCTGATGTTAGCCCCTGGGACAAGAAACTAGAAGTAACAGCTTCATTAAATATATAATAATATTATTTTGACTTAATTTAGATATCCCGTTTATAATGAATTATTATCATTGGATCATCAATATGTTTTACAATGAATGTGGTATATTATCAAAGAAAAACATTATTTGAATTTTATTTATTGATCTAACGTATCATAATTATTAAATTGATAGCGGATTCTAATTAATGTTGAGTCGCTTGTTAATTCAATGATTTTGATGTATTAAATCAATAAATTAGGTTTCAGTAGCATTGCTCATTATCAATCTAATAATAATAAAACATCATGTCTCCAAATTAAGAATAAGTAGCATTACTCTTAATCTTATTAAATGGCCAGTTTACAACATTTTATAGAGGTCTATTGCCAATGGAATGATATTAATTCATTATGTCCAAAATTAGGTCATCAAATATTAACCATATTTTGAAATTCCATGGACCATGCTGGATTGTCGGCACCATAATAGGTTTGAGTAAGAAAAATATGCATATTGTTTTAGTATTACCATCCAACGTTGCAAAATTATCATGCCATCATTGTTCACGTGAATAAAAGTGATGATGCCATGAAAGATTTTTTTGGTAGTACCAATTTTTCAATTAGGTCAACTGATATATATATATATATTAAAAGTAATAATAGATGATATATTCAAATATAATTTGTTATTTTCCTAATTGAGAACCTAATAACCCGCCCCTAATTTAAAATAAGTACTCAATGACAGATAAACCCGAAGAATTGGGCCATGGAACTTGCATAATAACCATGAGGGCCCTCGTAACCAAATGAGGCATTTTCCCCATTGATTAGGCAAGCTCTTAGTCTTTATGAAGCATAGACCCTCATTTCTCCAGTCCTCTTAACCCCAACTCGAACAGTGCAAGCCTCTTCATCGAATTCCAAAGCTTGGATTGCACCACCAGTGTTTAGCATATTCACCAATCCAAACGGAGCAAACTCAAAAAATTTGCTAGCCATGACAGTGACAGGAAAAACTGTTATGAGCTAGAAATTAAATGGCCCGAGAGTGATTTCAATGGTGTCGGATAACTTGGAGAGGACAAGTTTCTTTTCGCGGAACATGTACAAGGCAAACACTTGTACTCCTTCAATTGAGATTGGCTTTGTTCCATGCTTCCACTCGATGTCGATTGGGATGGCCATGGAAGTCACAGCATGAGAGTGTTCGGAGGCGCATTTGTTACGTCTGGATTCATGGCTCCACCCTCCACCTTGGCGGTTGAATGCGCCAAGTACTCCAGTGTACTTGTTCAAGTTCCATATTTTCAGCATAGTCTTCCCATTATGCAGAGGGTCTTCAAAGGGACAGTCACGGATCGGAAGGGCATAATAATAACACCGGAGGATCGACCCATCGGGCAACACTAGGGTTTTGAGCAGCTCAAAGTTGTGCTTCCCAACAGAGTCCGAGACGTAGATTGGTCCACCGGAGATTGCCCGGGAAGTAGCGTGGAACTCCGCACAGGGGTGAGTAGATTGGAACATATCCCAGTCAGGGTGTATGAAATTTCCCATCCACAAACTGTTGTAGGCACAGTGAACCGTGTGACACCCTTGTAGCCAGAATGTGCCGTTTGGATCCCCAGAAGGATCAGTGCACCTGAAATCATCACCAACTCGACGAAGACATATGGCCTCGGCGCCAAGGAAGTTAGGAACATGAAGTCATTGCAGTGCTCCACGCTAGCAATAACGCCATTCCCTTTGAAATGATTCCGCACTGAAGATGTCAAGGCTTTATAGTATGCTTTGGCAAGCTCTACTCTTCCACCAGAATCCTCACACAACATCTCCAACAAGTGAATAACGTCCACTCTGACTCCATCAATGCCTACGGACTCCAAGTGAGAGTGTAGACTCTCGTACATCTGCTCAACAATCTCCGGTGGGACCAACCCAACACCATTGTTAACGATCTTATCAACGGCCAGATCTTCCATAGTATTCTGCAATCCCGGAGTCAACTTCGGCGCCGCCACCCTCGATTCTGGTGAGCCGGAGACCACCCAATAGCCACACAGTGCATGCCACACATAAACGTAGTCCACACTCTTAAAGTTCCCCTTAAGGTCCCTGATAAACTCACCCATGCCCTTAGTGGGTGCACCAGACTCGGACCCAGTGGGACTCCCGAAGTCCCTGAACTTGTAGTTTTCTTGGAATTTTATGAGCCTGCATGGCATTTCCTCGCCGGCGGAGGTTCGGTTCATGCCTTCTTGGTTGATAGGGTCATCGTCGTTAGAAATGGACAGCCACCCATCGTCGATAAGGACGAGCCCCGGGGGGCAACCACCGTCGACGAGCCCTTTCAAACCCTCCAAGACACCTTGAGGGTGGACATTAAGGTAAAAAGCATCCCAAGTGCACCAACCAAACTTGTCTACAATTCTTGGTGGAGTCTTCTCCTCCATGAGTTTGAAGGTTCCGAGATGATCTCTCGCAACGTTCATCACTTCATGGCCTCCTTGACCAGAGAAAAAGGGTCTTCGCCGGCGTGAATGTACAGAGCTCCCCGGAATGAGGAGCTGGAGACTTTCGTTTCGTCGACCCACTTTCCACTCAAACGTCGACGTAATCGTCGTTACCGGGCTGCACAGAAGCCTGGAAAGGACCTTCCAATAACGGAATAACAAGACGTATGGCCGTCCAGACTCAGATTTGTCGAGAATGACCATCTGGGTTTCGTGTTCCAGATCTCCGCCGTTGGTTCCAATCCACTGGGTTGTCCACCAGACCTTGAACCTGAAAATACTCATGAACCTTATGTTCTTCAGCTTTCCGACCGGCACAACATGGTGGCTTTTTGCCTTGTTAGTTTCAAAACCAACGAAGCAGCCGGCTATGGTTGTTGCCGTCTTATCGCCGGCAGTATAGGGTGATGGAGAGGCTGTGATATTAGAAGCAACGTCGGAGAGAATCACGTGGCCATTGGCCATGAAGTTTAATCCTTCCAAGCCATCGGCAAGGACAGTGGTACCAGACCCATCTTTGCTCAAACTAGGAGCCATTGATGAATATACAAAGCACTAAACAAGAAAGAGAATGTGAGCAGGAAATTGTTCAGAAAGAAGGAACTAAGGAGAGAGAAAGAAAACGATAGGGTCTGGTCAATTGATATATAATATTGACCCATTTAAAAAACAAAGGTACAAAAAACTACAAATAATATACAAAAAATAAAAAGCAAAAAAATTATATCCATCTCATCGTGAATCGCTACATAAGGCAAACTGAATAAAAAATAAAGATAAAAAAAAAAACTAAAAGAATCATGTAGATCATCTAAAAATAATTAAGAAATTTTCTAATTCTTTATTTTTATTTCATTTTTATATAAATTGAGACGATAACTAAATGTTGTCAAAACAAAATAAAATGAATTATTAAACAATATATTAGAAAGAGATGAGGTAAAACTATAAAATTGACACTTTATATTATGACTAATGCTATTGAGATCTAATTTTTTGATATAATTCATAGTAGCCCTTAGATTGACTATTAATCCTATCAAATATTAAAATTTGATATTAATTCAATAATTATAAAAAAATATATATCATTAAATTAATAAATTAAATCAATTTTTTAGATTCTAATAAACATTATTCTTATATTATATGTTTTACCCAGTAGAACTATATAGGATGACAGTATATTTTCAAAAAATAAATGGATGTTCCCCAATCTAGGGCATTCAACAGGAGTGCAACTGTAATTGATTTATTTATTTGGTTGTTACGTACAACAAAACTTATACTATGAAATAATTAATCATGTGACTTGACTACAGTACCAAAAAAATAAATTTGATACCGCATTTTTAATTTTTATTACTTTAATGAGTATTTTTCTAATTTGTAAGGATGGTTTATTATTTTTATGGGTATTTTTATCACTTTTCTTGGTACAAAAAATTTATCACATTTAAATTTTTTTAGTATATTTGTGTATACTTTTACCACTATTGTGTTAACTATTTTTTAGGTACGACAACAGTAATAAAAGAACATATAAATATAATAAAATAACCACAAATGCGATAACTAAATGTATGGCAGCGATTTTTTTTTTTAAAAGAATGAAAAATAAGAATGATACACTTTCTATTCTTCAAGGAATAAATCATTTTTTCAAGGAAGAAATCATTTCTTCCCTCCCTTTGTGTTTGGTAGAAATGATGAAAAAAAGAAATAATTTTTTTTTATGTTTGATATGATGAAAAAATAGAAAGATGAAAAAAATATAGTTGTATATTTTATCATTATATCTATATATAAAATTAATACATACATAATATATAATAAATAAATATCATATATTTCAATACATATAATTAAGAGCAATGCTATGCTGTACAAATATTTGCCCAAATTTTATATCCCAAATCAATGCAAGTGGTTGGATTAGTGGAGTCCACTAACTCCACTAAATATCCAATGGATGTGATTTTAAAACATCACTTGGGATACAAGATTTGAGCAAGAATTTGTGCAGCACAATTTTATCCTATAATTAATTTTATATCCATTTTTTTCTCCAAATTTTAGAGGGATTAATTTTGTTGAGTTGAAAAGGAAGCTAATCTATCCAATTTTTCATCATTCTTATTTTTTTTTCTTACCAAATATAATATTTTATATATTTAGAGGTGACAATTTTAACTCATTACTCATTAATCTGTCCACCTCATTCACAAATAAATAGGCTGAATACCTATATTAATTAATGCGAGTTCTAAGTTGATTGGATAATATGATTTATTTTAATTTAACGGGTTAAAATGGATTATAAATGGGTACCTATTTTGTTGAGTATTTATCTTTTTATTAAATAATACAAGTAATAAAATCAAATAAATATATTAATATACTAAAAAATACACACATTAATATACTAAAAAATATATTAATACATCAAAACACATACATACTAGCACACCAAAAGTGCGGACACACTAATACTCTCTGCCATGACCCACGCCACACTAGTCGACCCATGACTCGACCCATGGGTCAATCCACATACTTACTCATGGCCAAGATTGATGCGACCCATTATGTATGTGTATTTTAGTTTTCTATTTAGGATAAAATTGTATTGTTCAAATGTGTTTACTAAATCTTGTATCTTAAATGATGTGTTAAAATCTTATGCATTGAATATTTGGTGAAATTAGTATCCACTGATCCAACCAACAACGCCAATTTGGGATACAAAATTTGATAAATAATTTGATGTGTGTATTAGCATTGCTCTTTTATTAAATGTATTTTGTTTTGTGTGTATTTTTGGTGTATTAGTGTGTGTATTTTTGATGGATTAATGTGTGTATATTTTATTGCAGTAATGTGTGTTTTAGTATATTAGTGTGCATATTTTTTATGTATTAGTATGTGTATTTTTATGTATTAGTGTATGTGTGTGTATGCTTATATTTTGGTGTACTAATGTGTCTGTGTGCGTGTTTTTTTTGGTATACTAGTATGTATTTATTAAGAATTTTAATTATTTTACAGGGTAATAAATTTAACATATTCCGTTATAAAATCCAACTCATTATAACTCATTTAATACGTGAGTGAAAAAATAAATTGAATTTATTGTAATCCAGTCCATAACCAACTCAATCAACCCATTTGCCACCTTTATTAATATATCCCTTCCAATTTTCATCCATCCATTTTTTATCGTACAAAGCGAAGTAGTAGTGAGAAAACTATGAGTTTCTAAGTGGCATTTTTCTTCAAGAAAACCTCAAAAATAGAAAGATAAATCAATCCCACATAATAAAACCCAAGTCCAAACTGTATAGCTTGTGAAACTTTTTAGGTTTTAAGCATTTCAGATAATACATAGTACTATTTCTCTTCCACTTTCCTAGACAGCCACAGTAAATCCACCAAATTGTGGTTACTCCACTATGCTTATTGCCCTCACTTTATCTTGCATTCGCTCTAATTATGATTAGTCACCACTAATTTAATATCTTCCACTATAAATTATGTTTCTTTCATCCAATCTTTGCCAGCTCCTCCAGGTGATTTGTGGGAGAGAAAATCAGGTACATCAACAGGGAGGTCTTTTAGTTCATTTGAAATGAAGCTGCATGATATGGTTTTATTAATTACAATATGTTAGGAACTTTTGATGACTAATGTTAGTAATTTTTTATGTTTAATTACAGTGCAATCATGAAGGCTTTAATCATAGCTCTATTCCTTCTTGGGTTAGTTTTGATATGCTTTCAAGCTGATGGCAAAAGGTTTATTTTGGAGGATGTGAAGAAAGAGAGAGCCAGTAATCAGCTTATACCAGATTCACATCCTAATGAAAAATCAGTGGACAATGTTGCAACTGACACCAAACCTAACGATAAGCCCGGAAGTTCGGGCAAATATGGAAATCTAGTGAGTGGTTCAGTACCAGTAGTTGACAAAAACACGGTCAATAATAATGACAACAACAACAATAACGACAACAACAACAAAAAAGAGGATGACATGATGGCTATGGCACGTTTGGTAACCCCTCTGGATAGTCTACTGAGACTCACCACGTCTTCACAGATGACAACCTCCCTCACCCCCCATTGAACTTTTCAGACAAAATAATGTATCGTAAAATACATATAATAAGATGGTATGGATGATAACAATAAAACGTCACTGCTGTAACACTAGTTTGTTACCTAAGGTTTACATGAATGTTGCTGAACGCAGCAAATAATACCAGGATGATGACTGGTTTCGTATACGTTTAAGTGATTTTCATGTGGTATGTACTGTGTATGGCCTCAGGCCAAGTGTGTTGGTGTGAAAAAGTATATATTCAAATAAATATGACTATAATGATATGATTTAGTGTGCTTTATTTATGGCATAGAAGACTGAATGTTTTTATCACAACATTAAATGTTTTTTAGCATAATATATGTAACAAGGGCATTTATATATGTTCAACGTTTAACCAATAGAATGATACAAAGTTATATATGAAGTTTTATTTCGTTAAATTATGTCCTTATTTGGAAGAGGTGACAAATACTATGTATCATTGTGTTAATGAGGATAAAACACCAATCAGTGCGTAAAATATAAAATTTTGCATAGAAAATATATATGACCCATACAAATCCGACATTCTACGGAGCCAAAAATGGTCAAAGTTAAGAATTCATCCATGAAGATGGTTGTAGCTGTTGTATTTAATATATATTTCAAAATATAATAGTTATTTATTTATTTCTAACATATATGTGTGAATAGGAATATAAATTTAAAAAAATTAAAATTAAAATTATTTTTAGACCTATTAGATGATCTGAACAATACACGTTATGACCATTTATTTTTTTAGTTATATTGTGTTAGTTAATTATATTAAATGGAAAATAAAGTATTGATTATTGGTTATTAACCGTTGAAATTTGTAATTGACCGCAACCAATACATCCCTCTGTTTTGCAACTATTCAAACATTATATAAAGCCTACACCCTTCAGACTTAAGGTAAGTCAGTGTACGAAAAGCAAAAATACAGAAAACAAAGAGGGAAAATACACATAAAGCAAAGCGGGAAAAAATAGAAAAAAGTCTACTGCCAAGTAGATTTTCTTGTGTTTATACACGGTGAGTTTATTTGCGAGTGCACGCTTATGAAGAAATAATAGTTGAATGTTGAAAGATAGGACGTCATAACCTTTTGCACTGGATTTCATATTCAGAGGGGCGAAAATCTATTTTTAAGGACAGTGACTACACGCCTCTATCGATAAGTTTTCTTGTCTTGTTTATTATATGATTTTTAGCATTCTTGATTTGATATTTTTACAACAATCTTAAGAATAGAAATTAATATGGATGCTACAACTATAAACAAGACCATTCCTGATGTGAGAAAAATTGAGTCTTTTAACGGGTTTAATTTTAAGCGTTGGCAACAGAGAATTATGATGTTACTTGATATAACAAATGTTGCATTTGTTTGGACTAATTTAAAATCCGAAGAAGATACAGAAAATTATGTAAGAGAAAAAGAAAATTGGGAAAAGGTTGATAAGATTTGTCTTAATATTATCTTGAATGTTTTATCAAATGAATTGTTTGATGTTTATTATCATTATAAGCATGCTAGGGAGATTTAGGATAGTTTGGTGAAAAAGTATATTGTTGAAGATACGGGGATTAAAAAATATGCAATAGAAAATTTCTTAGACTATAAGATGGTTGAGGAGAAGGATGTGTCTTCTCAAATTCATGAGTATCATTTGATTATTAATGAGTTGAGGAATGAAAAAATTACTTTGTCTGAGTCATTTGTAGCCGGTGTTTTGATTGAAAAATTATCCGATTCTTGGAAAGTTTACAAGAACAATCTTAAACATAAAAGGAATGATATGTCTTTGGAAGATGTGATTATCCATATTAGGATTGAGGAAAAAAATCATTTGAAGGATAAAATTGAAAAGGTCAAGGAAAATATCTCTAAGGCTAATGTTGTGGAGACTACGAATAAGCCTCAATATAAGAATAAGAAAAAGAATCATAATGGAAAAAATCTTCATAAGGGTCGAGGTTCTAGTTCTAAGAAGAAAGGTAATTGTTTTGTTTGTGAAAAAGCAGGACATTATGCTCAAGAATGTCGACACCGAAAACGGAACGACAAACCTACTAAGCCGAATGTCAATTTGGTTGAGGTGGATGATATTATTATTGCAGTCGTATTCGAGGTTAACGTGGCTGCTACTACAAAAGATTGGTTAATAGACTCTGGGGCTAGCAAGCATATATGTGGCAATAGAAGTGTTTTTATCTCCTACACACCTGTGAGAGATGAAGAGGAACAAGTGTTTGTGGGTGACTCTAGACCCTTGTCTGTTATGGGTAAGAGAAGGGTGTTATTAAAATTGACTTCTGGAAAGATCCTCCCATTATCTGAAGTACTCCACGTGCCTAATATTCGTTGGAACTTAGTGTCGGTATCTGTCTTGAATAAGGTGGGAGTGAAAGTAACATTTGAGAGTGATAAGATTATTATGACCAATAATGGAACATTTGTTGGGAAAAGTTACTGTAATAAGGGTTTTTATGTACTAAATGTTGCTGAAGTTATGAATGAGAATAAGTCTAGTTCTTTTGCTTATGTGCTTGACTTTGTTGATATATGACATGGTAAATTAGGTCATGTGAATTTTACTTATATCAAAAAAAATGAAAGAATTAGGTCTCATCTCAAATTTTTTGAATTCAAATGTTGATAAATGTGAAGTTTGTGTTGAATCTAAAATCACTAAAAAGTCTTCTAGAACGGTAAAAAGAGAAATCGAATTATTAAACTTGATACATAGTGATTTAGGTGATCTTAAGAATACCATGACAAGAGATGGAAAAAGATATTATGTTACTTTTATTGATGATTATTCGAGGTATACTAAATTATACTTATTGAGAAATAAGGATGAAGCAAGTGAAATGTTTATCAAGTATAAACTAGAAGTTGAAAATCAACTGAATAGAAAAATAAAAAGATTGAGGATTGATATGGGAGGAGAATATGAATCTAATCATTTTAATGACTATTGTGAGTAATATATCATTATACATGAAGTTACTCCTCCATACTCACCCAAATCTAATAAAGTAGCCAAAAGGAAAAATAGAACTTTAAAAGAAATGATGAATTCTATGTTAATAAGTTCAGGTCTGTCGAATAATTTATGGGGAGAAGCTATTCTATCAGCATGTCATATTCAAAATAGAATTTCACATAAAAAAATAGGAAAAACTCCATATGAACTTTGGGTAGGGCATTCACCATCCTTAAAATACTTAAAAGTATAGGGGTGTTTAGCAAAAGTTATGTTACCGGAACCTAAGAAGAGAAAATTAGGTTCTAAAACTTCAGATTGTGTTTTTATAGGCTATTCGATTAATAGTACTTCATATAGGTTTCTAGTGATAAGAAGTGAGCATAACATATTAGAACCTAACACAATCATTGAGGCAAAAAATGCTATATTCTTTGAGAATATTTTTCCTATGAAAAATAAGGTATCAAATGAGAGTAAATTAATTCATGTTAATGATGAACCCAAATATGATACCTCTAGGGAAGAAGTACTTGAACCAAGAAGGAGTAAAAGAGTAAGGAAGGAGACTAACTTAGAAGATGAATTTTTTACATTTTTAATTGATAATGACCCACAAACATACGAGGAAGCTATTAAGTCACAAAATGCTCCTTTTTGTAAAGAAGCAATAAAAGACAAGTTAAATTCCATTATGTCTAATCATACCTGGGAATTAGTAGAGTTACCTCCTGGTGCAAATGGATTTTTAAAAGAAAATTGAAGATTGATGGCACAGTTGATAAGTACAAAACTCGACTAGTAGCCAAAGGTTATAAACAAAAGAAAAATGTTGATTATTTTGATATTTATTCTCCGGTTACAAGAATAGCATCTATTAGGATTTTGATTGCTATAGCTTCTATATATAAATTAGTAAGTCATCAATTGGATATGAAAACGGCGTTCTTGAATGGAGACTTGGAGGAGGAAACATTCATGGAACAACCGGAAGAATCTATTGTACCAAGTAAAAAACATATGGTATGTAAATTGATTAAATCATTATATGGTTTAAAACAAGCACCAAAACAATGGCATGAGAAATTTGATAATGTATTAGTGTCAAATGATTTCAAAATTAATGACGTTGACATATGTGTTTATTGTAAGTTTGTGATAATTTTGGTGTTATTATTTGCTTATATGTTGATGATATGCTTATAATGGGTACACGTCTAGAGGTTGTTACCAATACTAGAAAATTTTTAATGCCTAAATTTGACATGAAAGATATGGGAGAGGTAGACGTAATTTTAGGAATTAAAATTTTGAGAAACCCCCAAATAGTTTGATGTTGTCTCAAGAACACTATGTAGATAAGATACTTAGAAAGTTTAATCATTTTGATCATAAGCCTGTTTTTACACCTTATGATGTTAGCATTAAACTAAAGAAAAATAAAGGTGATTCTATGTGTCAAAATGATTATGCATAAATAATTGAAAGTTTAATGTATTTTATGAATTGTACACGTCCTGATATTGCATATGTTATTGGTAGGTTAAGTAGATGCACACATAACTCTAATAAAGAACATTAGAATGCTATATCTAGATTGTTGAAATACTTGAAAGGGAGTGCTAGTTATAATTTATCATATAGTGGACTTCCTACTATACTAGAAGGGTATAGTGATGCTAACTGGATTTCAGATTCAGACGAGACAAAATCCACAAGTGGTTATGTGTTTACCCTTGGTGGGGGTGCAGTGTCTTGGAAATCTTCCAAGCAGACGTGTACAACTCGGTCAATTATGGAGTCCGAGTTTATTACCTTAGAGAAGACTGGCACTGAGGCTGAGTGGTTAAGAAACCTCTTAGCGGATATCCCTTTATGGACGAGGCCAGTTCCATCTGTGTCTATACGTTGTGATTGCCAAGTTGCAATAGCAAGGGCAAAGAATAAGACCTATAATGGTAAAAATAGGCATATACGCTTAAAACATAATATTGTGAGGCAGCTGCTTAATGATGTGATAATATCCTTAGACTTTGTGAGGTCAGAGATGAATTTAGCTGATTCTCTGACAAAACCACTAGGAAGAAAACTAGTGAGTGAGACATCGAGGGGGATGAGACTTATGCCTATACAAAAATCGCAAATAATGGTAACCCAACTTACATGAATGGAGATCTCAGGAAGTAAGTTCATAAGGGTAATAACAAATCATTTGGTTATTTGTAACACTATCATAATTTAATTAATATTTAAAGTCCATCCTTATGGTGTAGATAGTGAATATACTGCAATGTATAAAAATTTGTTCTCTCTCTTAATGAATCCATAGCCTAGATTAGATAGTGTATCTAGTTGCAGTATACACTTGATGGATTCACCTATATAGATATGGGAGTGGACAAGTTTTTTAGAGCATCTATGAATATCCAGGTAGAGTGCATGACCTATTCGCACCAACCCGTGATGAACAAACTCAGATTAGAAGGTCTAATATGGGTGATAAGTGTAGTCAGTTTACACTAAAGAAATCTAGTTCATAGAAATTTTATATTTCACTAGATTTCTATAAGTTCTGTCTTGTTTCCCTAAGTGATGGTTCATAGTCCAAAAGATACCACCACAATGCATTAGATGCCCGTGTTCCCAAATCAAAATTGTTGTTTTATATATATGTTTTATTTTGAAATATGTGGGAGATTGTTGTATTTAATATATATTTTAAAATATAATAATTATTTATTTATTTCTAACATATCTATGTGTATAGGAATATAAGTTTTTAAAAAAAATATTTTATTTAAAATTATTTTTAGACTTATTGAATGATTTGAATAGTACACGTTATGACCATTTATTTTATTATTTATATTATATTAGTTAATTATATTAAATGGGAAATGAATTTTCAAAGGTATTGGTCGTTGGTTATTAACCGTTGAAATTTGTAATTAACCGTTGAATGTTAACCAATACATCCCTCAGTTTTGCAACTATTCAAACACTGCACTCTTCTTAATTAAGATAAGTTAGTGTACAAAAAGCAAAAATACAGAAAACAAAGAAGGAAAAAAATACAGAAAGTAAAATGGGAAAAAATAGAAGAAAACCTACTGTCCAGTGGATTTTTCTGTGTAGTTGGTTTTCATACACATTAGGTTTCTTTGAGTTGTTTATCAAATTGTTAGAACCAAATTTTAATATCTTTTTAAATATATTATTACTTGAAATTTTGGTATTTATTTGGGAACGATCAAGAGTTGTTCGAGACACTTCTACATTTGCGAGTGCATGCTTGTAGAAAAACGATAGTTGAATCTTAGAGGATAGGACGTCATAACCTTTTGCACTAGGTTTCATACTCAGAAAGACAAAAATCTATTCTTAAGAACAGTGACTGACTGCATGTACAACAAAAGCTGTCCAGTCCCAGTTATAATTTCAGAGAAAAGTCATAAACAATTTATCAGAAGAAAACCAGGCCTGATACAAGATAGGTAATGAGAAGCAAAAATGGATGCTGTCCAAATTTTCAGTGCAATTTGCATAATTTCCTGATTGAACTATGGCCAATGCGGGTTTGCATGCTTGGATATATGAAGGATGTGTCCCTCTTTTAATGGTCTCTTCGTTGGGATGTTGAAATGAAGCAACTTTTTCTGGTACATTTCTAAACATATTTCAATCGATGTTCGCAATGGACCCAAAGAAGGCGCACATATAGAAACAAGTTCTCCACATACAAGGGTAATATCGCATTGTGATCTCAATCAAACCTTGCAGTACTGAATGTCTAATACACTGAGCGGACTTTTATTTTTGAGATGCACAAACATCCCTAAACAACATTTAGCACTGTGCGAATAATGTGATAACCATTTCCACAAAGTCAATCTCTCAACAGTTATCTTTGGGACGATTAAGGCTGAATATTCCAATTTTTTATAATATTACTGTTATTTCAAAAGAATTTATGTGGTGATGGCTCCACTAGATACACATGTATTAATGTTAGTTGATGATATTACGTATTAATGATGACCTAATATCACTATTATATTGAATATTTTCTCTTTTTTCTTTGATGGACCATGCACGACTATTTAGTCGGGTTAACTAGGAAAAACTCCATATAAATTAATCTATCTTAAAGGACACCCTACCAAATGTATTATTTGAAATTTCACTACACTTCCTTCTTCCTTATAAGTCAACTTCATGCACACCCCTCCTAACATTATTAGCTGTTTTTTTTTTTTTGATAAATAATCCCCAATTTTTTTTCAATGTTTCATGTTCCTACGGTTTTTGTTAACTATGTTACTATTTTTTTTAATTGACCATGTTACTATTTTTTATTGAACATGTTATTACTTCTTAAATGTTATTTTTTTGGATGCTGAAGAATTACAAACTTCTTTCTCTGGTTATGGGAAACATGTTACTGTTTTTGTTAAACATGTTCCTATTTTTATTGAACATATTACTATTGTTATTTTTTTAAAATATTAATATTGAATGTTACTATTTTTTATGTTTAAATGTTAATATTTTTTTGTATTTAAATGATATTTTTTTTGTATTTAAATGATATTATTTTTTGTGTTTAAATGATACTTTTTTTTTTGTATTTGAATATTACTATTTTTTATTTTAAATGTTACTATATATATATATTAGATAATGCTCGTGTCTGAAAACACTATGTAAAAAAAAAATCGCCAATGAACCTGGGTCACTATTTTTTACAAACAATTAAACAAAGTTTCCTTAAAAATAGAATTCCATAATAATATGAACATGTGCACACAATTCATATACCAAAATTTACCAGGCCCATCATCATGCCACAGTTGTATCTTGCTACAACTATTTACCAATCACCGTGGCAACATAATAGTAATAAACACAAAATCATGTAGGCATCGTAATTTAGTTTACCCCAAAATTCCACCATCATTAAAATAACACCATATTTGAGTTTGTCAACCTAAAGGCCAAATCAAATTATACTTCTAAATCGAACTAAGCTCTAATATACGTAATTTATCAACGTTTAATCCAACACCCACAACAAACATAACGTTGTACACATAATTAGTTGAAGTCTAATGATATAAAGGAAATATATTTAATGCCTACATATATATATATATACATATAGTAAATTGAATTTTATCCCATATACATTTTTCCTCTCAAAACTATCGCATCACTTATTTTTATCACATATGAAATTTTTTTATCGAATTAAGTATTTTGAGAAAATTTAGTTAATATTTTGAAAAAAAATAATGGGTAAAAATAAATTTTGAATGATTAATCAAAGAAATGAAAGAAAAAATTATTATTTAATATAGTGATATCGATTTTTTAGGAATTCAAATTTTATACTTTATCGTGCCTTTAGACACGAGTTTTATATACATATAGTCATAATCCGTGTCTAAAGACATGATGAAACATAAAATTTTGGCATTTAAAAAATTGATCCCACTATACAAATTTAAAATTAATTTCTTTACTTATATCATTTAAAATTAATTTTTACATATTAGTTTCTTAAAAGTTTTGTCAAAATTTTTCAACATGTACACATTATCGTGTATGGATAATGTATAAAATAAAAGTTGTATTAAATTACAAATTAACCAAAAATTAAATAATTGAATATGTGATAAAATTAAGTGATATAATATTTTAAAAAATATCTATATAATAAAATAGAAATGTGTTTGAATTTTATTTCAGTCATATTTTTTCCCTCAAAACTATCATCAATCACTTACCTTTCTCATCATCCTTTTGTCAAATTCAAACGTCAAATCACATCGCTTATTTCTATCACATGTTTAATTATTTATATGTTTTCTTCCTAAAAATATTATATCACGTATTTCTATCATATATTTAATTATTTAATTATTTAATATTTGATTAATTTGTAATTAATATATTTTAAAAAAATTTAATACAATAGGATCAATTTTTTAGACGCTCAAATTTTATATTTTATTGTGCCTTCAGACACGAGTTATTACCAGTATATATATATAAAAGCGATAAAGATTCAAGTAGCCGGTTTACTACATAGATATATCAAATCACAGACTAGCTAGCATATGGGTTCAACGTCAGAGAACTTATGCACCTGACATGCGTTGTGTCAAACCTGCCACTCCAATTCTCAATAGCAAGCCTGCCACCCAAATTCTTGAAACTCTACTACTTAGAATGAAACAAAAGGTCAATAATGAAAAAGATTTTTTTTTTTAATTTAGAAATAACTATTTTACGTTTTATAATTAAATTTTTATATTTAATTATGTATATTATTTAACATTTTCTTGTGACGTGAGCAAAATAGAGACTAGATAATTCAAGTGGTCTCGAATGTGCCATGTCACTTAATAGTATCGGGACTTGAGATGAGAGTTTAACAAAAAATTAAAAAATTCATTACTTAAGAATTAAAAAACCTAACACTTGGAGTTAAGGGTCCCAATCAGCCCATATCCACTATGTTTGTTGTCAAAACAGACGGAGAGCTAAGCATAGAAACTTGTAGGAAAAGGTGATATCTCATTTCAAGACCGGGGTTGAGAGTTTGATTGAAAATTAGAAAGTTCAACACTTAATAATTAGAAAAGGTTAAACTTAGAGCTAAGGGTTCCAATCGACCTGTTTTCAATCTATTTGTCGTGAAAATGGACGAAGAGCAACTATTTGGACATAAAAATTTGTAGAAAAAAATGGTATCTCGTTCTGAGACCATAGTTGAGAGTTTGATTAAAAAACTAAAAAATTCAACACTTAATAATTAGAAAACCTAAAACTTTGAGTCCCAATTGACTTGTTTTCACTCCGTTCACCCTGAAAACGGACGAAGAGCAACTATTTGGGCTTAAAAACTTGTAGGAAAAGACCCCATTTGAGAGTTTGAAAAAAAACTACAAAGTTCAACGCTTAAAAATAAGAAAAACTAATATTTGAATGTATATGTATGCTTTTGAAAAAATTGATTGATGATTTGTTAATATATATATATTTTTTTCTTTTTTGTAACAAATTGATGATTGATTTCTGCATCAAAGTGACTAAAGAATTAACTTTGTTATGTATCTAAATATTTTGGAAAACTTGTACGTGGATTAAGTTGTTGGATATTTTGATGACTTGTATGTTAGTTTGTGTTGGTTGTTGAATGGAAAATATGTGAAATGCATTAGTTGTGTTGATTTTTTTATTTAAAAATTGGTGACATAGGTATTAGTAGTGTACGGGGTGAAAATTTTTAGGGTGGGGCTATTCCTACCCTACAAATCTTCGTTACCATCCCATAAATTATAAATCATAAAAATAATAAATTCACCTTTTTATATCCACCCCACTAGTTACTAAGTTTACCACATTTTATACCCACCCCCACTAGTTACTAAGTTCACCACATTCTATACCCACCCCATTAATGACAAAAATTATCTCAATGTTTACCTTTAGAGTTTCTTTCTATACCCATCTCACATAGTTTATACACAAAATATACTCAACTAGATTCCACTCTGGGTTTCTTTCATGCAAATTTGCTTCAATTGTTGCCTTCCGATCATTATTTTCTCCGAAGTCATCATTGGAACAATACTCCGATTCCACAACACGGTTCTCTTTCTTCCTTTTTTAATAGTCGATTAAAAGAATTCGCAGAGAAAAATATCTCTTTATACACAATTTCTCAATATATAGAAAGAAATCTCTTAGAATCTTTGTTGGAAGTCGCATCTGAAACTAAGTTTCTTGAAAAGAAAATGGAAAAAAGATCATCAAGTCTCCCTCCTCGAATTACACAATCTTAATAGATAATCATTTGTTTTAATAGATAATCGTTTGTTATAATTGTTTGTTCATTTTTGATAGATAATCTAGTTGAATATATTTTTTATAGACGGTGTGAGGTGGAGTATAGAAACAAAACCCAAAAAGTAAAGATTGTTATAAGTTTAGTTGTTAATAGCGTAGGTGTAGAATGAGGTATACGTAGTTATTAGTGGAGTGGGTATAGATGAGGTGAACTTAGTAGTTTTATGATTTATACTTTAATGGGGTGTGAAGGGAGATTTGTTAGGTGGGAATATTGGAATGTTGTTTTTTAAGGAGGGTTTTATTTAAAAAAAAAAACAACTTTTTTATGAAAAAATTAAAATTGCCACAAAAGATTGGATGAAGGTTCTTGTTTGCGACGATTTTTAAGCGTCGCATATATGTTTACACGTTTTTTTGATTCAACATTTAAGCGCTGATTAATTTTTACGGCACAAATTTGTTTATTTAGCTACTTTTTTTAGAGTCGCTAATCTATTCACATTTTTTTTGATTGAACTGTATATATGACATTTAATATTTGTGTTGCAAATAAAAAAAATTTGGCGACATTTATTTGTATGTCGCCAATGTGTTTATATTTTTATTATGTAATAATTTATTTGCAACGATTTTTATGTGTCACAAAAAATTAATTAAATTACTATTTTTAATTTTTAGACGATGATGGAACAGATTTTTAGCGATGCTTTTTAGAATTTTTGCTACGTTTTTTTTTCATCGCAAAATCTCTTTTTCGACGACAAAAATTAAAGTGAATCGCAAAATAATTTCCTCGACAAGGATATTATACTTTTACTGACGAAAAAAATCGTTACGACAAATATTTTTTATTGTAGTGATTTAGCGAGTTTTTACCCAAACTCATGGAGTTTTTGAAACTTATACCCAAAAAAGAGTTGTTTTCAAACTCAGGTAGTTTTAAAAATGTTATTCCAACTAATGTGTTTATACCAAAAGACGTTACTTTTACTGACATTTTTGTGTAAAAACGTCATTTCAACCAACATTTTTGAAAAACCTTTTTATTTTAAAAAAGTCACATAAAACTTTGGCCTGACCAACATCTTAAAAACGTTGGTTCAACCAATGTTTTGTGCATTTGATATCTGACCCTCCTTCTCTTATTTCCCTTTAGTCTTCTTTCTCTCATTTTTCCCCAAATTCATACCAAAGCAGAGAGTGCCTGCACAATGCTTGAGAAAAAGGCAGTGAAGGTCTTGGTTCCAACAACCATGGACCAATTTGTAAAACAAGCTATTTAAGATTGAAAACTTAAGGTCCATAAATCGCAAAGAAAAAAATACAATTGAAGTGCCAAACACTACAACACAATTTTATTACAAAAACAAAAAAAAAAATGATGCTGGCATACACCAATAAAACTGTGAACCATATCACATTATTTTTTAAGAGATAAGAGATATGAAGTTACAACAGCATTTACTTAGGTATTTCCTTCAATCGCAGAAAAAAAAAGGTTAAAGGAAGATCAACGTTAATAGAACAAAAAGTACTAGAAATCAGGAAATCGTCTAGCCAACCAATGACAATGACAAAAATAAGTGAAGGTCTTGGTTCCAATAATTGTGACACAAATAAGTGTTTTCACATTCAAACCTATTTTTTATAAAATATATTAATTTAAGTATTTTAAATTTTGAATATCCAAACAATACTTATTTAATAAAAGCATTTTTCTTATAAATACTTTTGATAAACATTTATTAAAAAAACATTATTTGAATTTCATAAGCCATTCCAGACACATTTTAAAAATAGACTTATTCCCACATAAATTTTTTTGACAAGTTAAACTTATTATAAGTTTCTTAAGAAGAACTCAACTCCAATTTTCACTTTTTTTTTTTATAGCTAGCAATTTTAAAGTGTTGGGAGCTATCTTTTGTTGGGGTTATTACGTGTGCATGTCGATCCAATACTTGTGATTTCAGCCATATTTGCTCCTTTGCCTTCCAAACCTTCAATAGTGACTATAAAATCATCTTTTAAATATTCACCGTGAAATGTGACGTCACATGTATTTTTTTTTGTAGAGAATAAAGAATCAACGTTCGGTTATTCATCATATATTAGAAAATCACAATCATCCTTGATAATGATTAGAGAATTATCTTTAGATATTCATCAAATTTCGAGATATCAAAATCATCTTGAGCACCAATTAAAAAGTCATCAAAGATAAATCCCAATCAATTTTAGATTGTGAAGAAGATGAATAGGCATAAAAGAAAAAAACCTGATTTTATTTCGTATCAAAAACTTGAATCTCCTGTGGGATTACAGATGCAACAGCTTTATTGTGGTAATGATCTCTCATTGGTCTTCCATGCGTGTGTATGGTTGATTTCTAATATGTCATAGGAAACTCAATACAGTAGAGGCGACAATCGTAATTTATTATTCATTATTTCGCTCAATCCGATCATAAATCAATGGATTGAGTACCTATATTAATTAATATGAGTTTTAAATGAATTGGATAATATGATTCATTTTAATTAAGCGGGTTAATATGAAATATAAATGGGTACCTATTGGGTTGAATATTTATCTTTTTATTAAATATCGCAAATAATAAAATTAAATAAATATATTAATATACCAAAAAATATACACACTATTACATCAAAAAATACATACACTATTACATAAAAAAATAGACACATATACACTAATACACTAAAATATACATATATTACTACACCAAAAACACACACTAATACACCACCCATGACCCAGAGGTTGACCCACGACCCACGACCCATAGGTTGACCCATGAACCTCGCCTAGCGACTCATGGGTCGACCATGACCCACAACAAACTCATAGCCCACAATTGACCCCCGACCTATTATATGTGTATTTGTTTTTATTAAATGTGTTTTAGTTTTTGTGTTAGTATATGTGTGTGTATTTTTTGTATATTAGTGTATATATTTTTAATGTATTAATTTGTGTTTATTTTGGTGTATTTGTGTGTGTGTATATTTGTATTTTTGTGTACTACTAATGTGTGTGCGTGTGTTTTAATGTACTAATGTGTCTATTAAGAATTTTAATTATTTTATGAGTTAATTGGTTTAACCCAACCCGTTATAAACTCAACCCGTTATAATCTATTTATTACATGAATGAAAAATAAATTAAATTTATTTTAACCCAATTTAATTTAATCTTATCCATAACCAACTTAACTTACTCATTTACCACTTTATTGTATAGGATTGATTTTGCCTCGTGATGTGGAAGTGATTGAGGAAGACATTTGACATCGGGTACCTTGTCACTTATAAATCATGACAGCATATGATTGACACATTGATAGACATCCCTGAATTTAGAAACCTGAAACATTGATAGAGATCCATGAATTTAGAAACCTGAATAGTCAACGAATTAACTACTTGTTCTAATTGAGTTACACTACCATGTACAAGAAAGTTGTTAACCGATGTGTTTTGACCACCTAGTCTTCTCCTAAGTGACAATGAGTGGAAAAGATCGCAGGCTTTGATACCAACTAATGAAAAGAAATTGATAGAAATAAGGTTATAGCGAACGAAATGAGATAATGAAAATAAATTGTTAATTTGTGCACAATTATTAATTTAAATTTCTATTTTAGACTCGTAAATTTGCAAGAATGTCAGCTATAAAGGTTTTAATAAATCTATTGATTTCTTAAGAATACTAGAAGAATTGAAAAAAATAGATAATTCTCTCAATTGTATTAATTAATTATTAATTAATTAAAAACTTTCTTTGCCCTAAGGCTTGCAAGACTTTAAATAGTAATAGAAACCTTAAAGAAACTAGGAAACTAAAATGCTAAAATAAAATCCTAATTAAACTAAAAGTTTAATCTCAACTTGCAACCCGAAAGATCACTCAAATCTCAATTTATACCCCTAAGGTTTAAAAATATTAATTTTCACAACTATAAACAGAAAATAGCTATTTAACAAGTATTTTAGGCAAAATGTTGTAAATGTGAAATATATGATATAATGCAATTGACTTGACATAAAAAAATTTTTTGTGCTAAAAATGTTTTTTTATTGACTCGAACACGACACAAAAAATTTATGACATCATACAATTGAAAGCTATTTAACAAGTATTAATGGAAGAAATTCTTTTTGAATCATAAATGTAAAATATTTAAATTTTGAGAGATGCAATTTATAATTATCCTAAACTTTTTAATGGAAAAATAAATAACAATTACTCTTAGGTGCACATTGATACGTATTTATATCTTTTAGGGTAAAAATTAATATTTTTAAACTTTGAGGGTACAAATTAAAATTTAAATAATCTTTCAGGATACAATTTGAGAATTGCCCTAGAGTGAAAAATAAAAATAAAATAATTTCCTAATTAAGTTAGGAAATGAAATAAAGCTTATAAAATTCCTAACTGAACAAGATTAACCACGTTTAAATAAAATATCAAAATTTTCACTACTTGTTTTGCTTTATTGCCCCGAAGTTAGAAAGAATTCGCCCCTGAATTTAGTTGGATTCTTTGTTTGAATTTAAAATTACGATCCGTCCTTCGAATTTGACTTCAATATTTTAGTCTTTGTTTGAATTCTCATTGCCAACTAGCCCACCAAAATTCGTTGCTATCAAAAAGCCACCGACAACAGTTGCTGGGAGGTTGAGTCACAGACCCTATGCGTCCTTGGAAAACTTTGATATTGATCAACTCATTAGGCATGTTCGAATGATACTAATCTTAATTGAGAATGGGTATCTCTTTCGTAATAATAAGATACCTAGTATGCGTAGTGATTTTCGCATAATAAATAAAAAGATAACTCTCTTCTTTGGTGAATTCGTATTTATCTTAAAAGTTGACGATCCCGTGACAAAAGGGGACCAAAAAGAGCCTAAGGAGTGATGATAGATTACTTTTTAGGGTGTCTGATCAATTTGGGCGAGCTGAAGGTACTTTTTGGCACTCAAGAGAAGGGTTAGAAAGGTGTCGGAATATTTTTCGACGTATCCTCTCTAACTGTCAAGTCAATTTGTGAGAGAGGAGAAGGAAACAACACTGTTTTATATCCTGGGGTGAGTTTGCGTACCTTTGTCTTTAGTTTTTTGCAACTATTTATACCTTCATGGGTTCATCATTACGGGATAGGTGAGTCATGTCAAGGGCAAGCTCCCCATTGGTTCATTTGGGAGACAGTAGGTAATGCTAGTCATTGGGCAGAGCACCTCCTATTTTGTGTGGGAGAGGCCCTAGTATAAAATGCTTAGGCTCCCGAGCGTTTAATGCTCTTCCGTCTAAGCTCAAGCATTAAATGCTCAGGCTTTAGAGCATTTAATGATCTTTCTTCTAAGCTTCCTGGGCATCATGGACGTCCCATCCTTCTAAGGGCCCTCAGGGACATTCTCGCCCATTGTCACTTAATTTTGCACTCTATGCCACGTGTTCAACTTTCTTTGGTTGTTGGTCTTATCTTTTCTCTCATGCTGATTTCTTTGGGAAAACAAGTCAATGATGAATGGGCAACTGTGATCTCAAGAGATGACAGTCGCCAATTATCCTCCCATGTCTCGAGGTTCTAGAGCCATGGTGACATTAGAGATTAGACCCTGGGAGAGAAAATTGCATAAGGGACACGTGTTGCAATATGTGAAATGGAGGTGTCCTCGGAGCCGAGGACACGTGTCAGTATCTCCCAACTCTTGATGACTTCGGCACTGTGGACACGTGTTAGCATCTCAAGCTTTGGTGTTCTCGGTGCCGAGGACGCGTGGCAACGCCACAACACCTCATCACCTCGGCGCCGAGGACACATGGTAGCACCTCCCAGTTCTTAATTTCCTCAGTCCCGAGGACACATGACAGCACCTCACGTTCTTGATGTCCTCGGACCCGAGGACACGTGTCAGATTTCCAGGCAAGTGTGACCTCGGTGCCGATGACACGTGTTAGTCTTTGGTGGGATCTTAGGAATGTTCCATCAACTGCCCCCAGCCCTTGATCTTTGTACAACATGGGTGACGTGGCATTAGAAGATGAAAGGGTTCAATTGCTTCCCTTCTGTGCAACCGTTTTCCAGCCTTCTGGGATCATGCCCATTGAATGCGTCTTTCCTCGTACTTTGTGCACAATGATTGTGATAGGCCCTATTCATATTTTCTCAAAATTTTTAGCCAGAGACCCATCGGAGTTACTATTGCTCGCCTATATTGCTGTCATCCTCTTTAGAGATTGTCAAAGGAGAAAGCCTCTCGCCTTCCTGGTCACTTCCTTTTGTTCTTGGTGAGTACTCATTCCATTTTTTGTCTTTTAATTCTTCTTCCCACCTTTTTCTGTTGTTTTTCCGACAACTCCTCGCCTTCCATCCTTCCTCACCTTAATTTAGATAGAATATAGTAGTCTCTTCATCTCCCCCTTCGTCATTTCTTCTCCAATAGTGTCCCTTAGGTTTCCTAACCCTAGCAAACACCTCTTTGTATCCCCCCCTGTTTCATCTTTAAGACATGTTGAGATGTCGCCCAAGTAAGAACATCGGGGTTAACGAGGCTGGTCCTTCAAGGCCCAAAAAGTACACTGTCAAAGATTGACAACAAATAGCTAATTTTAGAACCCATTATTTCATTCCCCCCAAGGTGGCCGTGGACGAATTTAAGGTCGGTCGTCAAAGTTCCACCATCGGCACTGAAGACGAGATGTCCTTCTATACCAAGGCCATTATGGACGGAGGCATGAGGTTTCCTCTTCACCCTCTTCTCCTTCGCTTCTTGTCCCTGTTTCAGTTCTTCTCGGGGCAATGTTGTCTTAACACATTCAGAATCATCATGGGTGTGGTCTCCTTGAATGAGCGACTACAACTTAACCTTGGTCTTGACAACATCCTTTTTTGCTACGCCTTGGTAAGGGTCATGCCTCAGCAAATGTACTATTTCAAGGCTCGGGACCCTCACGATACACCTTGTCACCCATCTTTCGGACTCTGACAAGGGGTACAAAAATGACCTTCTCATCTTCAGCGGTCAGTGGGAGAAGGGAGTTGGTCTTCAGTATGCTGCCGACTTGTGGTGTCCCAAGTAGTGACGGACTATGAGTACATCGGCTTTTCTTTCTCATTGTTTTATCAATCTCTTCAATCATCTTGTGTTAAAACACTTGTAATTGATAATTGTAATATTGTTGTTTCAGGAATCCCTGACGCTGAAACAACTGCTCTTCCTCAAAATCAAGTTAACATTGGCGACATCAACTTCATCTGGAACTACTTAGGGAATAACGGCCACGATCGAGTCGCGCACCTTTTGCTTGACTTCGTCCCTGGATACCAAAAATTCACCCAAACTCCACACAACTTTGATCCGTTGGCGTGGTTAGAGCTTGCTGAGAAAAACTTGGAGAACGACCTTGATAGAGCCACAGAAGCCGAGGTAGAGACGGCTCCCATGCATAAGGCTGCTGGGTTGAAATCAGGGATCCCTCCACCATCGTCAATGCCGAGGTAAACACATCTAAGGAGAGGCTTGGTCGGATTTGGACATTCTCCATAACGTAAACACAAAAAATGCGTTTGAAGTTGCAATGTTCGACGTTCCCCGTATTTCCTTATGTCTCCTCCACCTCCGAGATCAACAGGTCGAGGTCATAAAAGGGTGATGAAGGCTTCTCTTGGTTAAGCGGATGAAGGGGATTCTGATGGTAGCTAGCCCTGTCATCTAGGAAACTCATGCATTGGCGCTCTGTTATGGCATTCCGCAGCTGGTCCACGTTTGGGAGGGGAAAGTCATCATTAGGACAAGCCTTGTTCAGGTCAGTGAAGTTTACGCAAACGCTCCATTTTCTACCCTTCTTTTTTGCGCAAATCGTATTTGATAGTCATTCCGAAAACTGCACCTCCCGGATGACATTGGCCTCCAAGAGCCTTTCTACTTTTTTATTTACCTCCTAGGCATGATGCGACGTTGTGCGCCGAGGTTTTTGTTTCACTGGCTTGTGAGCTGGATCAACATGAAGTCTATGAGTTATGACGTTGGGACTTATGCCCTTCATTTCTATGGCATCCCATGCAAATACATCTACATTTTTTCTCAAAAAATTAGCCATATCTTCTTGCTTGGCTGGGGACATGGTGGAGTCGACCAGGAAGTACCTTTCTTCGTCTTCTTCCACCAGAAACACCTTCCGGAGATCCTCTACTGAGTTATCTGCCAGATCAATCTACAGCTTGTCGACTCCCAATTGCTCAAACTATAACTGTTATTTATTCAGCACCTCCTCCGGGGCTCGCTCGTTCTCCTCGGAGGCAACCCCTACCTTCGCCGCTACATAGAAACAACTTTTTTGCGAACGCCTGGTTCTCGCGGATTTCCATTACTCCTTCTGGGGTGGGGGAACTTCAACTTCTAATGATACGTGGAGTCTACTGCTCCAAGTGCATGTAACCAAGTTTGCACCATGATTGTATTATAGGGAAAATCGGGGTCGATCATCATGATCTCTATGTCAGTTGTAACGAGTCTCGTGGTAATTGACATTGTGATCTTACCCCAGGATAAGGCAAACGAGCCATTGAATCCAACGAGGGACGTACTGAATTTGGTGAGATCTTTGAAACCAAGACCCATGAATTTCAAGACTTTGAGGTACATCACCTCTGAAGAACTTTCAGAGTCCACCAAGACTCTTTTGACATCAAAAATCACCAATCTTCAAAGTTAGGATCAAGGCATCCTCATTGAGGAAGACCACGCCTACCAGGTCGGCATTGGAGAAAGTGATACCTCATTGATCTGTCTGGGGCCTTTTGCTGGGACGACCCCCATCTCTTTTCATCCACCTTCGTTGCAAAGGCTATCCTCTTAAGGTCAGACCTGAGGGTGCTGGTCATCGAGCGTTCTAGTGGGTAGACGTGGATGGCGTCAATGACATTGTCACAGACTGCGGCTTGATTATCGACACCATGCCATGGGTCTTTATTGGTGTTGTTTCCTCAATATATTCCTTCAGGTGTCTTGTTTGTACCAACTTCTCCAGGAAGGACTTGTAGACTTTGTAATCTTCGATGACATGTCCCACGTCCTAGTGGTACGAACATCTTACCTTCTAGTTGCTGGTGGACGGATCGCCTTGTATCTTAGGTGACCATTTGAAGAAAGATTCCTTCTTGATCTTGTGCAGCAGTTTATAAATGGGCTCAAACACAGTATAGACCCCTTTGAAAAAACTCCTTGATGCAGGCAACAATCCGTTCTAAGGGGAGGCATCTCCTTTGTTCTTTTCCCATTTCTTTGGGGTCTGAGACTTCCCTTTTGCCCCCACCATTTCATCCTCTAGCTGAGAATACTTATTGATTCGAGCCATTAGCTCTCCCATGCCTATCGGCGTTCTCTTTGTTGAAGATCTGTAAAGGTCTGTGTCCCAAGAGAGACCAAGTCTAAAAGAGGTCGTTGCCATGACCTTGGAGTATCTCTCCACCTCATTCACTTTCTCCCAGTAGCGAATGGCATATTGATGGAGTGTTTCCCCTTTTTTTCGTCTGAAGGTCAACAATGACCCAACATCCTTAGGGCGCTTGTTCCCTGTTATGAACCGAATAGAAAATTGTTTAGTTAGCTCCTTCTAGGACCCTATGCTGTTGGGTGGAAGGGTTTCAAACCATTTCATAGTAGTGTCTCCTAGGCTCATTAAGAACACCCAACACAGTATTCGGTGATCTGAGTTGTATATGACAACATTTGCTTGTATTGTCTGAGGTGAGCCTCCGGGTCAGAGCGTCCATTATAAACTTTGAACCTCGATATCACAAACTTCTTTAACACCTACATCGCCATGATATTCTTAATAAAGGGCGACTAGATGGCTTCGTCATTGGTGTCGTCCTCTGGGATAGTCTTGTCCCTCCTCATAGATTCTAACCGTACCTTGAGGTCTCCCCCTACTTAGGGTACGTCTTTGCAGTTCCTCGGCGTCGGTCATTGTGCCCGCGATTCTTGCATTCTGCACAGAGAGGGTTGACCCCTCCTCAGATTCCTCCACGCCCTCTTGCCCGAACAATTTTCGACGGAGGTTATTCCAAGCCAATGACCTAGTCTTTTTGGCTGGAAGCTCTGAAGCTATCCCTTGGCCCTGGGGTGCTTCAGAGCCTTGGAGCTCCCTACTCTGCCACCCAAGAGGTTCCTCAAGTCCTCAACTCCCACCTCCCTGTCAGAGGGCTCCCACGACTGCCGCAAGTCTCGAGATTCTCCGCCGAAAAGTGCAAATTCATCGAGTTGATTTAGAACGTTCACATTATCCTCCTCCAATTTTTGTAATTGATCTCTGAACTGTTCTTCAATTACATCAACAAGTTGACGGGCTAAGGGGTTACCCCTTCTAGCCCCGATACTTAGACTAGTTTGACGGATTTTCTCCATGGAATGAACAAAAAATTCCTTGTTGACACTTTTGATGTAGTCCTCCGTTCTCGACATGGAGGGAGCCGATAAATCCACATTCCTTTGTTGAGGATCTTTCCCCTTTTTAACGAGTATTCACCATGGTCACTGTTCTTGGAAAATTTTGGTTGATTTCTCATAGACAGCGCCAAACTGTGCGGGATGATTTTCACACAATAAATAAAAAAGACAGCTCTTTCCCTTGGTGAACTTGTATTTACCTCAAAATTTGATGATCCCATGGCAAAGAGGGGCCAAAGACGACCTAAGGAATGGTGATGAATTACTTTTCAGGCTGTCCGATTGATTCCGGCGAGCTGAAGGTGCTTCCTGGCACTCAAGAGAAAAGTTAGAAGGGTGCCTGAGTATTTTCCGATGAATCTCCTCCAATGGTCAAGTTAGTTTGTGAGAGAGGGGAAGGAAAAAATACTATTTTATATCTTGGGGTGAGTTTGCGTACCTTTGTCTTTAGTTTTTTGCAACTATTTATACCTTCATGAGTTTATTATTACGGACAGGTGGGTCATGTCAAGGGTAAGACTCCCCACTGGTCCATTTGAGAGGCAATAGGTAGTGCTCATTCATTGGGCAAAACATCTCCTATTTTGTGTGAGGGAGGCCTTGGTATTAAATTCTTGGGCTCCCGAGCATTTAATGTTCTTCCTTCTAAGCTCAAGCATTAAATGCTCGGGCTCTAGAGCATTTAATGCTCTTTCTTCTACGCTTCTTGGGCATCATGGACGTCCCATCCTTCTGAGGGATTATTAAATGCCCTTCTGGAATGGATGCATGCCATCAAGGACATTCTCGTCCATTGTCACTTAATTCTGCACTCTATGCCACGTCTTCAACTTCCTTTGGTCATTGGTCTTGTCCTTTCCCTCATTCTGACTTTTTGGGAAAGCAAATCAATGATGAATGGACAACTGTGATCTCAAGTGATGACAATCGCCAATTATTCTCCTATGTTTCGAGGTTCTAGAGTCGTGGTGACGTCAAAGATTAGACCTTGGGAGAGCAAATTGCATATGGGACACGTGTTGTAATATGTGAAATGGAGGTGTTATCGGAACCGAGGACACATGTTAGTATCTCCCAACTCTTGATGACTTCAGCGCCGAGGACATGTGTCAACATCTCAAGCCCTGGTGTCCTCGGTGCCGTGGACATGTGGCAACGCCACAACACCTCATCATGTCGGCGCCGAGGACACATGGCAGCACCTCCCAGTTACTGATGTCCTCGGTCCCGAGGACACATGGCAACACCTTCAAGTTCTTGATGTCCTTGGACCCCGAGGACACGTGTCAGTCTTTGGTGAGATCTCAGGAATGTCCCATCACCTAGGTTTTAATTACCATAGTAATCTTATATTCAGTGTTTGATTATTGTCAGTAATTTAGTGTGAGAATTAATGTCATTCACAAATTGTTTTAGAAAATAATTTAATTTTAGAAAGTATGATTTTAGGATGAGAACTTAATTTTTGGAATGAGCTAAATTTTAGGAAGGAGTTTTATTTTGGAATTTTTATTCCTTACATAGAATACCCAATCAATATAGGTATGAGATAACCACCATTGGGCATTGATCATGGGTTTAGGATACTCACCATTATTGGGAATTAGATTATGCTAATAATCTTATTTTTGAGTTAAATTACTAAATAATTGACTCTTCAAACATAATAATCTAAGATTTAAAAAAGAGAATCTCATCCCTAATTAAGATTACCGCCATCCAAACAAATCCATGCTGTTTGAGCAATTTCGCATTCATTTGTTTAGTGGCTACCTTGGGAGGTCCCTCCATGAACTAATATCGTTTCCTTCTTATATTCTCACATTGTTTGGCAAGCAGTAAATGTCTAAACTCAACCTTCAACTTAGATACTTGAGTGCACGGACCTATCAGATTATTGTCACTGTGTTGATGCTTAAAAGAAAACTCTGACACTTGCTCGGGAAAAGTTCAGTCAAATTTCTTGTCACAACATGAAAAATATTCGGTTGATGCGAAAACTACTGTGTTATTTTCCGTAGAATCGAGAATATAATCATTCTCGGGATATTTATTTATATTAGGGTAGCACAATCGACATTTCTAAGAATTAAAAAATCATCATTCGAGTATTCATTGAATATTGGAGCTAAATTTCTATCAACTTCTGATTGTATAAAAAATGGTTTCTATTAAAAAATAACTCTTGGAATTTCATGTCTGGAACTAAAAATATTAACAAGAACATAATGCTCTGTTTGGTACGATGAAAAAATGGGAGGATGAAAAATTAGAGGAATAAACAAAATATTATGTTTGGTAAGGAAAGTAGGAAGGATGGAAAAGTGAATGAATTAACTTTCTTTCCAACTCACCAAAATCAATCCTCCCAAAATCGGAAGAAAAGTGGATGGAAAATTAATTATTTGTGTTGAGATGTATTTTATTTACCTATATATTTTATGCATATATTTATTTCATATAAAAATACAATGGTAAAATATGTATATATATTTTAAAAAATTTAAATAAAAGAATAAAAAAAATAAAAAAAATAAAAATAAAAATAAAAAATAAAAAAATATATTTTTTTCATCTTAACTAAGAGTGAAAATTTTTGACTCAACACGACTCAAACTCGATACGAAAATAAATAAGTCAACTTGCAACTCGACACGACACAATTAGTTAAATGAGTTAAGTTAGGTTTGACTAATATTCAACACAAACTCGTAATGATTCAACACGAATATGACACGACACGACTCGACTCTATTGTCACCCCTAATCTTAGCCGGCACAAAAAAAAAATAGTCATTTTTATTTTACATCCATCTAACTAAACACAAAGGAAGAAAAATATATCCTTCCTATTTTCCATCTTTGAAGGATAGGAAGTGTATCCCTCCTATTTTCCATCCTTCCTATTTTTCATCCTCCCTACCAAACGGAGCATAATTCAAGTCTGTTGATTTATAAAAACTATCGGTCCTAAAATCTTCAATAAATATGTTTTAGAAGAATTGAAAATAAAAGAGATAACTCTCTTAATTGTATTTAATATTCAAAAGTTGTTTTGCTAAAAGGTTTACAAGAGTTTATTGAATAAAATGAGTTAAAATAAAATCTTCAAGAATTTTTTAATGAAATGGTATTGACTATGTTCCAATAAATTACTGATGAGACATTTTTGAAATACTCCGAGATGAAGACACGTGTCCTCGGTGTCATTAATTCTTGTTACCGAGATCACGTATCCATCGGGTCACAAGTCCCCTCTCCCCCCGAGGTACTGATCATGGGGATCGAGTGACATCCAGTACGTTTTTATGTACCGACACGTACCCTCGGTCTGACATGGTACATCGGTCGCTAGGCCTTCCCCTCTCGGATTCAAGATGTACCTATTCCTCGGCTCCAAGATGTACCTCTTCCTCGGCTCTAAGATGTACCTCTTCCTCGGTACTGAGATGTACCCCCCTCATCTAGGATGAAATTCTCTGCTCCAGCAGAGGCTATTGATGCACTGGTCACTAGCCTAGGCTAGGCTAGGTTAGCTATCATGACCTCGTCTTACACAATTGGTGTCAGAAGGCACAGGAAGACAGGGGCCACAACTAATGGGGAATGGACGCGTGGCATATTGTGTCACATCAGAGACAGAAAGACCGCATGACCTTGCTGACACCTGACTTGTGAAAACAAACATTTAATTACACCATTTCCTTGATGAGACTGCATTCAATGCGGGAAGGCTCGGAAGTGAAAGGCAATAAATGTCTCTAAGGTTGGGCATTTATTGCATCCTCCCCGAGAGGAGCTCATTGAACTGTCTGCAGGCCGATGACACAGTCTTGATTGCTCGGGTTCCCGAGCAGTTAAAAGAGAAGACATTCCTCATAGGAATCAGTGCGCACGTTGCCTGTATCTAATGATCACCTACTGACCACATTGACAGCAATCATGAGTATTTGAGGTATAAATACTCCTCACTAAAGGTAAGGAAAGAGAGGTGAAACTTTTGCTACAAATTATACTCAGTGTTTTCTTCTTCCTCTCTCTCAAAAACTGACTTGATCATCAGAGGGGATACGCCGAAAAACACTTCGGCGCCCTTCTAACTTGTTCTTCTTTGTTCCAGGAACCTTTCTTCAGCCTTACTGGATCGTTCCTTTGATCTGCGAGGATCTCCCATTACCGTTCCAAGTTACCACCCGATCTCACAAACTGTTCCAAGCAGCATGGTTGACCACTCAACTGACTCACTCGAGTTCACCAAGGGAGAGATATGTTCTCATTTTTATATTGTGCAAGATCTAGCACGCACAATCTGGCGCCGTCTGTGGGAAACGACTAGTTTTCCTAGTTTTTTCTCTATAAAGAACAGTAACCATGGTGAACACCCGACAAAAAGGGAAAGGTCCCCACCAAAGAAGTCTCGAATTACAAGCTCCCTGTCACCATGGAGGGAGGGATCACACTGATGGGAATAAAAATGCCTCTACTCAGTCAAGAGGGGTTACCCCTCAAACCAGTATAGGAATCTGGTCAGGAGGATCAGCCCCCTTGGCTCGTCAGCTGGCGGAGGTGATCGAAGAAAAGTTTGGCGATAGATTACGACAGCTGGAAAAGGACAATATAAACGTCCTAAGCCGGCTCAACGAATTCGCCGCCTCCGACGAAGGGTCGAGGGACTCATTCCTTTCTCGTGGGTTCCCCGCCCGGGAGGCGGAAACAAAGGATCTAAGGAATCATTTAAACAACAAGGCAGAAATCTCCAAGGCCCCAAAGCGACCAAGAGCTAACGAGCACCCTCCTACCGACCATTCAAGGAAGGCAAGGTCATTAGCCCTGGACGACCTCCAGCGAGGATTATCTAGACGAAGGAAGGGAGATGAGTCCGAGGAGGATTCTACCCTATCCACACGGCGCCCAGGAGATGGGGGGCCTATTGATGAACTCAAAGACTTCAGAAGACATCCCGTCAGGGAGGAAATTGATCTCAGAACCCGATTAGAATCCAGGAGAAAGAGTAAGGCTGTCCAGGATGAGGTCGAAGACGAGGTCATACAAACACCCTTTACTAGGGAGATCGGAGAGATGGAGGTTTCAAGAAAGTTTGTCGTGCCAAGGTTAAAAACTTATGACGGGCGGTCCGATCCCGAAGCCCATCTCAGGCAATACAAGCAGATGATGTCCCTTTATCATTCAGACCAACGGTTTCTCTGCCGAGTGTTTCCTATGAGCTTGGGGGACTCTGCGATGAAGTGGTTCGAGGCGCTTCCCCCCAACAGTATTGGATCATGGAAGGAATTGACGAGGCAGTTCCTGGCTCGATTCATTACGGGGAGTAAGCGGCCCAAAGACATTGGATCATTGCTAACGCTCAGACGTAAGGAATCCGAGACCCTTCGCCAGTATGCCATTCGATACTGGAAAGAGGTTAATGAGGTAGAAGGCTGCTCGGAAGTCATGGCAGTGGCGTCTTTCAGGCTCGGCTTGGCGAGGGACACGGACCTGTACCGATCCCTGACTAAGAAGACTCCCTCAGATATGGGTGAGCTGATGGCCCGGATAAACAAATACTCAAGGATCGAGGACGAGATGGGAAACAACAAAGGCCGAACCCTCCAATCTAAGAGAAAAGAGAGGGAGCATGAGGATACTCCCCGAAAGAGATTGCTACCCCCTCTAGGGGGGTCGTCCAAAGGAGTTCACATTTAAGGAACCCATCTTCAAGTTGGTCCATAAAATCAAGCATGAGTCGTTCTTCAAGTGGCCGCCCAGGATGCAAAGCGATCCCTCCACCCGTGATCAAAAGGTTAGGTGTTCCTATCACCGGGATTTCGGACATCGCACCGAAAGCTGCAGGGTATACAAATCGTTCTTGGAAAGATTAGTCCGAGACGGATACTTGAAAGAATACATAGAGCCCAGGCCAAAAGAGAGACACACCCTTGCCCCGACTGAGGAGCCGGACAACGTCATAGATGTCATCCATGTATGTCCCTTGGATCGTCCCACGTCCAAGGAACTCGAGTCCGACCTCAAGAGGGTAGCTTTTACAAGAAAGGTAGCCGAGGATGATAGGGGGCCACCCAGTAAAAGGGCCAGGACTGGTGAGCTCAGCTCACGTTCTCCGACGCGGACTTGACAGACGTAGTGACTCCCCATAACGACGCCCTTGTCATAACCCTGAAGATAGGTAAATTCGACGTAAAAAGGATATTGATAAACTCTGGAAGTTCCTCGGAAGTGATGTACTCTGAGACTTTAAAACGGATGGGTCTTGGCCTCAAGGACCTCACCAAGGTCAGGACACCCCTCATCGGATTCAACGGCTCGTTTGCCCTGCCCGTAGGCAAAATCACATTGCTAGTTGTCACGGGTCCCTTCATCATCAACACCGAGTTTGTCGTAATTGATATGAACTCTCCCTACAACGTGATCATGGGACGAACATGGCTACATGCATTGGGAGCGGTGCACTCCACTTACCACCAGAAACTAAAATTTGCCACGCCAGAAGGTATCATGGAGATCCGGGGGGACCAAGCATCCGCAAAAAATTATTTTTATTCAGCTGTTAGAGCCGGGGCGTTCACCCAAGAAAAGGGGCGAGCCCCGGAAGAGATCATGGAGAAATAGCATCACAGTCCGGGCGTCCAGGAATGGATGACCCCCGGATAGACCCAACTGAGCGGTCGGTGGAGGGAGATCGGTGGAGGGAGAAGAAGAAAGATATTTTTTAGTTGGAACCGCGATGCCCGCAGCCGAACAGGGGGAGATGATTGAGTTCCTAAGGGGAAATGCAGATGTGTTCGCTTGGAAAGCAATGGAAATGACGGGGGTAGACCTCGAGATAATCACGCACAAGCTGCATGTTGACTCGGCGCACAAGCCAGTCAAACAGAAGCTACGACGCATGGCCCCGCATCACGCCTGCGCGGTCAACGAAGAAATCGACAAACTCCTAAAGGCCAACGTCATTCGAAAGATACAGTTCCCAGAATGGCTGTCTAACACAGTTTGCGCAAAAAAGAAGGGGGGAAAATGACGTGTCTGCGTAGACTTCACAGATCTAAACAAGGCATGTCCCAAGGATGACTACCCCCTACCAAAGGTGGACCAGCTAGTGGACGCCACTGCCGGATATGAACGCATGGACTTCCTGGATGCCCGAGCAGGATATCACCAGATCCCTCTCCATCCCCCAGATCAGGAAAAAATGGCGTTTATCACTCCGAAGGGAGTTTACTGTTACAAAGTGATGCCGTTTGGACTAAAGAACGCCGGGGCGACATACCAAAGACTGATGAATCGGATGTTCAAAAAGCAGATCGGCAACACCATGGAGGTCTACATTGACGATATGCTGGTGAAGAGCAAACGAAGTTGTGATCATCTGGCAGATTTGGCAGATACCTTCTCCACCCTCAGGGAGTACGGGCTGAAGCTGAACGCGACAAAGTGTGTTTTCGGAGTGGAATCGGGTAAATTTCTCGGATATCTGGTCAGCCAACGAGGAATCGAAGCTAACCCGGATCAGATTCAAGCGATCCTGGACATCCGGAGCCCCCGAACTGTCCGAGAAGTCCAAAAGCTCACGGGGATGCTAGCAGCACTTAACCGTTTCGTCTCACGCTCCTCAGACAAATGCAAACCCTTTTTCGGAGCAATCAAGAGTGCTGGAAGGATATGTGGAGCCAGGGGTGCGAAGACGCCCTGGCTGGAATCAAGGAATACCTAAGGACTCTCCCGACCTTATCCGTCCCTATCCAGGGGGAAATGCTCTTCTTGTACTTGGCCGTGTCTGAATTTGCGGTAAGCGGGGTACTTATTCGTGAGCATGAGCACCGCCAGAAGCCGATTTATTACATAAGCAAGGCGCTCCTGGACGCAGAGACAAGATACTTGCCCCTAGAGAAATTGGCTCTATCCCTGGTCACCACTGCAAGAAAACTGAGGCATTATTTCCAGGCGCACCCAATTACCGTCCTTACCGATCAGCCCTTAAAGGCCATTTTGAGGAAAGCGGAACTCTCCGGAAGGATTTCCAAGTGGGCAGTGGAGCTGGGGGAGCACGACATTCATTTCAAACCTCGAACCGCGGTAAAGGGTCAGGTATTGGCGGACTTCATAGCTGAGTTTTTGGGGGAACATCCCGTCCTAGAAAGACCGCCTCCTCCCGACATAGCGTCTCCAACGAATTGTGAAGGATCGCCATGGCTTTTGTGTGTGGACGGTTCGTCAAATAGTAAAGGGTCCGGGATCGGTATCTTGCTGATTTCTCCGGATGGGATGGTCGCAGAGCAGGCCGTTCGGCTGGGATTCAAAGCGTCGAATAATGAAGCTGAATACGAGGCCCTCATCTCAGGACTTCGGTTAGCTGAGGCAACTGGAGTTACGGACTTGATCGTGCATTGCGATTCCATGCTGGTAGTCAACCAAGTTAACGGAGAGTTTGAGACAAGGGACCCTAGAATGAAGGCTTACCATCACCAGGCGACAGCTGTAATCCGAAGATTCGGAAGGATTGAGATCAAACAAGTGTCCCGAGACAAGAACACGCATGCCGACGCCCTGGCTTGTCTAGCCTCGGCAGTGGAGTCCTCTCAGTCGCGCAGGATCACCATAGAATATCTTCCCGCATCCTGCATAGACCATGCTCCCGAGGCAATGGCCGTCCAGGATGCACACAAGCCGCCCAGCTGGATTGATCCCTTTCTCAGGTTCCTAACAACAGGAGACCTCCCGGAGTGTCCAAGGGAAGCAAGGAAGATAAAACTCAAAGCCCCGAGATTTTGGGTCTCTCCGGATCAGAAGCTGTATCGGAGGTCTTTCTCAGGACCGTACTTATTATGCGTCCAAGAGGACCAGGTGGAAGACCTTCTCTATGAGGTGCACGAAGGAATATGCGGGGGGCACTCTGGGGGGCGATCGATGGCACACCGCATCATGTCTCAGGGATATTGGTGGCCGCGAATGCAAAGGGATGCGCGCGCATACGTCCAGAAATGCGACCAATGTCAGAAGTTCTCCCCTGCAATCAGGCAACCCGCGGGGGACTTGCACCCCCTGACCAGCCCTTGGCCATTCGCCCAGTGGGGACTCGATTTAGTTGGACCCCTGCCTAAGGCTCCTGGAAACAGGAAGTTCCTCATTGTGGCCACAGATTATTTCACCAAGTGGGTTGAGGCGGAGCCGTTGACTCACATCCGTGACATAGATGCTAAAAAGTTCGTCTGGGAGAACATAGTCATCAGATTCGGGATTCCCCGGGCACTGGTGTCGGATAACGGGACTCAATTCACCGGCGGGCGTTTCAAGTCTTTCTGCGAGCAACTCGGAATCCGTAATTTCTACTCCACCCCTGCCTACCCCCAAGCCAACGGGCAGACAGAGGCCTCCAACAAAACAATTATCAATGGAATCAAGAAGAGGTTGGAGAAAGCCAAGGGAAAATGGGCAGATGAGCTATTAAACATTTTGTGGGTGTACAGGACCACCCCTCGGTCCTCGACAGGAGAAACCCCATACTCCCTGGCTTACGGAATGGAAAGCAATCATACCTCTCGAGGTAGGACTCCCGACCATAAGGACCCAAGCTTTCGACGCAGGGGGAAATGACCGTCAACTTGGACTGAATTTGGATCTAGTGGAAGAAAGAAGGGAGACAGCCGCCTTGAGAATAACCAAGTATCAGGAAAAGATTTCCCAACTGTACAACAAAAGGGTCAAGGCGCGAGAATTCTGAATCGGCGATCTGGTCCTCAGAAGGGTAACGGCCAATACCCGTGACCCAACAGAAGGAAAAATGGGACCTAACTGGGAAGGGCCTTACAAAGTGATATCTATCGGAGGCGCCGGGTCATATAGATTAGAAGATATGGATGAAAAACTTGTAATGCGACCGTGGAATGTGATGAATCTAAAGAAATATTATTTTTGAGTATTATCTCCCTCAGTGCCTGCCTCCGAAACAAACACAGGAGCAAGCCTCCTAGAAGGGCAAGGCCCTGGGGACAGAGTTCAAGGACTCCTGCCTCCGAAGCAAACACAAGAGCAAGCCTCCTGGAAGGGCAAGGCCCTGGGGACAGAGTTCAAGGACTCCTGCCCCCGAAGCAAACACAGGAGCAAGCCTCCTGGAAGGGTAAGGCCCTGGGGACAGAGTTCGAGGACTCTTGCCCCGAAACAACCACGAGAGCAAGCCTCTTGAAAGGGCAAGGCCCTGAAGACAGTTCAAGGAATCCTATGCAAAAAAGTGTACGCAAGAAAGTATTAAGTACTCAAAAGCTTTATTTCAAAAAGAGGGGCTTTGCGTCCCCAAGAGCTACAAAAAAAAAAAAGAAGTACAATCGAAAAGAAAAAAGTTTTCATCTTGCCCCGGGCATCTCCAAAACATCCGCCGAGGGCGAATCGGCGTAGAAAGGTTGAGCAGCTTCGGGAGCAGGCAGAGTGGGAGGTACTTCGGCAACAGAGAGACCCTGAGGAATATTATGGTCAGGGGCCTGGTCCGGCAGGGCCTCATCAGACAAATCCACTATTACCGCCTCAGGCAGATCTGCCGAAACTTGCACCGGCGTTGGAATCTCGCCCTCGGCAGCAATCTCGGCTTCGGCCTGTTCCATCTCAGCCGAGGGCACGTATTTGTGCATCTGGAAGAGCGGAGAGTCTGACGGGATTCCAGCAGACTGGAGCGCCTCGTCCCACCCCTTCTTGAAGAACTCCTTGCTATTTTCTTCAAGAGCGGGGAGCACGTCATCGGCGAACTCTTCTCGGAGTTGCTCCTCGGACTTCCTGTTCTGTGCCTCGGCCCTGATCCTGTCCAGCTCCTGGGTCAGAGCCAGACAGCTTTCCTCTGAACCAACAGCCCTCTCCTCCGCCGCAGAGAGCCGCTGCGTCTGCTCTGTGATCCTCCCCTCAGCGTCGGCAAGGGCAGCACTTAGCTTTTCAGCGCTGACCTTAGCCAACTCGGCATCCTTGAGGAGTTGCTCGATTTGAGCAGCCTGCCCGCGAGGGTGGAATCCCTGGCAGCTACGTCCTCCTTAGCACTGGCAAGGGCCCCTTCCGCTTCTTCCTTCTGCTCTGGGACCTGGTGGAAGTCCATCCTAGCCCCATGATACCGCGCCGCTATTATGGAGATCTGTTGGGTGGCCTGCAAAGGAAAAAGGCACGTCACTAAAAAGAAAAGCGGCTAAAAAAAAAAAGAAGAAGAGACTGAAGCAAAGATGAAACTTACCACCAGGGAATTCTGGATGATAGAGCGAAACAACACGTTCGTTGATCGCCCCCTGTGAGCCACCATGTCGGCCTCGAAATGCAGCGTCTCACTCACTGCATTGGCGACATGGGGGTCCTGCAAAATGGAGTCGTCGACCCTGATCACTCGGTTCATGTGATCAGTGGCTCGAGGATTCCACTCCGCGGCTTCCACTGTCGGCGGAAGGGGAGGAGGAGTCTGCTGTTGCCGTTGTTGCTGTTGTTGCTGCTGTTGCTGTTGTTGCTGAGGAGCAGAAGGTAACCCACGGCCTCTCCCACTTTGCTGCTGAGCGGAGGGTGCCCTGGATCCCCTGCCAAGGCCATCGTGCCTATGTTTGACCCTTCTCTCCTCCTCTACCTGAGGATCCCGGTCACGCACTTGCCCCCGACTGACGACTCTTGAGGATGGGGTGGTGCTGGTCCCTGCAGATGGGGCCCCACCGGTCGATCCTCGTCCTCCCCCCCCGGCAGCAAGGGCTTGCCTCTGCCTTAGGAACCCCAGATCAATGCGAGGCGTGCTGGACATGGCTATCTTGAGGGCGTCTAGAGATTGTAAAATTTGGAAGTCTGGCCACGAATCTCTCCCCGAAGTCCCCACCTCGGCGGGCGAAGGAACCAAGTCCTCTCTGACCCCGAGCGCTTCAACTTCACCCTCTACTTCTGCCTCCGAAGCCCGGTCAGGGTCTTCCTCCAAATTCTCCTCGCCCTCTTGTCCCACCGCCTGATCAAAGATTTCAGACCACCGCGAAGGCTCGAAAGGCTGGGGAAGCTGTGAAAACTTCTTATACCTGGGAGTGTAATTCAGGAGGATGTGGGCAGCCCGGCCGAACCTGTCGTCACCAGTAAATCTCCAAATTGTGACTAGGTCGGCAAAGTTCACCAACGACCGAGGGGGAGGAGCTGTTTCCCGAGCAGGGACGTCTGCACAAACAAAAAAGGAGTCATGAACATAGAAAATCTCAAAAACAAAATAATAGACCTGAAGGAACCGACGTACTTGTCGTTCTCCATTCCAAAGGGCATAACAAGCCGTTATACTCGGGACCGACACCTCTCTGCCAAGATCCCTTGAAAATAAGTATGTCATCCTTGTACCCCTTGTCCGAGTCGGGAAGGTGAGTTACGAGGTACATAGATGGGTCCCTGGCTTTGAGGTAGAAGTGTTGTTGAGGCATGACTCTTAAGAGGGAATAGCAAAAAAGGATATCATTCAGTCCAACATTCACCCCGAGACGCCTATTAAGCTCTAGGACCCCCATAATTATCCTGAAGACATTAAGGCAACACTGCCCGGGAAAAGGTGGAAATGGGAGAGGAACTGGAGAAGTAGAGGGGGCAAAGGGAATCTAATTCCGCCTTCTATGATGGCTTTGGTATAAAAGGGCATTGCACCCTCGGTACCGAGGGCACGAGGGTGCACAGCCGGGTTATAATCCTCTATGTCTACATACTGTGGGATGCTGTACTTGACCTTAAACCTATTAATTTGCTCACTACCCTTTACTTTATATTTCCCTGACCCCGTAGAATTGGCCTGAGGATTCTCGGGGGGCAGGGCGACGACGAGGCATCTCGAAGAAAGTGAGAAAAAGTGGGGGATGTTTTTTTCCTTAAAGGTTCCCAAGGAAGCTTCCCGAGGATTGGTTGCTAAGTGGCAACCAGAGACACCTCCAGTTATCGAAAAATCAAAAGGGACAGAAGGACGAAGAAAGGAAAGATACTGGGACTCACCAGAATGTAAAAAGAAGTTTTTTCTGAGAAATTTGAAGCGACTCCTTCTAGAATGTTTCAGAAGCAAGGATGGATCTGCTGGCCTTAAAACTCCGGTGAAATGGTTGGACAGTTGACAACGGAAGGAAAGGGATCTCCGGCGAAGTCTCCGGCAAGGGCTCTGTGAAGAAAAGTTCAGAACGATGAAATAAGAAAAGAAGAGAGGAAGCCCATTTATATATAGCACCTATCCCATCATTGGGCGCGAAGCACGAAAAGGCGCATTTAATGCGCACGACGTCCTAAGCAGGGGAAAACGGCTAGAAGCAATGATGAAGCAGTTGGGGTTGTTGTAAAACCCTTCGTCTCCTTACGATGCGTGTCCTCGGTGTCAGAAGATCGAAGGCTGGGGGGCAGTTGATGAGACATTTTCGAAATACTCCGAGATGAAGACACGTGTCCTCGGTGTCATTAATCCTTGTTACCGAGATCACGTACCCATCGGGTCACAAGTCCCCTCTCCCCCCGAGGTACTGATCATGGGGATCGAGTGGTATTCAGTACATTTTTATGTACCGACACGTACCCTCGGTCTGATATGGTACATCGGTCGCTAGGCCTCCCCCTCTCGGATTCAAGATGTACCTATTCCTCGGCTCCGAGATGTACCTCTTTCCTCGGTACCGAGATGTACCCCCTCATCCAGGATGAAGTTCTCTGCTCCAGCAGAGGCTATTGATGCACTGGTCACTAGCCTAGGCTAGGCTAGGTTAGCTATCATGACCTCGTCTTACACAATTGGTGTCAGAAGGCACAGGAAGGCAGGGACCACAACCAATGGGGAATGGACGCGTGACATATTGTGTCACATCAGAGACAGAAAGACCGCATGACCTTGCTGACACGCGACTTGGGAAAACAAGCATTTAATTACACCATTCCCTTGATGAGACTGCATTCAATGCGGTAAGGCTCGGAAGTGAAAGACAATAAATGTCTCTAAGGCTGGACATTTATTGCATCCTCCCCGATAGGAGCTCATTGAACCGTCGGCAGGCCGATGACACAGTCTTGATTGCTCGGGGTCCCGAGCAGTTAAAAGAGAAGACATTCCTCATAGAAATCAGTGCGCACGTTGCCTGTATCTAATGATCACCTACTGACCACACTGACAGCAATCATGAGTATTTGAGGTATAAATACTCCTCACTAAAGGCAAGGAAAGAGAGGTGAAACTTTTGCTACAAATTATACTCAGTGTTTTCTTCTTCCTCTCTCTCAATAACTGACTTGATCGTCGGAGGGGATACGCCGGAAAATACTCCGGCGCCCTTCTAACTTGTTCTTCTTTGTTCCAGGAACCTTTCTTCAGCCTTACTGGATCATTCATTTGATCCGCGAGGATCTCCCATTACTGTTCCAGGTTACCACCGGATCTCACAGGCTGTTCCAAGCAGCGTGGTTGACCACTCAACTGACTCACTAGAGTTTACCAAGGGAGAAATCAGTTTTCGTTTTTATATTGTGCAAGATCTAGCACGCACAATTACCAAAATTTTTATCCACCGTATTGCATCACTTATTAATCAAGGTAGAGTTTCCTTTCAACCACACCTGTGGAACTTTACTTGGGGATTGAAACAGGAGCGATACTGCAAGAGTTCTTCAAATTATAGGGATTTTGGGATTATCAAAAATTATTTTATAGTATTCCATCAAAAGTATTGAATCAATCAGGTGACCAAGTAGTGACTCAATTGATTCGAGTTAACAACTATACAAGCAACTTAGAATTAATCCCAACTTATTAGGTACAATCTCAAGTTTATAAAAAACATAATTGAGAGGTAACTTATCTCAATCTTTTTTGGGACCAAGTGGGTAACTCAACGTAGCTATAAATGGCATTGTGAAATAATTATTCATGATGATGACATTATTTCCATGTCATCCACCGGTCATCATCACATTTTATGGGCGAGTAGTGAGCAAACTATGGGTTACAAGTGGCATTTTTGTTGAATAATCCTCCAAATGGAAATATAATCAATCTAAAATGATAAAATTCAAGTAGAACTGTAATACTTTCGGAATTTTTAACACATTTTTTGGCTGCCACTTTCCTAGACAGGCACAGTAAATCCACCAAATTGTGGTTACTCCACTATACTTATTGCCCACCGATCTTATCTTACCTCCCCTCTAATCAGGATTAGCCACCACATAATTAAATATCTTCTCCTATAAATTATGCTTCGTGGATTCGATATTCACTAGCATATTACATTTGGGTGAAAGAAAATCAGGTACATCAACAAGCAGGTCTTTCAGTTCCTTTGGAATGAAGTTTCATGATAATTATTCTTTTAGTTACACTTTTCAGCACTTTTAATGACTAATAGTATCCATTATTGATGTTTAATTGCAGTCTAATCATGAAGTCTTTGATCATAGCTCTATTCCTTGTTGGGTCAGTATTGTCATGTTTTCAAGCTGATGGCAAAAGGTTTATTTTGGAGGAGGTGAAGAAAGAGAGAGCCAATAATCAGCTTATACCTGATGCACAGCCTGGTGAAAAATCAGTGAACAATGGAGCAACAGACAGCAAGCCTATAGATAAGCCCGGAAAGTCAGGCACGGAAGCCAATCCGGTAAAGGGGTCAGTACCAGCAGTTGACAAGAATGCAGCCGGCAACAACAACAACAAAGAAAGTGACAACAACGATAATTATGGCTCTTATGGTAATCCTTCGGGTTCATCTACTGAGACTCACCATGTCTTTACAGATGACAACCGCCCCGGCCCCCATTGAACTCTTCAGAAGACACAATGTGATACAAAGTATGATTAATCATAGCATAAGGGTAATAGAAATAATGTGGCACTGTTGTGACACTAGTTTGTTACCTAAGGTTTGCATGAATGTTGCTTAATGCAGCAGTGTGCGTATAAGCGACTGTCGTATACTCGTATGGTATGTACTGTGTATGGCCTTAGGCCAAGTGTATCTGTATGAAAACCTGTATAATCCAAGTAAAAATGGACATGACTGGTATGGTTTAGTATGCTTTATAAGCAGCCTATTTGACTGAAAAAAATGCTTTGATCATATTATTCCGAGGTTCTTTTCTGTTAAATATGCAACAAGGGAATTTTTGTTCAAAAGGTGGCTCAGTATTAGACTCCTTCTATTGTGGAGTTTGGGCAAGGTCAGATGGATGTAACCTTAACTTCGCATGTATGCAGAGAAACTATTTTCGTGACTTGAACTCTTGACGCTCAAGTTACAATGGTGTAATCTGACGTTATGCCAAACATAAGGCATCATCTGCAAATTTTGCTATTCCCAGCATTTTAGTCTTAAAATTTTCAGCCATGAACATTATTCCCAGAGAAGCTGGCCTCTAAATAATTATTTCAGAGAAAAGCCAGTAACAACTTATCAGAAACGAGTCAAATCTTTGTACAAGATAGTAATCAAAACAAAATGGAATCATCTTAAAAATTATGAAGTCCAACTTTTCTGCATAATTTCACTACTTGAACTATGGAAAATATGGTATTTCAAGTTCAAGTGCCTCTTTTAGAGGTCCCTTTGTTGGGATTTTGAAATGAAAACCGAGTTTGTTTTCCTTTTCATTTATAGTCACTTGTAGATCGTCTAATATGCAGTGGCCATAGAGACTTGAGCTGTTGCCATTACTGATTTTATAAAAGTTGAAGCAACTGTTTCAGATACAATTTTAGATAGAAGTAGCCTTAGATTTGCAATCAATTTTCACAATAGATTGTGTCTGGCGGCCTTGTCAAATAGGGGCCCACCACCTCCCGTCCAACTGCCAAACACATTCCTATTCCTTCAGAGAACAACAGATAGATAGCATTGCATCCCTACCCTGGTCCGGCCTTTGCCATGGCCCAATATCGTATAATGCTGTTGCTACTTGGTCCCCTTCGGTTATTGAAAGGCACAAACACCCCTTAATAGCATCTAGAGTGGTATTAATAGTGTCACAGCCATTTCTACAAGATGTAATCTTCCAAGACTCAGATAAATGGCTCGTTCAAGAATTATCTTCACTACAAATTTGACCTACTGACATTGAATTTTCCTAGATTGGATGAGATAACAAGTTTTTCAAGAAAATTGCTGTGTATATATATATATTATTTGGTTATATTGAGAGCACTTGGGGATGAGCTATGCAGCTGACTGCCTGCCTACCTGTTTTAGAAGATAACTACATCAACAAATGAAGTCTAATAATCGTAGTATTTCCTGCTTTATCAAAAAGTAAAGAAGTTTTTATAATTGAAAAAGCATAAAATAAAAGTAACCAATAACTCCTATTTTTGATGACAAAATCCAATTGAGTCGTAAATTTTCTTGTATATGGTTTTAACTAAAAATTGTAGCTTTAGATATAGTTGTAAAATATCACAAAAAATCATATGCATATGGAGGTAGAGATTATATTTAATTTTTAAAAAATAAAGAAATTATGAACAAAAAGGTAGTTGTTTTTTTTTTTTTTTATTTAAGAAACATTGGTAATATTATATTACTCAGGAATATCAGCAAAAAAGAAAGACATAATAAAGTCTGGTGCCTGTTCCACCCAAACTACGCTACTATTTAATGGTAAAACAAAACAAGATAACTCATGAATTACATTATTCCCATTGCGTAGAACTTCGGAAACTTCAAAAAATTGGAAACTCCTTACTATGTTGCTAATATCTTGGAAAATGGCTTCGAGAGGATCAAGATCTCTATCACCATTCCTTATAGAATTCATAACACTTATCAAATCCCCTTCCATAATGACTTCTACTAATTCTTGTTGCCTTGCAAATTGTATTGCAATTTTCGCTATAATAGATTCTGTTTGTCCAATATCACAACTCATAGCAATCCTCTTGGACATTGCCCCTACCAAATACCCCCTATCATCACGTATGACAACCCCCACTCCAAAAACATTCTGATCTGCATATACAGCGGCATCAAAATTTACTTTGAAAGTACCTGCTCTTGGAGGAAGCCACCCAACGTTGGGAATATGCTCGGCTAGAGGCTGACCTACTGCCTCCCGAAATTGACTACAAAATTCAGTTGCCATCATCTGCACTTCAACGGGATCTTGAACCAAAAGGTAATGAAAAATTATTTTTTTAAAAAGGTGTAATAGATAGTTAAAGAGAAAGAATAAAATTGGAATTAAAATATGATTGATGGAGTATCGAACTAATTTGGAATAAGTTATAAAAAATGGACTTGATTGTCCTAATATAAATATGATAGGACTCAATGTCTTTTTTATTACAAAAAGTAAGACATTTTTGATATTTTACCCTAAAAAAGTGGAACTACGATTTCTTAACACCTAACATTATCGTCACGGAATGTGTAGAATGCTCAATAATATAGTGGGTATAATGATGATACTTGAAGAAATTAATCTGTATTTGTAGTGCTATGTTTTATGCAATATTGATTAGGATTCCCAACACCAAAAGTTAGATGGTATTATTACATAATAAACATTCCATCACAAAATTGGTATAGGCATTAATCAAAGAAGCCAGATTAGTCTTTGAACCATTAATGAATTCATGGAATCTCTCATCTGATTAGATAATAGGTCAAGTCATGTATCCGAGTTTGTATTAATTGCCACCTCAAATTCAAAACCCACGTGATTGGAACAATTTCTCATTACCGTAGAAAAAAAAAACTTGGGTGGTTTGGAGGTGCAGACTATGCTTATCAAATTGTATCCCAAAAAACCATCTCAAATGAATTGACACTTTCACACACCACATACTGTGAGCCCCCAAATCATTTTTTCATAAAATATGTAGTGCGTAAAGGTACCAACTCATTTAGGATGAGATTTTTGAGATACTGTTTGTTGTTGGGTTTGGGTCATGGACCCAAATCGAGGCACCCATGGTACATTGACCCAATTAAAAAATGCATAAGAGACATGACATTTGGAGGTGTACCATCCAAAATATATGTCTATTAAATATTAACAGACATGTCTATATGTCTCTTCATAACACCCATTTTGCTTATATAAACTTTGAGTAAATCCAATAGAAGGCGCATCTGATAATTAATTGCAAACTCTCCTACTTTCTTTCTCTCTCTCTACCTACATAACGTTGAAAAAATTTTATGTTATGAAAATTTGGTGTTGATTCGGCTTGTGTAATAACACTATACTGCTTGAGCAATCAAATGAAATACGGTTTTCAAATTCTAAAGCAGGTGAAACATCCTCCAAAGATTTTAGAATTAAATCAATTAAGGTATGTCTTTGATCATACGCTTTTACAATATATTTTATGATTTTCAACATTTGTATCAGAGTCAATTGGGATGTTCTCCTTTTTTTGGGTGGCATATGAGAAAAAATTAAGGTTAAACATCTGATTTGAAAAACTAAAAATCGACATTGTTAGATTGGCCCTGAAACTAGGAGTGGCACTATGAGTCGCATTCACAAATCTGATCCTCATAACTTCTCAACAAATTATGCATGAATTCATGATATCTGATGGTGTTAATGCACTTTTACAAAAGATGAGTTGGGATTATGTTAGGTTGCTAAGATGATGTCATAATATCCAGGGCTTTGGAAGTTAAGACAACAGAATTATAGTGGTTCACTAGCTTGAGATTTCAGCTAGTCCACTCTGGAATGGAGGCTTTTGCTACTTTTTTTTTTATTCACGGTGATTACAAGGTTGCTATGACTTCTTTTTGCCACTCGGGATTTTTTTTTGTTAGGGGGTGTTACCTTGCATTTATAAGACCATTATCTGCTAAGAAAGATTTTAGTCGAAAATTTTGCCCTTATTTTGTGGGCTTCTCCTTAATTCTAGCAGAAGATCTTGGTTGATTGAGATTGGGTGCCATGATTTTAGCTTCCTAACGCTTTAGGATCCTCTCGTGGTTATCCAGCTGTTATCTTGCCTTAAGAGACACTCGGCCCTTACCCTCTGACCTCTGCTAATGTGTCTGACCTCTTAGTCCAAGCTGACCTCCTGAACTTAGCATTTGAAATTTATTTTAAGTATCATCAATATCAAACCATTCAAAAGGCATAAACAAAAAAAAATACATGTTGGAAACATGTGGGCGATAGGAGACCTATGTTTTTCCTTTCAGAATCAAAATTGCACTTGATTTTCCTCATGACCACTATTATTTTTTTTCTCAATTAAAAAAAAAAGGGGAAACTTGGAAGTTTTTTTTATTGCAAGTGTAATGTAAGTAGTACATATGGCTGTAAATTGCATAAAATACAATGATGACGTATGATAGGCAGAAACTCCAAGTTGGGTGTTTGCCATTCATGGAAATGGGTTCAAGGGACCCACATTTTTTTTTTCTTCCAAGTTATTATTTTTGGCATATATGTTCGTAAGTTACTGTAATTTATTAACTTCTGTAGTGATATGGTGTTTTGGTTATATTGATCAATAGTATTTATTTCGTTATTTAGCACGATTTAAATTAGAATGTCATATCCCTAGATTAAATTGTTTGTATTTTTGTCTAAAGAACATGTGTGATATGAAATTAATTGTGATTAGTATGCCTAGAGATACTAGATATAGTGGAAGTTTTATTTTGTTTGGTATTAGGAAATCAAAATTTTGCACATTAATTAAATTAAGTGTTACTAATACTCACATGTGACGCGGGAGATGATTGAAAACTTTGTGAACTTTCGATCTCGCGACTTGTGAAAGTTGTTAATATTTGAATTAGATTTTTTTCGGTAAAATTATAGAATGTGTTGTGCTAATATCTCATACGCATGATCTCTGCATGTAGAATAAATCATAATGACTACTAAAAGTGTATTAACTAAATTAATTAAGTGCGACAAATTGAATAGCAATAATTATGACATATAGTGTCACAAGATTCAATTTGTCTTGTATGAGCAAAAAATCTAAGATACTCTTGACTCTGTATTGGAGGAGCTTAAGCGACCTCAGACCCGCTAAGACCAAGAGAATTACTAATTTTCAAAGAATAAGGGTCGACTTGCACGTTATACCATGCAAGCGAATATGCAAGATGATCTTATTCCTGAATTTTAGAATTATTCCACTACTCACGCCATGCAGAAGGTCCTCAAAGAGAAATTTGGTATTACTTTTCTTGTTAGGCTTCGTGGGTTGACGATGAAGTTTTGACTCATATAAAAAAAGCCAGAACATACAATAAAACAACACTTGAGGGCAATGACCTGTATGATATGTGATTTAGGAGCTGTTGGTCATGTATTGACCAATGAGCAGCAAGTTCAAGTTGTTCTGCACTCCTTTCCTTCGTCATGGGAGCATATGAATATGAAATAAAATATGACGCATAATGAGAGTGAAAACATTCAAGAACGTATCGCGTCATCTTCAGTTTGAAGTTGAGCGCTTAGAGCAACTCCAAGGAGGCTATGTAAACTAACTAACAAAAATATATTTTTTTATTACACTATTTACTTTATTTAACCACTTTTTTAAATTCACTCCAACCACACTATCTATTTTAGTTAACCACTTCAACTAACTATTAATTATTTAAATCTAAAATACTATGTAGTATGTCATGTCATCACCTTATTGATGACATCACATGCTGACGTGTTACGCTACGTCATCAAAATTTTAAAATTTTATTTTTTATTAATAACAGTCATATTTATAATAGTCACGAAATTCAAAATTTCATAATTCAAAATAAAACTAGCAAAACTTCTATGGGCAGTGAGTGAAATAAAACTAGCATAATTCATAATTCAAAATGTACTGCTTTTGATGGGGATTTCACTAATATAAACTAGATTTCTTTGATTTATTCCATAACTATAGGACTACAAAATCACTAAACTCATAAATTAAACCATGACAAAATTTAGTTAATCAACAAGAGCCTTCTTTCAAACAAAATGAGGGTAAAGTTCAGGGGAAAAAGCTCTCATCTTAAGAATATAATCATGTACTGCCTCGCCTACATCAAGTCTGCCCAAGTGTGCACAAGCAGAAAGCACAATAGCGGCAGCAAGAGTATGAACCATCTGTCCAAGTGTGCACAAGTAGTAAGAGTACCAATGATCATGGCATTCCAAGAAACTATGTTTTTTTCCACCATCTGATCAAAAAATTCCAGCGCCAACTGCACTGAACCACGCCGTCCATACATATCTATCAACGTGTTCCCCAAGTAAAAATCAATTTCTACATTATTATCCTCTATGTACTTAACTACCGAATCTGCAATTTTTTGGTCACCTACATGGCATCAGCTTTCACATTCGCAGTTTTCATTGCATCAAAAAGACCCAGAATTTCCTTATACCTAAAACACTGACTATACCCACAAATCAATGAGTTCCAAGACACCAAGTCTTTTCGAACATTTCATCAAACAGTTTCCTAGCAAAACCCAAATCACCATATGAAGCATACATGTAAATCAAAGCATTACAGACATAAAGATACGATTCAAACCCAAGTTTCATAGCATGAGCATGAACCTTCTATCCATGAGCAACATGGGTTGTTCGATTTGGTTAAAAGTGAAAAGGGCTTTGGGTAGACACACAAGAACATAAAGAGGTCAATGCAGAATCAAATGTATCATATAATCATGCAAACATGGTGATACAAACTTCTGATGAATCATCCGACCAAAAAACAAAAAAAAAAACTTTTGATGAATAAAAAAAACAGAAACCCACCTTTGATTTGAGCTCTAGAAAATGGGATCAAAAGGGTTTGATGCGGATTGTTAGCTTGAAAGAGAGAGGACTGATCTGGACTATCTGCAAGAGAAAGGACTAATCCGCGATGATGGAGCTTCTGTGGAGTGAGGATTTTGGCGCAAAAAATGGCATTTGTTGATGAAGTAGCTAGCTAGGGGAGGTCGCTGGAAGCAGTGAGCAAATAGCGGGCTATGGAAAATACCTAGCCGGATATCTAGCCCATTGGAGCCGATATTTCTACTCCGGCTATCTAAAATAGCTAAAAACACCCATTTAGATAACCCCTTGGAGTTGCTCTTAGAGGTTGTCAAATGTGAGAGTAGCTCTTATGTAACCAATGTTGGCTCGCACAAGACCTTTGGGTCCAAGTGTAAGAGAGGTGGGAAAATGGCTGAGGCTCAAATTATGGTTGATCATGCTAGCTTTAACAAGCACAAGCGGGACTTTCATATAATTAGATGACATGTTAGATTAGGTCATATCGGGTAAGATAAAATGAACAGATTAGCTAGAGTGGATCATTTGGGCCCACTTGTTAAAGTCAACTTGCCCACATGTGAATTTTCTTGCATGCAAAGAAACTAGAAAATTATTTGGTAAGGCCAAAAGACCATCTATTCCATTATAATTATTACACTCAGATATATGTGCCCAATAAATATGAAGACAAGATATGTTGCATTCTATTTCATCATTTTTATAGATGACTTTATGCACTTTGGTCATGTCTATCTCATTTCTCGTAAGTTTGAAGAATTGGATTATTTGAAACATTACATTAAAAGGTTGAGAATTAGCGAGACAATAATTTTAAGGCTCTTAGAATCGATCAAGGTTGTGAGTATCTATCTGAACAATTTAAAAAACTATGTAAAGAAAAAAAATAATTAGGTAATTGACAATACCTAGCACTCCGCAACAAAATGGTGCAGAAGACGAGAGAATCACACTTTACTTGATATGGTTAGGTTGATGATGGTGCAGACTCATCTTCCGATTTCTTATTGGAGAGACGATTTATTAATTGCTTCATATATTCCAAACTAAGTGTCTTCTAAATTTGTTCCTTCTACCCCATATGATTTATGGATATGAACAAAACCTGACCTAAGTAATTTATGGCCATGGGTTTATCGGCTTATGTACACAATACTTCTTATACATATAGGAATTTAGGTCCTAGAGGGAAGAAGTGTATCTTCATCCACTATTCTTAGCACTTTAAGGGTTGTGTGTTTATAGGTGAACAACTTGATGTAAGGGTAATTGAAATTGAGTCAAGGATGAAATTTTCCTTAAAGAGGATTTTCCTAGTAGAGGAGATGTGTCTAAAGGAGTAGAACTTTATGAGTTAGATGATCCCCAAAGATATATACCTATTAACCAAGTAGAGACAAATAAATAGTTTCGCCACTCCTAGTTACAGTGGGAACGATACACTCAACGGTGGATCAGTTATGATGGACGTAGATCCATACGACACAAAGTTGCGTAGAAGTAAGTGTGAAACCATCTCTTGACATTATTTTGAGATTAAAGGGGAAGCTTTTGTAAACACCCCCAAAACCACCTTGGACGTCATCACAATCTAAACCATTCAC